>NDFZ01005207.1:0-14602 GCA_002192655.3 Mamestra configurata
GTAATCTTGTAGTAAAAGCTACCTACTTATTATTTTGTCATGGTGTACGAGACGGGCAACTACGGAACCCTTCTGCGGGTGGCCCTCTTCTGCGGGTGGCCCGACACGCAATTGGCTGGTTTGTTTAAATAATAATCGTCTTATTACGTATACATCGTCTATTTAGTCGTTTACGAAAAAACCGTTATGAAAACGTAATGAATTATACACCAAAAACTTTCTCATTAATCACTCCATCAATAAGTGATGATAATAAAAACGAAAAACGAAACGAGAACGGGTTCTCGGAAGTTTTTGAGTTAATTAACTAAATAGCTGCTATTTTTTTTAGCAGAGCTAAAGACTTAAAATTTCTATTTTTTATAATGAGGTGTGTTTCATTGAAATTTTACTATGAGTTTTAATGAGATTTATGAGGTGTGTTTCATTGAAATTTTAATATGAATTATACTAGTCATAATCTTGACGACGTAAATAACGCTCTTCTGCGGTCCAGTATTGGTTTACTGCTAATAATTTAGTTTTAAATGGGAGAAAAATTGGAATTCGTCGATAGAACAGTTTTCCTGGGATAACGCTTGACTCTAGGCAACAATGGGTCCTCATTCATCTTTTGCAGGACGACTAAGTTCAGCAGCATATTGCTGTTAGTAAAATCCGCCTATTTACGGATGTTGATACCGCGAGACTAGTCTATTTTAGTTACTTTCGGTATTTTACTTTGAGGACGGGCTGCAGACATCGAGTCTATTTTTATTCTGCAGAAAAGAGCTATAAGAGCCATATACAATCTCCGCCGGCGCGATTGTCTAGGGTTTAAGAATATTAACATCATGACGGTACCTTGTCAATATATCTATGAAAACATCATATACGTTCTGAGAATTTACTTTTTGCGAATGGACAACTAGAGTCACTCATATTTTAATTTTAAACTGTAAATTTGACGTTCAAAAGTGCCTTTTAATGGTCTAGTTGAATTAAATGAATTGACTTTTGACGTTAGAAATAATTTACATATTTTTAGTAGACGAGGCGACAGACATAATTATGTTACTAGAAATAGGAATCAACTAGTTCAACCAAGTTTCAGACTGACTAAAGTAGCCTCATCTTTTATGGGAAACTGTTTAAAATGTTATAATAAGATACCTCCCAATATACTGGAACTGAATGAAACGAAATTTACGTCTTATGTTAAACGCACACTATGCAAGAAAGCATATTATAAGTTGGGGGATTATATTGAGGACAAAAATGCTTGGCTCAATGCTTGGCTGTGGAGCAAGACCAGTCTTGCTCCACAGCTACTAGGGCGCACAAACTATTTTTTTTTGCATTTACAAACATTGCTGGACCCGCTGACGATTGTAAGAACATTATATTTTCATTGTATAGACTCAATTTATTTAGCATTGTATATTTTCATGCATTAACGGCACATGTGTGTTACTTTTTTTGTGGCACTTTTTTTTTTTCTTTGACTTGTATGTGCCCTGTCTGTTGGAAGTGTCATGCTCACTCAAAAGTCTAGCTGATGGTGGCGCATGTGTTGGATCATTTGGCTCCCTTTAATATGGTTGAGCCGAATGGTGCTGACGCGTGCGTCATGTTCGTGAACGGAAGCCGTCAGTGTAGACTGGTCATCTCGCAGCTGCCATGGTTGCTGCCACGATTCAAATAACAAATCATTAAATTAAATTTGTTATTTAAATCGTTGTTTTTCCGGACGCTTTTATCGTGCATTTTTTTCTATATCGTTCTCACATATATGTATGTTTAATTTCAACAAGAATGATGTAACCAAAACATTGTAAAACAAAAATGATTTAAAATAGTGTCCGTGGAGTTTCTTGCACGTTCTTCTTCATAGAGATCTACGCTTTGGAACGTGCAAGTAACTTCATCTCTTTTGACTGACCAACCTTGACAATTCAAAAGTGCCTATAAATGGTATAATTGAAATAAATAATTTGAGTTTGAGTTTGAACGTGAGTTGTAAATCTTTATTCTTTAATTCTTCTTGCTGAGTAATAACTATTTTATTTAAATATCACATCAAATATTAAATAAAATATTTTTGCCAAAGAATCCTATGAGTCCTCCCAAGTAATAACCAAAACTAACATTTAAATAGAATTACACGTTCGTTTTCAACTATTTAGTTTTCAAATAAATTGTGCTAGGGTAGTCATTTCTATAAAAACAAGTACACACGTCTAGATCAGATATTTTAAAAGGCAGCGTCACAATTTATCTAGTTCACTAGAGCAGGGCACATTATAAAGTTCACCTTAGCCATGATAAGATCAGAAACAAAGCAATTCATAGTATTTCTTCGTTCGATAGGTTTCTTATAACATTAGGTATTTTGTTTGGTCAAGAATAACAGTCACCACTGTTTGAAGGTTATAACCATGTTTCAAATACGTGAAATTTTACCAAAGCCTGCTTTTCAAGTGCTTCCGAATAATCGACTCGAAAAAGAGGTTAGGAAAATAGGTGGTTCTTTAAACTTACCTCTTCGTTTATTTTTGTTTTCAAAGTATTATGTTCTTGATAATCATATTTATACAAACCAAAATAAGAACCAGTTACTTCTGTCATTCAGTCGTATGGTCTTTTTTAATTCGATGTGTTTGCATCGGATTTACTCTGTAGTTTTTGATGTGATAAGTTCAAAATATCTACTAGAGTATCGATATTGGTACGAGAGTCCGGAGTTACATTATTTGGAATTGGATCTCCGTATTAATTACCATTTGTATTAATATTGCTGCATTCGTTGGTTTCTACACATCAATTTATGACAAGAATGTTGTGATACTCATTCTAGACGTTTACACCGATTTTTCGTTTGTCATGTTTGATATTAATCTAATAATTGCTATCCGTATAACAATCTTGTTGAGAAAATATCTTGATGAGTCGATTAAATATGTGGTGATGATGAATAATTATCAAGAAAATAATGAGCAAGGTCTGAAACTGATTGGGATTTACCAAAATGTTTTAGAAGCTTTCAGTCTGTTTAAAAGAATTTTCCAAATACTGGTGAGTTCTTGACTATTTTACTTGATTTCTAATTTCTCTAAATAGTGTACGAGTTTATCGAAGATGCTGCCTGCCTCTGTCTGTGTCTCCGCTTATTTCTTCTAAATCACCCCATTTTTTCCACTAATAGAAAGAGGGATTAACGAGGAAGGTTTGTATACATATAATTAAGTTGCGCTCGAGCGGGTCGATTATAATTAGCTAAGTCGTAATTTAAAACTTTTTTTCACTGTCGCTATGCCACGTAATGGACGCATTTTCTCCAAGTTTGTTCTTTTTGGATACAATATTTCGTATTGTGAAAGAACATGGAAGATTAAATAACCCTGTTAGTATGTAAACGTTTTTATTTTATTTTCAACCTCAAGTTCTAGACAAAGTGCCAGTTTATAAGCGAAAAGCACTTGCTAAAGTATTAGGGATATGTAAATTACGTGACCTTTGGACCGCGTTTGTCAGTCGCGTCACGCTACCACTGAAATAATATAACTTATCTAGGGCCTCTAGTTGTTTTCATCATTATCTTCCTTCCATCGTTTTTCTTCTGTGTCCTATCATGCTATCAGTCGCTCCATTTATTTATTTTAATTTTCAAACAGTTGTAGTTTTCAGTGTTATTTTTTTTTAAGTTGTATCATGTGGTATGATGTTTGATTATCTCAATTTTTAATATCTTTTTGCAAGTGTATACCAAGTATTTCCACAGTAACATTGAAATCATTTTTATCAGAAATTTATTTTTAATAATCTCAGTTTTCTGACAACGTATTAGGATATACAAGGTGGAGACGACGATACGACAATAAATCAATACACTAGCAATATAAGTACTAATTCATACGAATATGTTGTTTTTTTATCACGGATTTGATGTCACTAACTGCAACGGACAGCGTCGGATTAGTAGTTACTATCCTTGACTAGTTTGAATTTTTTTAACATTGTATGAAATTGTAAAGTTTATTTCTTACTAGCTGTTGCCCGCGACTTCGTTCGCGTGTACGTTTGAAACTAAAAAGCTGTCATCGAAATAAGATAAACTAACCGTCAATATCTTGCCTGCATTACCTGACCCCTCTAAGAATTAGGAATGTGGAAGAGTGTCATGCAAAACATTGACTGTTATCACCTCTTCTGTTTAAAATGCTGAAATTAAAAATTAAAATCTTTTTAATGATAACGCTTCTGTATAGGTACACGATATTAGCGGCGGAATCACCTGGAGCCTACTCGAAAAGTGATAGAGCAACATAAAATTGGCCATTGGAAAAGCAACCAGAAGCGAAGTGTACCCCCACAACGGATGATGTCTGGCCAAGACGTAGGCTCACTGGGAATTGAACACGATTGAAACTAAACAGACAAAGGATCGCGCACATACAAACATACGGATCAAATACAGAATCTCCTGTTTTGAAGTCGATTAATTATTGGGAATGAGACGGATCTTGATGAAATAAAACATCATAAGGGCAACCTGTTAGTATTCCAGCTTGGATGACATTTTGTTGGAGATTTGTGACTTTCAGTCGCTTGCCAATGCAAAGTTTTAGGGGCTTGAATATCTGAGTAGAAGTCATAAAACTTTACCGGATAAAGATTATCATTTTCTTCCATGGCCATTCTCAACGAAATATTTTCCCTACTTCCCCAAAAATATTTGTTGCCGCTTGGGCTGCGAGCGGTCAAAATAGTTCGAAATGAATATTGAAGTAACGGGACAACCAAGCTCTCTACTAAAATAGCCTAACTATCTGCTTGATTGTGGTGCGTGCCGTCACAATATATTAACAGTAAATTCTACTATTTCTGCGCGTATTAGTGGCCTCCTAAATATGCTTGTATATCTCATACTTTAATGTGTTGATGTTATGTATATTGCGCCAAAAATAAAGTAGGCACCTATTTCATCGGCTTTAGTAAAAACATGCGCCATAAACGGAGCATAAACGGCTTTATCTTTAGATTGCATTGATTTAGAAGTTTGACTTTTTCACTGCTCCGAGGGATAGCAGACTTCAGTATTTGATATTAATTTCAGTTTAATTTCTCCACGCGTTCTTGAGAAAAAGGGTCTTCATAAACGGACAGACAGACAACAAAGTGATCCTATAAGGGTTCCGCTTTTTGCCGCATGAGGTACGGAACCCTAAAAAATAAACCATCGAACGATTTGTACTACTCTTGAAATGACTAAGTGAAGGAACCCCCATTTCAGGGTTCCACCTTCTGCCTGCGGTTGATACCGTGGCCCCTGGTACGGCATAATCCAGATTAAGCATGTCCCAGAGTAAAAAAAATCATAACGATGAGTGCAATGCCTGCCTTTTTAGGTATTGCGTTCGTTCTGTTACACGTAGTATATAGATGCGTCACGCACCCACATCACAGCAGCTCAAAAGAATAGTGTAAGCACTGGCAAGTGTTGCGGAATTTGTTCGAAAAAGTCACCGCGGCCTTGGAACGCAAAGGGTTTTAGAAGGAACACGGATGGGTTTTAGTCAGTAAGAGTCTGACACGCCCTTCCACTCCACCCAGAGTGGAAGAAGTCATTTGATGATATCCAATCCTAAAAAAAAAAACACTGGGACGTAATGGGTAGCAAGACAGCTACGTATCCTGGCGCGTGATATAGGGTCGCGGTAGTTGCCTTCTTTTATATTGCCATTTCAGTTGGCGGGCAACGTATCTACAGTTTGGATTTTATTTAGTAACTCACAATTATGTTTGGTGAGCCTATGATACGTCATGACCAGTCTTTGGCCATCCGTTGCGGAGGTATACTTCTCTTCTGGTTGCTTATCCCATGGCCAAAATTATGTAGCTCTGTCGCGTTTTTATAACCCCAACAACTTTATTGTTTGTGTCCGGGTGACACCGCCGCTAACATCATGTTAAGAGAAGCGTTATCATTTAAACGTTTCTCATCAAGAAAAATTACCAGGACTGATTGGCATTACAAACGGAAGACGTGATAAAGTCAGTGCTTTGCATAACACTCTTCTGAATTGTCAATTCTAAAAGGTGTTTGTTAATGCAGGATATTGACAGTTCGTATATCTGATCTAAGCAATTTTTTGCGAACAAAGTCGCGGGCAACAGCTGGTAGAATAATATTTTCATGCAATTTTTTCTAAGGCATTTTCATAATTATTCACATTTCATTTACTTAAGAGGTATTTTCACAAATAATTAAACATCATGTTTTGGTTAATAGATGGCGCTGTGTGTACCTGCTTCACTGGATCAAATACCCTGTCATTTTTTTAATGCAAAATTGAAAATTTTCAGAAACGATATCTTACTTAAATCATGTGGGTTTAGATATAGTTATACATTAAAAAAACGATTATTATCGAAAAATATATGTCGCGGGAATGCAAAAAGTACAAAAATCGCGAGAGTTGGGGTTCGAACCAACAGCGTATATATCGAAAGGCAGTCACTGAATTGCCGAATCTAAATGTGTGCATATCATGTATAATGTGACTCTTAGAATCGCGATATCTCAGGAATGGTAACTCTTAGGAAAAAAAATATAAAGACCATTTTTGTAGAAAATTTTAAGATCTACAACTTTGGTTTAAGGTTCTTTTGATAAAACTTACCGTTTTCGAGAAAAATCCAAAAATCCTCAAATTTTGACCTTTGAGCCCGAATAACTTTTGTAGCACACATAGGATCGATCGGGATTTTTAAAATTTTATTTGTAATGGTAAACCCTAGCTCTCCACCAATATTTGACTCTCCGGGAATTTTTGTTATTTGACCACTATTTTTATGTCTAAATTGACCGGACTACTATGGCAACAGACAAAATCTTACCCAAAAGACGAAAACATACGGAAACCCTTTTCGAAACAACGAAACGCAATTAAAAACCCAGATCAAGACACACAAGAAAAAATACTATCACGATCTACAACAATATCAACCAACCGAAAAAGATGTAGGAACTTATTAATAACTTAGCACTTAATAAAATCAAAGAAAGCAGTGCTCCTCCGAAACTAATATCAAGCTCAGAACGTATAAGTGAAGGTAACGCATTATGTAATTTATTTGACTCATTTTTCTCATCAATAGGCCAGGAACGAGCTAAAGATACCCGTTATATATCGAGCGAACGATGGCAACACTCTTATGTACGAACACAACCATTCACACGACGTAACTCAGAATAAACTCACTCCTTGCACTGATGACGAAATTTCTAAAATAATTGATGGTCTGGATAATTTAATACAAGTTCTGGGATAGATGGTATCAGTACCAAGGTGATCAAATGCCTCAAAAATATAATTGTTCCGAAATTAACGAACTGCATAGCGCGGCATTTTTCCGAACACGCTTAAAGTTGCCAAAGTCAACCCTATTTTCAAATCGGGCAGTAGAACTGATCCAGGTAACTACAGACCAGTGTCGGCTTTACCTGTATTATCAAAAAAAATTGAGCGTGTTTTGTACAGCCGTCTAAATGCATACCTTCTTGAGAAAGAGTTCCTAATCGACGAACTGGCTTTCGTTCGAAATCTAGCACTCTAACAGCTACAGTAGACTTGGTAACTAAAATCAAAACGCACATAGATCAAAAGGATGTTGTATTGGGGGTATTTGTTGATTTAAAAAAAGCATTCGACACCGTATTCCACCACAAACTTCCCCAGAAATTAAACAACATAGGAGTCACAGATAAAGCCCTAGAAATATTTACATCTTATTTACAAAATAGACAACAAGCAGTTAAAATGGATAAATTCATTAGTTCCATAAAAAACGTACCATACGGCTGTCCCCAAGGCTCAATTTTAAATCCGTTACTTTTCTTAATCTATATAAATAATATAAACAAAATAGGGTTAACGGGTCACCTAACTTCTATTTCGATAAATCTATCCATAATATTATAGAAAATACTCAAAAAGATTGTGGTATACTCAGTGAGTGGTTTAAATACAATTTACTTACAATAAATACGTCCAAAACAAAATACATGATTTTCACCGCAATAAACAAACCATTACCAGACTTTCCCCCTCTTACTATAAACAATGACATGATTAAAAGATCGAACCACGAAAAATATCTCAGTCTGAGGGTAGACGACATACTCACATCGAAACTGCACATCTAACATGTAAAATCAAAATTAACGTCATTACTAGCATCATTCCGCAAAATCTCAAATTGTATTCCAGGGAAAATACGTACTATTATTTATAACTCATTAGTAAAATTACATCTCGAGTACCTTATTGAAATATGGAGATCTGCCGCAAAAACTATCCAAATGCCTTTACACCGAACCCAGAACAAAATTATAAAAACATTATACCATTATCACTACCTTACTCCAACTAAAACACTATTTGAAAAAACCAAATGATTAAATCTCAAACAACTATACACATACGGCGTACAATCAAAGCTAAAATTACATAAAAAACAATACAACACAACCTAACAAATAAAAAATAAATTACAACGAAGACAAGCTCGGACAAAACTACGGTAAAAAAAAACCATATTGTTCGAAGGAGCACAACTGTTTAACAACTTACCAAATGACGTAAAAGATTGTGATAATATGAACAGATTTAAACTAAAGCTGAGAAATTACGTTAATGAATCCTATATATTTGTTTTGTATAACTTCACCAACACGCATCGGAGACAAAATGTATTTATTTAGATATAAACAATTACTTTGTATCTCATTGTAAGTGAACCTATGTGAGAATAAATTCTTTAAACCGAAAAGCTAAAAGCATTCTACCAAAAACATACAGCATCGATGTTCAAAGGGCTCACTTTGCCTCGAAAATCAAAATAAGATCTTCTTATGTTTGCAGTGCCACTATTAAAGACATACACTACTTCTTAAACGTTAATTAAGTGAGTCATGCCTTCAAAGTACCTTATTTATTTTCCTTACATACTAATTTACATTTTTAAATATTTCTTAAAAAATAAACATTTAAAAATATAAAAATAGTAGCCCACCGGTATCGGTAACAGGGTCCAAGCTACGGTCAGGTCAGGGCTCAAGAGAGAGGAACCTCCTAACAATACGAGCCGTGTCCAGAAGTACCGCTTCCTGAATCAGGCCCTTGATCCAGCTGCCTAACGAGAACCTCCTGAGGTGCTGGTCGAGGCTCGTGGCTATTAAGTCATTGGCTGACACAACTATCGGTACAATGATTGCTGAGTCCACATCCCACATGTCGACAACCTCGCGAGCCAAGTCAATATATTTCCATCAAAGTACCTTATTATTATAAAGTGGCTACTTATTAACCGTAATGCGTCTGGACTGTTTTAGTCCTTATAACATAATTCGACCCAACTCAATCGTCATTGACTATCGGGCAATTAAAAGCGACAGTAACAATGTTTCCAAAACCTCCTTTTCAAGTCTTCTCCAAAAATTTTCTCGATAGAGAGAAGTTAGAAGAAGAAGTTGAACGTATAGCATTTTCCTTAAATTTTGTATTCAGTCTATTTTTTTCTTCAAAGTATTGTGTTCGAAATAATAATATTTATCCAAACGGAAAGAAGTACTATTTCATGTCCTTCTGTTATTTCTTATTAATGAATTCGTTGGCCATACGCCGAGTGTATTACCTAGACTTTTTAGTGATAGGAAATAATTTCAAAACTATGGAGAATGTCTTCACTGTTATCCTGATGTTACTCTTCTTCATTAGCTTCGTCATCGGTTTCACAATTTTGTTCATTCTGGACATCGTGCATAAGTACAACAACGTTAACTTCATCCTGGAGATCCAGACTATTCATAAATGCATCGATAAGAGTGTCCGAAGTTACATAGTTTGTAACTGGATATCACTATTGATCACTATCTGTTTTGATAGCTTTTTATGTTTAGTGCATTATGTAGCGATGAATGCAACTGATTTTTTCAAATCGATTCCGGATTGGTTTTGTGATTTAATGTTTATCAGATTCGATGTGGAGTTAGTAGTTGCCATTCGGGTTATTATTCTATTAAGGATATATATCGATGAGTGGATAAAGCGTGTGCTGGTAATGAATGGTGAACAAGAAAATGATGAGCAATGTCACAAACTGCTTCTAATATATCAAAGTATTTTAAAAGCTTACAATCTGTACCAATCAGTTTTTAAAGAAGTGGTAAGTCAGTAATGCATAGCTCTTCTAGTCACATGCGTTTCACCGATTTTTTCTGTAACTTATTTGGTTAACATAACAAAGAGTATTCTATTATATCCTTCTTCTTCACATGGCCATACCAAGACAAAAATATTTCCTATAAGCTTTACAATGTACTTATATACACAATGGGCCTATTTGTGATTTGACTTAATTTACAGATATTATTTCAAATACTTCAATCATTTTTACGTACTATAGCTTATTTCGACTCAGTGTTCTTTTTCCTGAGGCTAGCTGAAGGAACAGAACAGGGGAAGCTATCACGTTTAGAAGTAAGTTTGGAATGGATTTTAAAATCTCCTCATCGTCACCATCCACTATCAGGCTGCTGTGTGAAAATAATGAATTTTCCATTTCAGGCTTTACACCTCAGTTTTATCAGTGTAACTAACTTATCAAGGAATGTGATATTCGTTATAATACACAGTATATACTGTGAGAGATTCTATATTGGTGTCGAGGACGCTGAAACGGCATGTATAGGGGAGAGGCGTACAAAATGACATAGGTGGGTCAAATGACATACCTACTTTTCTCCGAAACCACAGACTTCTTGGTTCTCACAATGGCTTGTAAAGGATCGCTTGGTAACAGGTCGCAACCTGTGGCAGCACCAGTCGCGTTCGTTGGGCCGTGTGGTGCGGACACATGTTTGTTTAATTTTTGCAGTCACGAGTTATAAGCAGGTGGATTTTGTTTCTCGTACAAGTAAGTAGTTTTTACTTTAATTTGTTTTTATTTAGCATATATTTATTGTAATTTTACTAAATAACTTTGAGAATGTTTTGGAAACTCAAAATTCTAGTTAAATTTTTAGTTATTGTTTTCTAATGTTGAAGGTTATGAAGTGGACAAAATGGCATACATCTTGTTCGGGTAAAATAGCATACTATGTCATATGACCCACCTTTTTTTTCTTTTTTCCAGATAATTGTACATCATGCCACGCAACTATTCTAGAAAAACAGACCGACAGGATTGGGATAAAACCTCCATGGAAAAGGCTATTGAAGCTGTAAAGAATAATGAAATGGGCTGGCTATTGGCTTCTAAAGTGTTTAAAGTCCCACAATCGACTCTTAGAAGACATGCACTGAAACAAAATAAAGTCTTAGCTCCAACTACTAAAGGTACCTACTTAGTATTTTTTTTATTTTCGCGTTTTGTTCGCATGATTAGAGCGGATTTAAACACGTAGGTACCTTTGTTTTAGGTATGGGTAGGTACAGGAGTGTCTTCACATATGAAATGGAACGAGAACTGGTAGAACATATTAAATTACTAGAAACGAGATTGTTTGGATTCACAAGAAAGGAAGTTTTGGAATTGGCGTACCAGTTTGCAGACGTTAATAATATTCCTCATAACTTCAACAATGAAAAAAAGATGGCAGGCAAAGAATGGTTGGCTGGATTTCGACGCAGACACCCGGACATATCCTTGAGGAAACCTGAAGCGACTTCAGCTGCAAGAGCCCAAGCCTTCAACAAGCCCCAAGTAGCACTGTTTTACAACACTTACCAAGACATTATTCAGAGCAACAACATTTCTCCTCATAGGCTCTACAACGTCGATGAGTCAGCATTATCAACAGTCCAGAGACCCCAAAAGGTCTTTGCTACTACTGGGCGTAAGCAGGTTGGGGCTTTGACTAGTGCTGAAAAGGGGTCTCATGTGACAATTGTTTGTTGCATGAGTGCAAATGGTCATTTTATCCCGCCGTGTTTAATTTATCCTAGAAAAAATATGAAACAGGAGTTGATAGACGAAGCTCCTACCGGTACTATGGGTATTGCGCAGGAATCAGGTTGGATGACAACAGCTGTATTTTATAAATGGTTGGTGCACTTTCAGTTGCATGTAAAAGCGAGTCTTGATGACAAAGTGCTTTTAATAGTTGATGGACATATCAGTCATAAAGGTATTGAAAGCTTAACATTCGCAAAAGAGCATGGAATCATTATGGTGTGCTTGCCACCTCACTGCACGCACCGCATGCAACCATTAGACGTATCTTTCTATGGTCCATTGAAGACTTATTTTAATCAAGAAGTGAGCACTTGGTTAAAGAGCCATCCAGGTAGAGTTGTTACTCACTTTCAAATAGGCGCAATACTCAACAAAGCTTATGGCAAAGCAGCAACGGTTCAAACTGCCGTCAATGGATTTCAAAAAACTGGTCTCTGGCCTGTTGATCCATACATATTTCCAGATTATTTGTTTGAGCCTGCTGAGACGACAAACATTCCCATGCAACAAGATCGGGTAGAGCCCGAAGAAGATTCAACGGCAGCAGAAAACCTGTGCATACCCTCAGCGGGTCCATCTCAGGTAGAAGCAGGGAGTTCGACATCACTAATATTTGCAAGCACATCAGCCGCAGACAACCCACGTCCACTCTCAGTAGTCCAATCTAGAGACACAGCTACTGCAATACCTACGACACCCACATCATCTAAATTGATACTCCAAGAAATGAATATCAATGTTCCAGTCAGCGTGCTATCTCCAGTGCCAAAAGGAATTTATGTGGCTGGACAAGGTAAAAGAAAACCACGCAAGAAACCAACAGTATTGGTGTTAACTTCAACGCCAAATATAGAAGAGGCAAAAGCAAAATCAGCTCCTCCACCTGTTCCAAAGAAAAACACGAGAATGGTTACAAAAGCTCTGGATTTTAGTTCCGACAGTGAAAATGATTTCTCTTCCTTACAAGCTCACACTGAAGCCGGAGATGATGATGAAGATTGTCCTTGCATTTATTGCAATGACCTCTACTCCAGGTCCAAGCCAAAAGAGGTCTGGCTAAAGTGCTTGAGCTGTAAAAGATGGGCTCATGCATCATGTGCAGATGTTCCGAAAAATACAAAACGTTTTACGTGTGAACTCTGCATATAATCGACTGATTTTCATAAAAAATTTGGTGTGCCATTTTGTCCACACCACGTGTGTCATTTTACCCGCCTAGGGTGGACATAACGGTTTTTGTTCAAGTTTGAAAAACATATTAATAATTCTATTGTTTTTGCACTAAGTTGATTGATCTCTATAATTTTAATAGGTAATGAACCAAAGAATACATAGTTACTTAAAGTGTTCACTATTATTAATAAATATAGATTTTATGACTGATTTAATAACTAGTATGTCATTTTGTACGCCTCTCCCCTACCACTTATGAAGAATAGGAACTGTCCAAGTAAGAATACTTTAAGACTGTAAATCAGTACCGTAGTTGCATGTCCCGTAGATAAAATTAAAAGTTTTTCCAGCAGTCTAACAAGTAGGTGGCATCTATATAAGTTTCATCACAGATTTGATGCCAACAACTGTCAGATTCTTGAAAGTCTTTTCAAGTCTTCATGAATGTCACGAAAAAGTCGACTTTACTTAAAGGCGGACGCGGTCTTGTCTTTTTTTTTCAATATTTGTACAGACTTTAGCACAACCAGCACTTACGATGAATCTAGTAGAAGGTAAGTCATTTGTTAAAATGTATCCAGCCGTTCAGCCTACAGGAAATGGCAAAGAAATAGAAATACAAACATACATCGGTACACTCGAAAAATAGCACTCTAAAAAAACATATTCCTTCTTCTTAGGCAGTCAGTTAAAAATAAGTTGTGCCCGTTTTAACTAAGAGATACTACACAACAAGTAGCACAAAGAAACATTTCACAAACCACAGTGGGATGACTTAATTTACGACAACGATTCTCCGATTTGTAATGCTTAATAATTCATAGGCATAGATAATGAACAAAGCTAAAAAAGATTTTAAAAAGCCCTCTACATACTTATTTCTATATAAATCATTGATACGATCTCAGTTGGAGTACGCTGTTCCGGTTTGGAGTCCATTTTATGATAAATACAAAAACTGCATTGAAATGGTACAAAAGAAATTCTTGCGTAGTATGCATTACAGATGTCTTCACACTCGAATCCATTACACCGAGCTGTTAAAACTTTATAACTTATTAAAGTTGGAGTCCAGGCGAACATTTCTAATGGTCATGACACTACACGGTATTTGTAACAACAAGTTTGATTGCAATAGTCTTACGAACAATTTGTGTTACGTAGTACCTAGAACTGTCATGCGGCGAGAGGTGCGCGTTCCTTGTTTGTTCCACACTAAAAAGTGCAGAACACACGCGGGCGAGCGGGCACCTCTCCGCCGCCTCGTAGCTACATATAACTCCCACTTTATCGATTTTGATATTTTCGCTTTAACGCAAAATGAATTTAAAAAACAGGTTCTCGCCTTTCTATCCGGATCCCCGTAAGGGTAAAATCTTAATTTGTTGTTCCACATAATGTTTACATAATAAAATCATTCATATATTTT
>NDFZ01005207.1:15704-62573 GCA_002192655.3 Mamestra configurata
GTTTGATTGCAATAGTCTTACGAACAATTTGTGTTACGTAGTACCTAGAACTGTCATGCGGCGAGAGGTGCGCGTTCCTTGTTTGTTCCACACTAAAAAGTGCAGAACACACGCGGGCGAGCGGGCACCTCTCCGCCGCCTCGTAGCTACATATAACTCCCACTTTATCGATTTTGATATTTTCGCTTTAACGCAAAATGAATTTAAAAAACAGGTTCTCGCCTTTCTATCCGGATCCCCGTAAGGGTAAAATCTTAATTTGTTGTTCCACATAATGTTTACATAATAAAATCATTCATATATTTTTTAAATTAATCTGATGAGCAATATGTGCACGTTGGTCAATCTCTGTCTCTTTTACAAATTCGCGGACAATAGTGTGGGTTACATGTTTGTTATTTCTATTATTTTAAACACCTGTGTTAAAATGTAACGTGTAACTGTTTTTTGTCCCAAACAAATAAAATAAAATAAAATAAAATAAAGCGATACTCCCCTGGCAGGAATACCTTGCCATATCACCTTCGTCACTACGACCTACACGGTGACACTACAAACCTGCGATGTGACCCGAACAGAAATATAATCAGACGACAAGAAACAGATTTCTAAGCATATTTTCAAACACCGAAATTGACCTACAAAAAAAATACAACTGTCAAAAATATAGCACGAAGGAAGGAAGCTTAAGGCCGAAAACGCACTGACAGCCTGCTTGTGCTTACTGGGTACCTAGCGATTAGTGAGGTGAAACAAACGTACCTACTAAAATGTATGTAACCGGCAGTCACGCTTTTACTGCCTACGTTTGAAATTTTCTAACTAAGTAGTCGTCGCTTCGCATGACGTATGTGAAAACGAGCGTACGGCTTCGAATATAATACAAAGCGATAATAAGGCGATTTCGTGATCGTCGCGTTAATTTGTGAGGCATAGCCGAAAAGCACCTTCTATCAGCGCAACGATGCAATCAGGGTTGCAATACAAATGAACGCGATGATTTCAACGCCTAAGGGTTTCAACCGTGATCATTCGATGACTTTCTTTACAGGTAGTCAAAGGCATTTTTGCAAGAACATCCTCATGGCAAATAGCAAATTCAGCAAGATGAGCGCGTGTGGTCTGTTCGATGTAGACGCCACGATGTCAATATGTCTGACGGGAGTTATCATTAATTACGTCGTGATACTGCTGCAGAGCTTCTTTAATTAAATATTATTTATATCTCGAATTTGGACTCGCACACTCAGGGTTGCCTTTGCATGAATGAAGTTGGTTAAAAATTTTGTTAGTTTTTTCAGAATATTTACTACTTTTTGCAGTCGTTGTCAATGGCTTTTGCTTATAATAACTAAAACATGTATGTCAAAGTCAAAAGTCATTTATTAAAATTAGGTTGAGTGCCAGCACTTTTTGAACACCAAAATTTAACATAAAACAGCCCCCAAAACGCCCGCCCGTCACCACTTCCTAGTATTTTAACTGGGAAGAAGAAGTGACGCAACAAACTCCACAGCAACACATATGTCTGTTGTGTTAGAAGAACTAGCATTTATACAAGAGTATGCAAAGTATTATTACAAAGAAAACAACACAACAAAAGTTACACGTAAAACCTAAAACTAAATTATTCGGTACTTGTAAACCAGCACATTCCATTATGCCAGCACAATCAGACAAACTCAAGCATAAAAACAATATTAAATCAAACTAAACAAGCCTCCAGACATAAAGGGCGTGCCCACTTACACGTGCAGAGGGTTATTTAACAATAGATCTGTGACCCGACGCCACAATAAGCAGATAATCGTTATAAAAATAACAGAAACCATGGCTAACAAGACGACCATTCGCCACAAGCAGCATTCATTCACGAGCATAACGCAAAGGTCAGCTATGAGAGCATGACGAACTTGCTGCCGGTTGTTCTAGATAGAATAATATCAAACAATCGTCGAAGTAACTAGTTAATCACATATTGCAACACACTCATTATAAAAACATTGTAATGAAAGTATTATGTCAGTGCATGCAAATAAAAATAAATAAATAATTGACCTCTACGGTCAAATAAATAAATAAATATATGAACTCATATAAACTGTCATAAGCTATAGTAGGCGCCAGATAATCGTGGAATAACGGTCATTGACCCACCTACAATTATTGAAATTTTTAATTTGAAAAACGGAATTAATGACACAAAGCTGTCCCGAATCATCATCTCTCGTGATCCTTAACATTGTCTAATAATGAAAAACGATTCATATTTAATTGTTCAGGTACCTATGAACAGTTATTAGGGAAAGGTCAATATACTTTATTCCACATTTATCTGGCGCCTACTATAGTATGAAAGTACAATAAAACGAAATATGTCTTGCGTTCAACACTACTACCAACAGTAACTATTATCATCGTCTAAATAATAATTGATTGAATAGTATGCCTTCGATCAAAGGTTAGACTGATGGATGCCAAGCTTCACAGCTTGGCTCATCGCCGCATGGTTGTCTGCTTGTCGGTCTTCCACAGCTTGTACTTCGGGCAGAATGTCTAGGAACTCCACGACCTCATCCCACCGGCCTCCTTCTACCATTAGACATCTATGTATATGCACTACAAGTTACCATACCTACCTTGTTGCTATTCCACCAATTCGCACTAAACGTTTCCAAAATCGCTCTGCCTGCGTCTGTGTTTCCGAACGCATACAACCCTAATCTCTTCAAAATTAGAGTAAACAGGCTTTTTCTGGGTAAGCTCGCTCCATCGTTGACTTTGTCTCTGTCATCTATGACCTAGACAAGAGTCATGAGCAAACCCGTCTCAAATAAAAAAAAGACTTAACTTTAGTTTTAAACGAGTTAAAAAAGCAGCTCAAAATAAGGAAGCTTATTGTAAAAACGTATACCGAGCCCCACAAATGAGCCCCATAAATTACATGCACCATCCCACCTTTCGAAGAAGGTGGGATGGTGCATGTAATTTGTGCTTGTTTCTAGTGTTAAAGTTATGGATATTACTGGTTTTAGTGTATAAATATATATTTTGCCTTGTATATTATTTTGTGTTGTGTGTTTGCAAAAATAAATTGAGATGCCACCGTGAGAATTCTAATATCTTTGAATGGTTATCTTAAGTAAACTCTTGACGCCAGCTGATACATTGCTCGTACAGCCTGTTTCTGTTACACAGATATATAATGTATGTATGTAGCTTTTCCCCAAAATAGAATACCGTAAGACAGAACGCTATTAAAATAACTAAAATAGACTAACCGAGCTGTGTCAACGTCAGTGTATACTTTCCTGACGGCGTAGGCGGCTGAGCTGAGTCTTGCCGACAGGCTTGATAAATGCGGGCGCCATTGAAGTTTGGAATCAACAGTTATTCTAAGGAATTACTGCTGAGTCCACAGTTTGAAGCACCTCTTTGTTTAAGATGTTAAACAAAGAGGTGCTTCAAACTGTGGACTCACACACCCTCACCCACACCCACACCCTCGGTGTGGGTGTTATGGATGGCTGTGGTGCCTGGGAGCAAGCACAACTGCAACAGAGGTTATTCAGTAGTCAGTCAGATACTCATACCTCTCTGCATTGTACGTTACCAGGTCCAACTTATTGGCCTCTTGCATGCGTTTAGTCAGGTCTTGTTGAGAAGCCTCATATTTACTAAAGATATTCACTAGTGCATATTCCCTAACGAACAGTTCCTGAAGGCGCTGATTGTTATTATCATTCATTGTTTTTCATACCCCTAAGTGATAAGGGTGGTCCTCCCCAAATTTTTTTTTTGATTTTTTTTTATGATTTGACATTAAAAAATACATACAACCCTAAATTTTCTCCTTAACTTAACTTTAATTCCAGTGAATTCGACAATGGTTTAGATTCACAATTGGATCCGGTAGGTGGCGCTGCAATCGATTTCTATAATTTTTCGTCATACACAAAGCAAACGTTTGGACAGGACAACGTCTTTCGGGACCACTAGTTTACTATAATAATCTTGTAATTCTTGCATTAAATTAAGTTTGTTTTGTCTGTTTTTAAAAGACTTGTTAAGGAACACTAATTGTCACTATGATTTAATTCAAGTTATTAGTATACATATATCCTTATATTGTACGACTTTTAAGTAGGTACTTTCTTTTTATATTTTTCTTATTTGAATAGAATATAATAGAATAAAAAACATTTATTACACACACAACTGAAACGTACCTACAGCAACAAAGACAAAGTAACAAAAATAATATAATAGTATGTACAGAATTTTGCACGTTTGTCCAAGCTATATCTTTCCATTCGGTAAGGCCGCCAATTGATATTTTTTAGTTTAAGATTTTCTCTATGTATTTTTATTTTGAAAGGATTTACAAATAAATAAATAAATTCAGTATCTATATAAAAATCGTTTAATTTTAATGTATTTTTTAACTTATTGTGACTATAGTCAGAATTTTAATTCGATTCCAGATTTGACATTAGCTACTGTCATTTTGTGAAATAATGATACCACATATAATAGTGTAGTGATGAACACAAAAATCGATAAACAATCAGTGTGTGTGCCATCAGTGTGCCAATTAAAGACTAAATTATTGATTTTTATTTAAATAAATACATAATTATTCATAATAATAATTTATTAATTAGTAATCGCTGCTCTATTTTATAAAAAGTTAATATTTTTGTTTTTATATTAAAAACAAAAGAGAATGAATGAGATGAATGCAGTTTGTTTTGAGGAGTGGTTCGCTGGAGTCTTACCAAAATTAAGACCAAACTCAATTGTGGTGATGGATAATGCACCTTACCACTCCCGAAAATTGGAAACGGCACCAAAAATGAGCTGGAAAAAAGCTGCCATTCAAGATTGGCTTTTAAATAAAAATATTCATTACGAACCAGATATGGTTAAAGCTACGCTTTTAGAACTGATTCCACATAACGAGTCTTTNGGCAGCACCATAAATGGCAGCACAACATGGGATCACGGTTTTAAGACTGCCCCCTTACCATTGCGAGCTAAACCCTATCGAATTGATATGGGCGCAGGTAAAGGGGCATGTAGCTCAAAATAATAAAACCTTCAAATTGACAGACGTGAGAAATTTATTTCAGGAAGGCATTCAAAAAATTACGGCTACCGAATGGTCTAAATGCGTATCCCATGTTGTCAAAGAAGAGGAAAAAATGAGTAGGCTAGATATGTTAATTGACAATATCACAGACACATTTATAATAAATGTTACAGAAAGTGACAGCGATAGCGATAGCGATGACGGCGACAATTTATAAAATAAATTATTACCATAATACATCTATCTGTTTTATTTGTCATGTTCCTTCATGATCACATTTCTTTATATATTTCACACACAATTATAAAAGAAAAGTCTCAGATCGTTAATTAATCGTCAAAACTAAATTATCGGTTCAGAAATATTTAATTTCCTGATATACTTAGTTTACGAGGGTAAAATTATAAACGAGAAGAATCGATCCGGAAATATTCCATTTCCATATCGAATAATTTCGCAACGTCACTATTTAGTACTTGTCATAACGTTGCAACACTGAAATTGTCAAATCTGGAATCGAATTAAAATTCCGAGTATAGTGGACAAGTTGGGTTTAGTGATGGGATCGTTAGTTAAATCTATTGTTAAAATTGGCAAAACACAAGGGTCCGGAACCCTTAAGTTTTGAGCCAACTGTAACAATAGACCCACTACCAACCTGTTCACTGGCTTGAAGTGATTCCAAGTCGGATATGGTGCTGTGAGCCCTGCTTGATTCCAGTGCTTCAGCCAGCTGGTTTTTAAGCTCAGTGTTCTTAACATTAATATGCTCTATTTCACCTCACTATCTGCCCTTTCTTGTAACAGCTTATTGCACTGGTCCTTACTAGATTCAAGTTCTTTCAACGTAGCCCTCAGTTACCCTCAAAGGATGCAGCTCTACGGATGGAATGTGACTATTAAACATAGCATCTGAAATGTTCCCACAGCCAAATATCGATGGTTACCATGGCATTTTAGACAATAATCTACCTAATTGGTTTTATATGATCAGAAGCTGGGGTTGGCCCGCAGCCCCAACCTTGATTACCGTATTTGGATAACAAGTTAACTAACTTGTGAATGTTGCGTTACGAAATTAAGATATTTTTTATTTATAATCCATGACCTTAGACTATAAAAAATCCACTACTAAGTTCCCGAAATACCTACGTGCGATCGAAACAGAGGTAAATATTTTACTGTAGTCGAAACCGATCCTACGTCCGGCCTTGGTAATATTTCGTTATTTGTAGCACTTTATGGGTGCCGACGTCCAACGAAACATCAAAAATAACGATTTGAATGCATCTCTATTCATCATCTGCCTAGCCTTTTCCCAACTATACTGGGGCCGGCTTCCAGCCAAACCGGAATGTGCTGAATACCAGCATTTTACGTGGAGCGGCTACCTACCAGAGGCCAACAACCCATTAACTGGGATGGTGTAAATGTGTATAAGTTGCGTTGGTTTACCGACGAAACATAATGGGGACAATTTTGTAACAAGAGGGCGCCACCCATATGATCTACTTACATTCTGTGGTTAGAAACGATTTATGAGAAATATTTTCGTACCGACATTTTCAGATCCATTGTCTTCACTTATTATCTATGCAATGTATATGTACCTGTGATACAAGAAAGAAAAGATAAAAACCATTTGCAAAATATGGTTTTATTGAGTTTAAAATTATGCAGATGATAATTATGACAGAGCTGTGACTTAATTTTCAATATTAGAAAAGAATCATATACGATAGTATCAAAGAGTATTTACACAACCTGGAAATTAAACCAGCTCAAAGTAGAATTTAAAAAAAAGAGGTCCGTCCTTCCTGTCTATCAGGCGAAATGCGTGGGCAAGCCGGCCATACCATAGAAGCCCACGAAGAAGAGTCACGGATACCCATATTCGTATACTCTCCAACCGTGCCTCAGTTCTCCAATCCCTATGATAGAACTACACTACCTCGAAACTCATACAAGAATGTCACAATGCGCTGAAACGCGTCACGGTGACCAACCATAACACTTTGATGCTGCAGTGGATAAAGGGACTCAGTGGATCAAAGTCAAAGTCAATTCATTTATTTCAACTAGACCATTAAAAGGCACTTTTGAACGTCAAATTAACAGTTTAAAATTAAAATATAAGTGACTCTATTTGTCCATTCGCAAAAAGTTGATTCTTATGGAGAAGAACGGACAAGAAACTCCACAGTTACTCTTTTCAAATTTAAGTTTTACAATATTTTGTATACATAAGTACATTGATCAATTGATTATATTATATGAGCACAATGCATCCAACATTACACTAATATACAGCACACACTTATATACTAATAGGTACGACAAAGCAATACCAGCAGAGATAAAATTAAGTTTGCTAGTAAAGGACATGGTACTGGCTAAATGTGTTGCTAAGCGCAAATCTTGAGAACGGCTGGACCAATTTCGCTAATTCTTTTTTTATTGTGTTTGTTATTGTTAGGAGAAGGTTCTTATGGAAGAAAATTTTGTAAAAAACATTGAAATCCGGGCGAAGCCGGGGCGTTCTACTAGTTTATAATATAATTAACAAAAATGGATCAGTGTGTGAGTTAAATTACATATTAAAAACCTGAAAGTACACCAGTAAATAAAACAAGTTTGACTTTTTCTACTACACCCTCGATTGTCCTATGGAGCAGGACCAGCATGTTTCCAAGCATTCTTATCTTTAATATAATCATCTAGTTTGTAATATGCTTGTTTGCAAAGTGTGGTTTTAATGTAAGTTTTAAATTTTCTTTCATTTAGTTCTAATATGTCACAAGGTATTTTGTTGTTACATTTAACACATGTTCGTACTTTGGCTAACCTATAAAATGTTTGATCTAAATTATTTTCATTTCTAGTATTAAAATGATGTCTGTCACTAATTTTGTTAAAGAGATGTCGATTTTTTCTTACATACATAATATTCTCATAAATGAATTTACAAGGTACTGTCATAATATTAATCTTTTTAAAAAGTTCCCTAAGAGAATCGCGGCGACAAAGATTATAAATGGCTCTAACAGCACGCTTTTGCAAAATAAATACAGATTCAATGTCAGCAGCACGACCCACAGCAAAATACCGTACGACATGATGCTGTGAAAGTAACTAAAATAGACCAAGCGCGCGGTTTCTACATCTGTTAACTGCCTTATCTTTCATAAGCGGCGTCTTTTTGTCATAAGTGGCTGAGCTTAGCCGCCCGCCGCAAGAGATGTTATGTGAGGTCTCCATTGCAATTTCTCGTCTAGAGTGATTCCCAGGAAAACCGTCTGATCAATAAATTCCAGTTTTTGTCCATTCAATACGATGTCACATTCGTTGCTTCTAACATTTGGTAAAGTAAATTTAATACATTTGGTCTTTATTTTCATTTAGTACCAAGTTGTTTGCCGTAAACTTTGGTTTACTGAACCCAACTGAACTGATGAATAGAGTTATTGACATCATCAAGACTTTGTGACCGTCGGTCTATCCTAAATATCAATGATGTGTCTTCAGCAAATAACACCATCTTTGGTTGATTTTGAAGCAATTCGGGCAAATCGTTTATATATACTAAAAAGAGGAATGGACCCAATATTGAACCTTGCGGAACGCCCATTGTCATTTCAGACCCTAGTGAGTTTACACCGTTTACCTGGACTTTAACCTGTCTGTCTTTCAAGTATGATCTAAATCAATCAAGGGATGTATTCCTAATCCCATAATGCTCGAGTTTCAACAAAAGCGTCTCATGGTTAACGCAATCGAACGCCTTCGAGAGGTCGCAAAATATTCCAGAGGCGTCTTTTAAATCGTCCCAGGCGTTAAAGATGTTCTTTATTAGGGTGACACCGGCGTCAGTTGTACAACGCCCTTTGGTGAAACCGTACTGTTGTTCATGAAAGATGGTTTTTTTATTAAAGTGAAGTAACATCTGATTAAGCATTAACTTTTCAAACACCTTACTGAGAACCGGCAGGATTGACACCGGCCTATAATTGTTGGGTTCATGACTATCACCCGATTTAAACAGTGGAACGACTTTACTGTGTTTCATGAGATCAGGAAATACTCCTTGATCCACACTAGAGTTAAATATGAGAGCTAAGTAGGGAGCAATAGTTTCAATTATAGATCTACAGACTTTTACAGACATTCCCCAAAGATCTTCTGTTGATTTAATTTTAAGATCTTTAAAAGCTTTTATAATGGCATGGGGGTTTATATGTTGAAACTTGAACTCTGATGGACATACCTTGACGTTCTTCCGAAGTAAGGCAGCTGCGCAGCAGAGAGCGCGGGTGACGAGTTAAGAGCCTCTGTCGTTTTACGAGGAATATCAGCAAAGAAGTTTTCAAATTCCTGAGCTACCTCTGCATCTGAGTTTATGGGGCCATGTACAGTATTTCAATTAAATTCAGTTTCACGCTTTTTCATACTACCAGTTTCATTATTTATTATTTTCCAGGTAGTTTTTATTTTGTCATCTGCTGATTTTATTTTATTGCTAATAAACAGAGCTTTAGCTGTTTTGCATACATTTTTAAATGTTTTTGATTATTTCGGAATATACTTATGAAAGCTTATATTATTCACATGTTGCTTTAGGCCTTAAACTCACAATCATAAATCTGTTAACCTTTTATCGTCGATACGTAGTAATACTACTACGAATCTACGATACGGTGTTGTAGAAAGAGTACTGCTCAGAATCAAATCATAGCGATTGCGAGACTTAGGAAAAAAATGGCAAAAATCTTTCCAATTACCGAACGAAACCAATTGAACTGTCAGCGTTATATCATAGTGTGTGTCAACTGTCACTGTCAGAAAGACAAACGTCAAACTTGTCCAAACTTGTTTACTTATAAGTTATTTTTTTGTATGAACTTTTTAATTTTTAACTAATGAATTGAGTTTTTGAGATTATACTTACCTTAGGGACATTTATTCTGTTAATTAATAATATTTGTTAGTGATAATATATAAAACGAGATGATGTTAACTGGCCGACAGCGATAAGAATTGATAACATTCAGTGCGCTCATCTCTCATGAAGTAATAAGGCGCTTTCTAATAACTGCAGAATGCTGGAAGCAATCGGTAAGCATTTATGATTATACGCCAGTTTTAACCATGCCGCGGGTAGCTACATACGTGTTCTTAGATTTAGAGACGACCGGTCTCCCGAAGTTTGAGTTGAACAAGACGAGAATTACTGAGTTAAGTATGGTGGTAGTGAGTCGAAAGCATATTCTGGACACAAGGCCGGGGGCGGCGCCGCGTGTGCAAGACAAGCTCTCAATGTGCTTCAACCCTCGCAAATTCATTCATCCTGACTGCTCCGATGTGACTGGCCTGGACAATGACCTCCTTGAAAATCGAACACCATTCAACATAAACGTGTGTAACATCATAAACTCGTTTCTACAATGTTTTGAGAAGCCAGTGTGTTTAGTGGCACAGAATGGTCACGGTTTTGACTTTCCAATCTTAAAAAATCATTTTGAGAAGCTGGGACTCAGTTTGCCAGATGAAATCTTGTGTGCTGATAGCCTTAATGCTTTTTTTGATATATATGTATTGCGCGGAGGTCTGGATAGCAATAATGAAGCAGGCATGTCTGTTGTTGATCATAAAACAAATGATGTAACCTCTGGAGAGTCATCTAGCAACCAAAACCAGAATGGTGAAACATCTGAGGAGATAGTAGAAGAACGAACAAGGTCTAATGAACAAATAAGCAACGTTTCCAGTTCACATTCGGAAGAACATTTAACCGAAGAAGTGTTGAAAGATTTTGAGGAATATGATGATTTGGTTAGTCAGCAAGCAATACAAAAGCAGAATGAAAGAACTCCCATACAGAAACAACGTGTTCCAGTTCCGAAGACAAAAAACAAAGTTAGACGACAATTATTCTTCAAAAAGCCTGGCACAAAGTCGTGCAAAGCACCTAGCGTTTCTTTTAAACTTAAAGATGTTTTTGAGCGTTTAGTAGGACGTCCGGCTATAGAAGCTCATCGGGCAGAGAATGATTGTGTGATGGCTATGGAAGCATCAGTTGCCGTTGCTAAAGAGTTTGTAGATTGGGTTGACAATGTGGACAACCAATGCAAGTTCAGTGAAGTGAATGCTATGAAACTGGGCGTGCCACTCGGAGACTAATGTCCTATAGATATTTTGATATTGCATTGCCAAATTGTTGTTTATAACAATTTGGCAATGCTGCTATAAGAAGCATATTATTGTATGATTGTATACTCAAAATTAGCATGTATATCATAGCTTTTCATACTACAAATTCGGTATTCCAATACCGAATTTGTAGTAAGTATGTAAAGCTATGATAAAAAGGGACATGCACAAACAGTAGCACCCTGGACCCATCTAGGGTGCTTGCTACTGTTTGTGCATGTCCCTCTTTTGTCATAATAATTAATACCTATTTAAAAGCAATTATTACTACCCAATTATGTTTTACGCAATTATATTATGTCATATATGTACCCAAATATTTAGTAAGGAATAGTTATTATAATAAGTACTTTTATATTGAGACTTAATTTGTTAAATACAAGAAAATTTAAGTTTGTGATCTGAATTATATTTTGCTGTTTTTATAAATTTTATTATTGCATTCTAGAATGTAGCCTTGTATTCTAGAATGTTTCTTAGAGTCAGAAAGATTCTTGATAAATATAATAATTTTTTGGCTCCTGCAAGTCAAATTTTTGTGTCAAAGAAATGTAGGGATTGAAGATGCTCTTGTTTCAAGTCCAGCCAACTAGCCTTTGGAGTAAATAATTATAAATGACTATGTTTAAAACCCTTCTTCTTTAGAATACAGGCTTAATTTAGTTAAAAAACTAGTCTTGATGTTGTAGCAAAGAAAGATGAAAAGTTACCAAATTTTTGATCTCATGATTTTTTTTTGGCATAGAATTGAAAATTATATTAAAATATATTATCGGTATTAAAATAAATTTTGATGAATGAATTTAATGGACATAAAAAAACATTGTACAACAGAATGTTGTAGGTATTTTTGTATAAGTAGTTTTATCATGTTTGAAAGTAAAAACTCAATGACTAGCTTTTTATTTTAATGTTCTTCTAAACGTCTTTTTTAAATGACTAATTGTAATAAGCTGTAATTTATTCATTTGGCAACTGATAAGTTTCAAATATAGTTAATCATGGATTAATTTGTAAGTAAGCATTCACTGAAACTAAGAGAGAAAATATTGAAGTTTTAATATATTTTCGAGATCTAATAATTATTATTTTTGTATTAAAATGGTGTAATTGCTCAATAAAATTGACCTCTATTTTGAAAATTACCAAAATTTTAATAACTTAGGATATTATAGTAAAACTTTTTTGGCCCTGTGTCATAATGGTCTGGTGTGTCGTAATGGTGGGTTAAACCATTATGTAACAATTTACGAACTTGAAAACAATGCTTTGCAAATTAACTAATTTATTTGCAAACCCAAATTTTATAAAAACTAAAATTTTATTTAACAAACTTTATAACTACTGTGCAATTTTTTTTAAATTATTTGCTAGAAATAAACTTTATATATTTTTTATTACCCTGACTTTTCTTTATCAATTTAGGCTAATTTGAACCCAGATATCATGTCCAAGATACTTACTTAACAATAACTGATTTGTTCCAATTTACTCGCTCCCTGTTACATGTGACTTAAACATAACTGGCCAAATTTGGGTGTACTATACTGCCGTCATAAGAAAAAAGGACGTATCTACTCAGGCGGCTTTACCTATGGTGCAGGGTGTGCGGTGGGTAGGTCTGGCCCGGGGAGCGTGACGAACTGCGCAAGCAGTCCAACGCCCCGACCAAAGGTAGCTGCAGAACACCGTGTGGCTTTAGTCAGTACGAGTCTGACAGACCAGGAGATGGTCATCCATGAGGATTTCGACACGTAAAAAAAGGTCGTAGTATAGGTACACTTCTGTAGCGACATCGATGCCGCCACATACACATACACAACAGAGCTAACATCACAAATCCTGCATCGCGAATAAAGTTCTCCACGCGTTTTGAACATATACAACTGCCCATCGAGCAGTTGCCTTACCAGACACAGCACCCATCTAGTCGGGGGATCTTTCCATTTCATTAGAGGTTGCGGGATTTTACACCCTGTTCCGTAACTTCGATAGTTGTGCCGACGTGATCTAAACCGGCAGCATTATTGCAGCTACTACATTGTGACGTCATCACCATCACTCCCTCAAGTTCTCGAGAAAGCGCGTCATACAATCAGCCAGTACCCACGGCTTCAGTACCCTGACCACCAGGACGCCTACCTGATATTACCTGATCATCACCCTCAGCCTCAATAGAGACCCGTCAACAACCATCGGGCAGAGAGGTTCCGAGATGGCAGTGCTAGGCCCGTACTCACTCCTTCCCCAACCTTAATCACAGTTTCGTACATGGATTCGCCAGAGATCAACTGAACTTCATAACAACAAATAGTCACGGGCTACAGACAGTCAAAATTAACAATGCCAAGTCTACATCGACGACTAACAAAACGACTACTCAGCCTATTTAGAAATAACCTCAGAACAATAATAGGGACACTTAGGTACGGGCCATTGCCCCCCAAACAAACATCTCTTTAACATAGGCGCCACGGACAGTCCACTCTGCAGGGGCTTGACGCCAAAGAATCCGCCGCCCACGTCATGCTTGAATGTGGCCGTGGCAACCCAATGAGAAAAACTCCCTGGGAACGGTGAGGTCGCTCCGCGAAGCCTGTGAAGCTCCTCCTTCCTCCCAGGAAACTTCTGTGCTTCTGGGCGGAACTAGGCTGGGTAACCTAGCCAAGGCACAACGGACCGAATGGGAGCCTAAGTGCGGAAAAAGGAGTCCCTACTCTAAACCATCTTCCCTTTTCGATGGAGGTTGCGGGACTTTCCACCCTATTCCGGAAGCTCATGGAATACAGGCTCCTACCATAAACCCAATAGGTATCTACCAAAAATACTGAATGGAGACCATGACAAAAAAACTCGGTATGTGGAAAGCTATAACAGAAGAAGCAGACCAACAAAACGATAAGGACAGATTGTGTGAGAGAGGACATGGCTAGATGACTAAGAAGAATGTGATCTCTGAGGTAAGAAAAATCAAAAACCCAGTTAACTTAATGCCTTGGCTTTTATTCTAACTCCTGAGGCCCGTTAGTTGCTAACACGAGCCTAACACTGTTTGGGTAGTAGTAGCAAAAGCAAATGCATGTTGTCCTGAGTGTTTTCGTATTATGGTTTTCTCTCAGTACATCTCATGATCTTCCTTAATTTAACCTATAAATTTGGTGCATTAAAATCGGGATTTTTGGAATCTACGACTTGAAAAAAAATATGAACACAGTATTGATGGTATTGAAAAAAATTGAATGTCTCTTTGTACCGTCAATATTTCTAGTCAGGGCTCGCTTTCACTTTCATACCAACACCAATCTCCATTGTCCCCAGGTCTCTTGGTACTGACGGGTGTGCTGTGGGGCTGCACCAACCCCTTCATACGCCAGGGCACGAAGGGACTGCGTGATGTGACGGCCACCACGGTGGGAGGTCAGGTCTGGGCTGAGGTTACCTTCCTGCTCGGGAATTGGAAGGTAAGCAGTCGATTTTTTCATCAATTACAATCAACGAGAGACCAATTATCAGTTATGATTGGTCTCCCAGATTCTAGTTGACCACGCCTAGTCAACATAAAATAACCAGTCATGTGCGAGTCGAACTCGCGTGCAAAGGGCGATACCTACCGCGGTACCGAGTCATATTTTTTTACATGTTATTTTAAAACCATATAGTCTTATAGGCTTCCTGTAACCTATAAACAAAGAACCTGACTTTGTTTTAAAAATTTGGTATCAATAGGAAGTGACCCCATATTTAACCTTTTGAATACCATAGCATAAACGCATCGGCGGCGGGCCTCCGACGCCAAGCCACAAATTCGCCGGACTTTTTGTCACATATTTGTTATAAGTTTGGCGTACAGGGCACGCGCTTGCTTGACATGTATACGTGACAATGGCATTCAAAAGGTTAAAATGTATACTCAGTGGCACAGAATCATGGCCAAGCGCTTATCTTGTAAACGCTCGCGATAAAAAAATCATTAAGTTTCTTAGTAGGATTTTTTTTTCTTAGTTCATGAAGGCAATTCATTATGTTTGTTAATTATATTGAAATGTCCAGATCATAATTATGAGTAGGTAGCATGGAAGACAATGTCAGAAGTGGTATCTTTAGGAAAGCACGACACAGATTTTTGTGTACCTAGTCCACTAAATTGTGTGTACAATCTGTCTAGATAGTGCACACAACGACCCAATGATCAATACTAAAATAAGGATATCTGAACAAACTACCAGATAAATCTGAAATCTCTACGTAATAAACACTGGTACACATTCGCAATAATTATGACTAACAATCATGAATAATACTTTACTAAGTAGATAACAAAATCGAAATCGTGTAACAGTTTTGGTAACACACTACGTTTAGTGATATCAATTGAAACTTTTTCGTTTTATAATTGCAGTAGGTCGCTACCGCATGATGCAAATTCTAAACGCATTGCGTTTTATTTGATAACATTTACATTCTATGCAATAGAGTCTTGGCTCTCGTGAACGCGATCAAAATGTGGCTGATGAAATTCTTTGGATATAAAAATCGAGATCAATATTGACGTTCAAGCAGAACTAAGTTTTCTTAAACGCGATGAGCTTTACAAACGGAGAAATTTGCCCTAAAACTGCATCAAGTGCCTTGCACTTACATTTAAAAATAACTGATTACGATGAAGACGTGTAGTGATGTTTTAATTTTCATATTTAAAAGCACACTTATTCAGTGCACCTACCCATATTTCAATGGCAAAAGTGCATTTAAGTATGAATTATGGACAAAATTTACATATGGCCAAGTTTCCGTGCCACTGTTGTTTTTCATTCGGAGGTTCAGCCGGTCGATTCTGTAAACATGTCGAAGTGAAAGCTTGGGTGAAGTGATCACGAGGTGAGCTGTCCATCCATATAATCAAGATGGAATGACAGCTCACTATGATCACGTGACATCTTGATTATATGGATTGACAGTTCACCTCGTGATCACTTCACCCAAGCCTTCACTTAGACATGTTTGCAGAATCGACCGGCTGAACCACAAAAATAGTTACCACAACCGCGAGAATAGTGCGTAGGTTAAAATCCCATCGTGACTATTGCGCTTCTCTTTTGCCATGAAAAAGAAGGTGACGATGGTTTGTATACATAATCAGTAATCACAATGTAATGTTGCAGTACGTGCTCCCCTGGCTGGTGAACCAGGCGGGCTCGCTAAGCTACCTGGCGGCGGTGCAGCGCGCGCCGCTGTCAGTGGCCGTACCCGTCGCCAACAGCCTCGCGTTCGTGTTCACCGCCGTCACTGGCGCCAGTGTGGGCGCTGAGGAGCCGCTGGATGCAAGTATGTGATGCTTTTTCTATTTTATGGATTTAATTTTTGAAGTGATACATTTTTTAGTGTGTACCTATATATGTGTACTTTTTGGGTGAACAAAAATCATGGAACTCGCGTCATCGTCACCGAACGCTTTAGCTTTCGCTTCGTTTTCACTTTTATCGGCAGTCCCCAAAGACCCCGCATGTTTTTTTTTTGGGAATAACAAACATTTGAGGCTGTCAGAGCAAAAGCGGCATACCCTCAATTTTTCATATTCTGACTTATCTACTATAATTTATGGTTAATTGAACTTACCTGTAAGTGAATTTCAACCAAAATTATATTTCGATGTTACATCCTCGAGATTTAACAAACAATGTAGTCCGTCCTCCAACATACTGCATCATCACACTCTTTACAGTATAGAAACAATTATAAAAAATATCGATTCCGTAGTCGATTACCATTGCACCTCTCTATTATTTCCTGTTGTCAGCGCTCACCTCTATAGACGTCATTTAGTTTGGAGTCATAAGGTAGATACACATTCTGCAATCAATAGGGTCAATAGAACGCGGCGTTTAGCTACGGTAACGCATTCTATTCATTGGGTGGGTGGGGTGTTAAATCTCTTCGGATGTAACATCTCATATAATTTTGGTTGAAATTCACTTACAGGTAAGTTCAATTAACCATAAATTATATTTCGATGTTACATCCTCGAGATTTAACAAACAATGTAGATGTTTAGAAAATGTTGCAGAATGGGAAAGTATGACTTTGCACATACATACTGTGATGAAATGACAACTAGAATATTTTATCAAAATGCTATAATTTATCCTTTGGTGCTTTCCAGGCTTCACAAAATCAACTACATTTTAATCAATTAAAATCACTTACATTGAACACAGCTTCAGCAAAAGATCTGTCTTCTTCAGGATTGGCGAGAGGTTGGTTGTAAAACTTTGCAAAACATAGGGAATTTCCAGACCAACCAGCTGTTTTTTTAATTACGTCGATGGACACACCAGCTCTGTTTGCTGCAGAGGTGGAGGCATGGCGCGTGCTATACGCCGTAAACGTTGACACGTCCACACCGCTACTGTGTAGCGTCTGCTTTATCCATCGGCTGATACTCTGGGAAGTAGCGTAATGAATAGGTTTTTTCATAGTTAAGAAAAGCTTGTTTGTATCAGGCGAGTTTCTGAATTGAGCCGTTTTTTCCACATAAGAAGACAGAGCTTTTGCTGGACAAATAACATCACGTTCTGCAAAAATTGGAACTATGAGTCTTGGGTTGCACCTATTTGGTGCAGAACTTTTAATAATATCGTTAATTGATATTGTAATGCAAGATTCTTGGATTCTAATATCACTATGATTAATGAGTGACAACGTCTGCACACGTTGTCCTGTCGACAACGCTAGAAGAGTTACCACTTTTTTCGTTAAAATCTCCATCGATAAATTTTCATTAGGGTAATGACAAGCTAGATAATTTAAAACTGAATTTGGATCCCAAGTCGCATGGTATTTTGGTAAACTGGGTCTCATTTTAAACGCCTTTGAGGAATCTTGCGATACAATTATCATTACAAGTGTTTTTACTAATAATTAGTGATAGGGCAGATCGAAATGAGTTAAGAGTACCGTAACTTGCCCCTCTTTTTAATTGTTCGGTTAGGAACTTTAAGATATTTGGAACAGAACTATTATAATAATCAATCTCATTCCTTTGACAAAATGTAAACCACAATTTTAATGCTACATTGTACTGATTAAGAGTATTTTAGATAAGGAATTTAACATTACGTCAATTGAATCATCTGGGATGTCCTTAATTAAAAACGTTTGCCTGATAATATTGCGCACGCCAGGGTAAGACTGTGCCATAACGGGTGTTGATCTCTGGAAGGTGACAATAAAAGGTCTTTATTAGGTTTGAAGTAAATAATATCTGAATCTACTAGTGACAAGAATAAGGGGAACCATGGTTGACTTGGCCAGTATGGAACAACCAAGATGCCTGTTGCTTGATCGTTGTGTATCTTACGTAGACATTTCAATACAAGGGCAAATGGATCGAATACATAAAAGTAGTACTTATCCCATTTGAGAGTAAATGCATCAATATCATATGCATCTGGATCTCGTTTCCAAGCAATATATTTATTGCATTTTTTATTGAGTCTGGATGCGAACAAATCTATGTCTGGTTGACCAAACTTATTGACAATTTCTTGAAAGCACCCCAGGTTTAGGTTCCATTCGGTGTCAATGTTTGTGTGTCTAGAGGCTCGGTCTGTGTCGGTGTTATCACGAGACTTAATATAAGAAGCAAAAATATAAATGTTTCTTTGTTCGCACCACTGCCATATTTGTCTACTAATTTTGTTAAGGTGAGGGAATTGTATTCCACCCATTCTATTTATATAAGAGATGGCAGTGGTGTTGTCAATTCTAAGTAAAACATCTATATCTCTGTAACCTTGGCAAAACGATTGTAAACCCAGTAGTGCGGCTAGTAACTCAAGGTAATTTATGTGATATTTCATTTCTTTGTCTGACCAGTGACCTCTTGTCACTTCACCGTCGCACACGGCTCCCCATCCGGTAAGAGATGCATCTGTGTATATTTCTAATTGGAATAGGTTTTTTCGTATTTTGTTTTTAGCTTTATTGGTGATGTCTGCCCACCAAGTAAAATCCTGTAGTAGATGACTATTTACGGACATCTTGGAATCATAATTTTCGCAATTTTTTAATAATGCTAAGTGTTTATCGCGTTCGAACTGTTTGGTATATAGCCATCCATAGGCAACGGCAGGGCATGCGGCAGTGAGTGTACCTATGAATTTTGCAAAAATCTCTTATCCTAATTGACTTTTTACGCATTAATTTTCTAACCATTTTTGATATTTTCTCAATTTATTCAGGAGGTAGTTGAAGGCACATTTCAGATGTGTTGAGGTCTAGGCCGAGAAATCTACATTTTTGATTTGGTATCATGTTACTTTTTTCTATATTTATTATGAATCCTAATTTTTCTAGATTTTGTTTTAAAATATCAATAGTGTTTTTACAAGTGTTATAACTTTTTCCTATACATAAAATATCATCGAGATATGCTACTACTGTGTGTCCTTCACTTCTAAGATATGACAGTAATGGTTTTAGGAGTTTTGTAAAAAAATAGGGGGCTGAACTAAGGCCATAGGGTAAACATTTGAATTCAAACAATTGACCAAATCTAAATCTTAGGTATTTTCTGCATGAACTATGAATAGAAACTAAGAAATAAGCCTCTTTCAGATCAATTTTTGCCATATAAGAGCCTTCACATACTAGCTTTGAAGCAGTGCGTATATCCTCCATTTTGAAATGGGGGGTGTGAATATATTTGTTTAATTTTTTCAAGTTTAGTATAAATCTAAAACCACCAGTACTTTTGGGTGTTAAAAATACAGGGGATACATATTGACCAGGTTCATCAACACATTCAGAAATAGCTCCTAATTCTTTTAACTTTGCTATTGCATTGTCCATTTCTACTATTGGAGATGGAGGATTATTTGGCTTGGTGTGTTGGGCAAAATTATGCATAAAAGGGATTTTGTATCCTTTCACATATGAAAAAATAACAGGGTCATCAGTAATTAATTGCCAATTATTAAAATGTAGTCGTATGCGACCTGCATGTGGTACCTCTACTTGCGCTTCCGATCGGCTTGGCGGTCCCGGGGAGCTGGCGCGGCTCGGCCCCTCGGATGCGTAGTGCCGGTGTACCTCCTCGCTGCGGCTGGCGGTTGCGCCTCGTAGTGGTGACCTGCTGCTGTTGGTAACATCTTGGTATTTTGCTGACGAGGAGGAAAAGGTGTGTTTCCCGGCATCGGAGGCTTCTTTTGAAAAGGCTTCTTAATTTGCTGGCTAGATCTTTCAATGTCCTTTGAGTTTTTTATGCTTTCCCCAAGGTTATCTCCAAATAGAAATGTCTCTCTTTTAACACTCTGAATGGTGTTCCAGAATGTTTTATCTAACAGCGGTACGATTAGCTTACGTCTGTTTAAAGTTTCTTCATAGTGTAGGTCAAGCAAAAGTTGACTTAGTTCAGATAGTCTCTTGATAATCATAATTTTATCAATATCAGATTTTATTAAATCTTTGGTTAAGTTGACTAGGCCTGCTATACCTGAGCCTAGTTGACTTTGAGATTTTTCGAGACGTTTCTTGGCAGCGTCAGACAGGACTGCTGCCACTTCCGGGTTCAGTTTCGGTGCTTGTACCAATAAAAAGTTTTCTGGTACCAAATTTTTTTCTAGAAGAGCAGTCTTTTGTTCTTTGCCCAACCCGTCTAGGAGGATTCTACCCCAACGTTCAGAGATTTCATGGGGGATGTTTTCACCTAACTCCTGTTCAGTCTTTTTGGCTTCACCAAGTATTTTCAAAATTTCTTCGGGAACCGAAGAAGTGGAAGGTAGAATTGGATCTGTCATACTTATCTCCGGGGAGAGGCCTGTCTCGGGCAGGGGGGCTGGAGTAGGGTTTTGTTTCATATCTTGTTCATGTACTTGCAATGGGGATATTGGCGGTGATGTTACCGCTATATCATCTCCATCAGACATGTATCTATCTGCAAGCAGGACGATTGTGTCCCCGAATCACGATGGGATTCTGCGGAAATAACAGGTAAGGTATGTTACTTTCTGGATGGCATCGCGTACCACCACGTTGAGAAAGTACGATCCAATTTGTTCCTGGATAATATCGCGTATTACCACTTTAGGGAACAAAGCGTCTACCTTCAGGATAACATCACGTGTTATCACGTCAAGAAGGCGAGAATATTTAAGTATGGGCATGATTATTTACTAAAATAATAAAGTTGAAAACTTTTTCCAATATGGAGGGTCAAGTCGAAACTTGCTTTTTAACTAACCTTGATATCAGTTTAGCTTCTAGGCGGCGTATCTTTTTACGAATCTCGTGTTCGCTTTTTATTTTTCGTTTCCTTCCCATTTTTAGCTATTCTTGAGCACTTTTTCACAAATCAATGCGCGAGTAAAACTTTTTTGGCGGTAATGATGCAGCACACGAAGAACTAATGACGTCTATAGAGGTGAGCGCTGACAACAGGAAATAATAGAGAGGTGCAATGGTAATCGACTACGGAATCGATATTTTTTATAATTGTTTCTATACTGTAAAGAGTGTGATGATGCAGTATGTTGGAGGACGGACTACATTGTTTGTTAAATCTCGAGGATGTAACATCGAAATATAATTAATTATTAAAATAAAACATGCTGAAATGTAATGCAAAACTGGCCTATCTCTTGTTTATCTTTCTATCATCAACCGATCTTCTTCTTCCTCTCATTATCCCATTATTTGGGGTCAGGTCTCCTCACTTTCCTGCGCCAAGTCAAACGATCTTGGGTTGTCGTTTCGTGCAATTGGGCTTTCTTAAGGTCTCTTTCTAAGAAGGTCCACCAGGTCAACTGCCGACGTCCTCTCCCTCTCTTTTGTTCTGGGAGGTTCAATGCAGTTTGAACCACATGGTCTTCGGTTCGTCTATTAACATGGCCATACCAGCGACGGCGGTTTTCGGTTATCTGCGATTGGTGCAACTTTAAAGCTTCCACGTATGTCCTCATTACGGATTTCATCCAGCCGCATTATACCTCCCGCCCACCAAAGCATCTTCATTCGCTAGTATGTGCCTTTTGCTCGTGCATCTTCTCTATGGTCCAGCACTCAGACCCGTACAATAACACCGGTCGGACTGCCGTTTTATATACTTTACCTTTAGTTTTTACGGGTATACGTAGGTCACACAGCGCCAGTAAATGAGCGCCATTTTTGCCATGCGACGTTTATCCTGTGAGTCACATCAGAGTTTACGTTGGCATCGGGTGTAAGTATGGAGCCTAGATATTTAAAAGCCTCTTCTGTGGGGATAGGTGCAGTTCCAATAGAGATGACTTCCGCTGTAGTATTTCCGCTGAATGAGCATTTCAGATATTCGGTTTTGCTCCTCTACTCACTCTTACGCCGTACTTTTCTAGGGCGTCCGCCCACTTATTTAAACGTTTCTGCAGTCGACTCGCGGTATCGGCAGCCAGAACTATATCATCTGCATATAGCATAGTCCAGGGCAGCGGAGAAGGAATATCCTTAGTTAGGTAGTCCATAACGATATTGAACAGAAGTGGACTGAGCACGGATCCTTGATGGACACCTACTTTGACCTCGAAAGCCTCACTAACACCAGCTAGGTTTCGGACTTGACGTTGTTGTACATGTCTTGTACTAGTTCGACGTAGTATTCAGGTACAAGTTGGGCACGAACAGCCTGCCATACTGGTTTACGGGGTACTCGATTGAAGGCTTATTTGAGGTCAATAAACATAAGGTGCCGGTCTTTGCTGTTAATTCTATACTTCTCCATCATAATCCTGATATGTCTGTATTGCGTCAATAGTTGACCTGGATGCTGTAAATCCGAACTGATTTGGAGATACTTGTGTGATGTTAGCAATTCGCCTATTAATAACTCTCTCCCATATTTTAAGTGTGTGTGAAGTCAGTTTTATACCCCAATGATTCTCGCACTCCGCAACGTCTTTATTATTCTTGTAGAAGGGTAGGAGATAGCTTTGACGCCATGTCTCTGGAATGCATTTGGTTGCTAAAATGATGTTACCTAAATAGCTTAGGAATCCAGTGGACGGCTATAGGGCCAAGAGCTTTCCATAGATCTGCAGGAACTTCATCAGGGCCTGTGGCTTTCCTATTTTACATTTTTGTCAGTGCGTGTTTTACTTCACTTAAATCTATTTTGAGTATTGGTCCATATGAAGAATCACAGGGTACAAGATCCTCACTTGGGAATTCTTCGTTTAGAAGACGTTCAAAATACTCAACCCACCTCTTTATTATTTGTGTATTGTCAGTTAGGATACTTTTATCTTTATATACTTATTTGTAGTAGTTGAATTATGTCTCCATTTTGCTATTTTAAGTACTTCAGTTTCTGCCTTGGCGTTCTCTAAATTATTGTAAAATTTCTAGTTACTTTTTGCTGTTTCCTGCGCAACATATTTGTTTGCAAGATTTTTGGCCCCTATGTATTGGTCCTTATCATCGTCAAGGTGGGAGCTTTGCCATTTCTTGAAGAGCATTTTTTTATTTGCCAGAGTCTCTTTTACATTATCGTTCCACCAGTTTGAGTCCTTTCCGTTTTTAATGGGTCCTTTAGATATTCCTAGGATTTTTTTAGCTTTTGCTCTGCACTGTACTTCGAATTTAGACCACACATCGTCTGCGTTACTATAGTTAATACCAAAATCTGTTTCGGGATATTCCTTTTCAGCAAGCAGCCTTTAACAGTTCGCCATCAACATATTGTCAACCGATGGTGTTGCCAAATTTCTTTTTGCAATTTATTATATTAAATTCATGAATCGTAACAAAGTAATATTAGTTAGAATTTATCTACTAGTTTACTCCCGGAATAAAAAGTATCATAATTATGTCCTCATCCCGGACATTGTCTACCGTGTGCCAAGTTTCAAATACGTTCTGACGTTGAACAGACAGACAGATCAAAGATCAGATTAGTATGGATTTCTTTATTTTGTAGTATGTCTCCATCGTGAGATAGTGGTCAAAATCAAGCATATAAGTATTTTTTAAAATTGCTCAAACTAGCATATCCGTTTTTCAATATCCATTCTAAAGTTACTCTATATAGATAGTTGAGTAAAAAATGACCTAGTCTAACAGATAGCCTTTTCCTATAAAACCGCGTCTTGAGATGACATAAACTTTGTAAATACTGGCGTAAACTACCCCTTTGACATACATATTTACGCGAAAAATTCCGTTCAAATCTCTGAATAAATGATTTTTGCTGTATTTATTAAAGGGAATAAATATTATGACCACCAGAAAATACTTCCCCTAAGCTCCTTTACCAAAAATATATACTTAACACCAAAAAAATTAAGCCTAAAAAAATAATAGTTCTAACCAAATATAGTAAATGATCACCAAATTTTTGCGAGCATAGGTTACCCGGAACTCAACTATTTAGATTAGGTTAATTTCTTCTTTAAACAAAATGTGTAGGTTAGGTTAAAACTGTGACCTCCTACCAGCCAGAAACGACTTGCATTAATAGAAAAAAGAGATTGTTTTTAGTAGGTTTGGTTATAATTTCATATTAAACTGCGGTTTTAATTTTGGTGATCATTTACTATTTTTGGGTCAACTATGATTTGTTTGGAGTCATTTGCTTTAATAGGATAGCAAGATGTACAAACTTTGGTTATAGTATTAAATTAAAATGCGGTTATATATTCTGGTGATCATTTAGTATTTTTGCCTGTGATATTTTACTAAATCAGGTGATCAGTTAAACATAAGCCTTTATTAAAAGTGTATTCTTTAATTTCCAGAGTCTATCGTGGAGATCATCTATCTCTAGCAGATAGCCTTTTCTCCAAAATACCGCCTCTTAAGATTATAAAAATTATAGACAAAACAGACCATATCTGCATCTAAGAGCTCATTTAAGTAGATAGTAGTATGTGAAAAGTGAGTAAGTGAGTTAAAAAGTGTATTCTTCAATTTCCAGAGTCTATCGTGGGCATCGTGCTGATCATGGCAGGAACATCTCTTTGCTGTTTCGACGACCCCAGTTGAAGACATCGGCTGACACATACTATTAGTTAAGCTAGAACTTAAGATATGAGTAAAACAGTAGAATAGAATATTATTTATTTTATACCAAAACTAGCACTGTATGATCAACATATAATAACCTATTAATACCCATGTTGCGGAATTTGATCGAAAAAGTCACGGCGGCCCTGGAACGCAAAGGAGGACCACGGGTGGGTTTGGTCAGTAAGAGTCTGACACTCCCTTCTGCTCCGCCCAGAGCGGAAGGAATCATTTCATGATTTCCCAGCCTCAAAAAAAGGACCTTAATACACATGGCCATTTCTTCGGAGATTACTAGAAATAGGTGCAACCCCAATAACAGGTTTTTATAACTGATTGATTCTCCATCTGTACAGGGCCAAGAAAAGAAAAAACATCAAAATTGTTAGGCACATAATATAAATGAACATTTGAATAAAACAAGATTTAAAATGTGAAGTATTTTTTTATTGTTTCATTATCAGTATTTTTTCATCGCAAAATGTATTATACAATAAATATTACAAAATAAAAAGGCATATTACAAGCGATTGATTGATGAAAACTAATCAGATTACATCATTGTACGAAACGGTTGGTATACAAAGGCATATTATATAATATAATTATAAATATTAAATGATCGGCAATTTGATCAGTATAATTCTAATATGAATACTAGGTGAATTAGTGAATGGAATATGTTTTTAATAAATATAATATGAAGTGGCTATTTTATTTTACAGTGATTAAATATGGATAATACTAAAATTCGTGTTTCAATTTTCCTTATACAGCATGCCTAGTATATTTTGATAGTTGGCGAAAATCAGAACTAAACTTGGGTACTTAAAAGGAGCACCAGCTTCAAAATACACTAAGCACTATGTTAATTGGGTCTAATCTTATTAGTTAGAGAAACTTCGCGACTTGATGAACATCGATATTGAACGACGGTGAAACAAAAAACCATACCATAAACCGAAAATAACTCTTTCTTGTAGTAAACCGAAAAAATAAATTAGCAATTTACCAGCGCGACAGTCGCGCGGCTAAAGTTTCTAGTACTTTCTCTAGCTGTCGTTTCTTATAATGTGAAGGCATATACTACTGTCGCGCTGCTAACGTCCTAATGTGAAAGCGGTCTTAGATTTTCAAATTCGATTTTCATGTTTCCGTTCTATAGTAATAAGCACTGAAAATGTAAACTTTACCTATTGCGGTTTATGAGGTAAAGAGGGACAGCAGAGGTTTAGTAATAGGGTTCCGTTAGTTCCTGCAGGTACGAACCCTAGAAATTACTACTTAGTTTAAAGTAACAACAGCTACGGGGTCTCCGGTCGCCGGTAGTGTGGTTACAAACCATGAGAGCAGAGTTTCTCTGATTAATTTGTTTGACCCTGTATACATAACAACTTAATAAGATAGGCGTTAAAAAACTGTTTATAAAACTTCATGCAGTTATTGCGTTATAATGAGACTTAAAATTAACAATAATAAATATGACCTAAAAATAGCTGACTAGTTATTTCTATTTTACACAGTTAAATTGACAAAAACATATTTCTACATTTTTGGTACAATTGAATACCTCAAGGTTAAACCTTATAGTTCTTGGATAAAAAAATAACGGGGACAGATTTAAACTATTTTAACCCTTCATCATGGGAGAGCCCATTTTCAGGTATACATTGCACTCTAACACCTGGTTTCTGAATTGAGAATTTGACGTAGGTACCTATAGCAATTCAAGGCGGTTGCAAAAATCAGTTTGAATATGGCTGTCTCTGTTTGCGCCTCTTTTGCAGCCCTGTGCTTGGTACGACAGCACTATTAGACATCCAAAACTGAACAACCCTAATCTCTTCAAAATTAGAGTGAACAGGCTTCTTCTGGGTAAGCTCGCTCCATAGTCGACTTTTTTCTCTGTCATCTATGACCTAGACTAGAGTCAAGAGCAATACCATTTCAAATAAAAAAAAACTCATGATAGGATATGTTTTGTTCTTCCAAAAATTACCTACCAATGAAAACCTAATGTGAAATTTTTTATCTAAAGTAGAATTTGAAAAGTCCTCATGCTGAAGCGGAGTTTCACAATGAATTCTTAATTCAGAAACTGGCAATAAATCTTTTGACATTTGGATTAAATTATTTATAATTTTATTATCCTACACTTCTTAACATCTAATGTAAATCACCTGTAGGCCGAAAAAAATGTTTTGTCACGTAGAAAATTATAATTTTTTCACCATAATTCTCCAGTATTTGCGTGAACTTTCAAGGTGATTACGTGAAACCTGAAGGCCAATTCTCGTAGGTACAGAAGCCAGCACATCAAACTACACCAATATGTCAAATTTCTTTAATAGATTTTTCAACTTTATCGCTAGGTTAAGCAAAAGGTTCAAGGTTGATATTGAAAATTTAAAAGTTTCGGGTAGCTTGATGTGCTGGCGTCTGTATTTGAAAACATTCAAATTCAAGTCGAATATTCATCTCATCGACAATAAATTTCAAATACTTGTCATCAATAAGGGAAATTACATTCGTGACAATCTAATAACTGAGTAGAGAGGGACAAAAGATCGCTTTATCACTAAGCGCGAAAGAAATTTATTTAACGTGAAATAATAATAATACTTAAGCAATGTTGTATTGTATCCTGCTGTCAAATCTGACTTCTTAGATTGTCACGAATATAGAGATGTTTTTGAACAGTGATGCGAATTTGAACGCCTCTTAAAATACGAGATATGATATAGATCACCATGGATTTTCCTAAGCCGTCAACTTCATGTTTGTATGAAATATTGCACTTTACGGCCCACAAGATCCCTAGGTAGCTAAGCCACCTACGTCATGTTTGAAATAACATGTTATTATGAGTTCTTACCTATATAACAAAATAATTTTCTCCGTCAATTCCGACTTCACTACATACAAAATTATTTACAAACTTTAACAAGTGCTTATCATTCTAAATCATTATAAGTAGTTATACTATAGCACGGTATAAATAAAATAATATGACAGTTGTTTATCTGTTACAAAATGCTTACAGTGTGCCCGGTGTATCTTATCGCGGCAATTTAAAGAACTAATGATTGTAGGTACTGAATTGGACATTCTCGTTTTCTGACAGTCGAGCAGTGTTGCCATATGGGCCGAGATTTGCTAGACATCTTCTATCTAATATGTGAAATGAGTTTTTAGTAGGGTGACTTGTAATTCCTTGGCAATCTTTAAGGGTTTGAATATACAGAACTTTGTTTATATGTCATTTGACTCATAATCGTCAACAACTTTTACTACTACTGTGGGTCCAACCCCCAAACCGTGTCAAAAATGATTATTTTTTACATAAAAAATGTCAGTCGGCTCTACAACTTGACTTTTTCAATTTAAATAACATCAATGGTAAACAAGGTTTTAAATAGACCTAAGTTGCAGGCATGAACTTGAGCGGTATCAATGCCATCATAATTCCGTTGTGAGTAAAGAATAGGGAGCGTGCAGGAACTATAGATGGCAGCACAGAAGCGTCAATGTCAAGTATTTATGAAGTAAAAGTTTCGAAATAGCAACGCTAGAGGGCACAGTCGACGCCGTGCAGTTCCTCATAGTGCTATTCGCAGTGTACAGCTCCGTCTCTCTCTCACAATGGTTCAATAATGACATTTAAAACGTCATAACTTATTTCTAGAACGAACTAATAGTTCCTGATCTTTTCGATAGCCTGTTGTATCCTCTGTAACGAAAGACGGAGGTTGTTCTCCTCAACAGACAGGTTCTGTCGCTCGGCCAGCAGCGCACGCGCGTGGTCGGAGTCCCGAGATGCGGAGCAGGTGATATGCGCGCCCTCTATCTTGAGCGTCGTGTTGCGCTTGTGTAAGTCTGCTACCTCTTTTCGGCGGGCTGGAAGCAGATTAAAAAAATGGTTTCTACTTGTTTATTTAGGGTCAATTTTATTCTAGCGTTGAATCGAAGCGTCAATCTGAAACTTGACATAGCAAATTACCTTTATCTCCACAACATAACATTTTTTTTTAGATAAAGAGAAGAGGCGCGAATTCGCGGAATCGGAGCGGAAGAAATATCTCAGTAGAAATATATGCATTACGTTGTGGAAATATGAGTGAATTTGCTATGTGAAGTTTCAGATTGACCCTTCGACTCTGCGCTAGTATAAATTGACCCTTATTTGGATCTCCAACAAAGGATACACATACACAGTTGTAAGATAAATCGCAGTGATACAAGTGGTTCATTTAAGTGTGCTTCTTCAGTTATAGGAAACCACAGCAAAATAAAAATAAGATAAAATCATTTAATTAAATGATTTCAATAGAACTATCATGTCTGCGATATAGTAGGTAAGTACTCTTCTACTTCCGAGAATATTAAAAATCTGTTAATTATGTTGTCGTTCGATAATGTAGTTATTATGGATGGAGTTTCTTACCTGTTCTTCTCCATATAAAACGACTAATTATTGGAACCGTGCTCTAGCTTCTAACGTTTAATCATCGTATAGTATTTTAATTTCATATTTCTGAATGGGGTTATCAATGAATAAGTATCAGGGTAAAAAGGAAAAATACTTAATTATTGCTGAAATTACCTGCATCATAGTCCTTATAACTTTTGGCCAGAGCTTCAACCTCTGGCCACGAGGGTATCTCCACCTGCAAGCACATGTCTCTCGTCTTCCCTGAAGATGTATCTTCAAACATCTCCGTGACCCCCGCTGCCGAGTTCTGCGGTTCATCCATCGATGTCGCCTGCGTCGACGTTGCCGTCGCACACTCCTGCGACGACTTCAACGAAATTATCTTCGAAATACTTGGTATCTTAATCTTAGGATAATCTTGGTACGGCTGCTGAATCTTTATGCTTGGTTTTTTAATATTCTCACTGTCGAAACCAGGGTTTAGGTCTCTTTTTCTTGTGTTTGGTGCCTTGAACAGTTTGACACTGTTGTCAGCCATTTTGGATAGACGGTTAAGTTCAGAGAAGTTCTTTTCTGCTAGCAGTTTTATGCTGTCGTCATTCGCGTCTCCATTTGAAGCTGAGTCTAATCTCTTCTTGATAAGGTTGTTATTCTCGTTGACGCATTTCTTGATTTCGGTCAGCAGTCTCAATTGACAGTTGGGATCGAACCCGAGGCCCTCTTCCTTGTTATTATCTTCGGCATCTGGGTTACTATTGCGACGTTTTCTTTCCTTTAGTATTTCTTGCCATACTTTATCGTAACCTGAAATATAAAAAAAGACATAATTATGTGAAAAGAATGCGACGATAACGTTGTATATATGTTGAAGGTGCTTTCAAATATTATTTTATGTAACATAGATATCATCTAAGTTCAGTCAAAACTCTTATTCTGCTGTCTCTAATAATTATGCAGTTGTGGTTTTAGTCTGCCTCACGAAGAGAGGAAGCCTGTGTCCCAGCAGTAGGAAGATTCTACTAAAGTATGTTTATTTATTATACATATTCAGAATTTTGGCCTTACTTTCTTTATATTTCTGTGTGACTTGCGTAAGCTTTAACTTCGACAGGAACAGCTTCTTCCTCTGCGTTGCAGTCCTGGTCTCTTTACGTTGGACATCTTCCATTAGCTTGTCTTCACCTGCAACGTCGCCTTCCACTGTCTCTACGGGTGGCACGTTAAACAAAACGTCCAGACGACCCACTGCAGCGTATGCTGATGCCACTGCGTCGTTTCTTAAAACTTTGTCTTGAAGCTCCAGGTCTTTTTCTGCGAATATTTTGGAAATAAATTAATGTTTTGTCTAGTAAGTAATGAGGCTGAATATAAACTGTTTAGTACGTTTCAAAGATTCCAGTCATAGTTAATACATGTAATTAATACTTTTTCTTCAACTTTGTCTGTTGTTTCTACAACTAACATACCTTTATAAGCTTCTATGGTCGCTAGTTTAAGACCAGCCATGAACTCAACCTTCCTTTTGCCTTTGTCTGCTTTATTGCCGTATTCCTCGATGATATCTTCGTATATTTTCATTTCTTCTTCGCCATAATCATCAGAATCACTTTCGCTACTACTCTCATCTGCGCCTACTTTAGTATTTGCAATTTCTTTATATATCTCGCTGTTTACCTTATCTGGCGTAATTACATTACGAATTTCAGTCTTTTCCACTTTCGCAGCATCAGATTTTGTGTCAAGTTTAACATCTTTAGTTTCACGATTCGACAAATACTTGAGTCTTCTCAAACGCTTTCGTTTTTCATAATTATCTAAGGAACTAATCTCATCAATTTTATTCACTGCTGGTCGAACATTAGTAACAACTATTTTAGGCTGTAACTTTGAGTCCATTTGATACGGGCAGGCTATATACAACTTATCATTCGGTGGATCTAACTTTTTAGGAACTTCCTTTTTTGGGGCTATTCTTGGTACAGCTGGAGGAACAAATTTAGCAAAATCACGTTTTTTAACTTGTGGATTTAGTATTTCAGGTTCTATTATCGAGGAAATTGGGACTTGGTAAACGATTTTAGGACTTACAATGACCGTTGGGTTAGCTTGAATCACTATGTCGGGTTTAGTTATGTTTGATATTGTTTGAATAACACTGTTACTTGATTTTAAAACATGAATTTCTTTACTCGTTGGTGCGAGATTGAGGCTAGGTATTGAGGTTATAATTTCTGTATTAATTTCTGTACTTGGTACTGTAGTAGTTATAATTTCAGGTGCTATTCGGCTACTTACTATTGGCGCTATTTTTGCTTTAAAAGCTTCAGGAGTTTGTGTTACTTTTGAATTATTTTTTATCATCATGAAATTAGCAGGGATCTGAACGTTGCTCAAGTATACGAAGTTATTGCAGGGTTGCAAGACAACGCTCTTAGTCTCAGTTGTCGTGACCATTTCCGTCACCTTTATGTTTTTTAAGTCCTGTTCTTGCAATGTGCCTTGAGACTTCTCCTTCACGACTATCTTATTACCATATATTTGATTCTCAGTGATCAAATTCTCGAAATCATTTTCGTCACTGTTCTCCTGGTGTAACCTTTTTAGTGCGACCACTTTTGACGAAGTGCTTTCATTGACCACGTCTTCCTTACATTTTTTACTTTGGTTTGACAGTCGTGAAGGAGCTTGCAGGTTTTTTGGCTCGAAACTAGTTCTTTGTAACAATACTTGGGGATTCTGCTGTATCGTCAGCATCATCTTTGAGTTCGAATTATTCTTGTTTTGTATGAATACTATTTGGCTTTTCTGTTCATTGTTAAAAGATGTCTCCGGTGGCTTACTAAAATTGACTTTGCTTGTTTCAATGTTGATTGGGTTAAATAAAGGCCTCGGTGCTGCAGGAGAATCTTTCACTTCAGATGGTGGGTCAGCTTTTGGTTCGGGCACACGAAACGGATTGTCAATAGTTGTGGTTTTGTTGATAGCTTCAGCTGCATTTATTAAATTGTTACTTGTTATCACACTGGGCTTTGCCTCTTTAACTTCAGGTTCTTTCGTTGCCGATTTTATGATAATATTACTCTGTATTTCAACTCTCGGTGACTCTTTGGTGAAAGCAGGACTGAAATTTTTTTTTGATAAAGTATTTTGGAATGCAGTATCGGGTGGATTGCTGACACATTTCATATCAATTTTACTGATAGGTATACTGGTTATCAAACTGAACCTTTCTGGTTTCTTTTTGAACTCTTTATTTGTCATTTGAGATGGTATAGTGACCGTGGCTCCTGATCCCTGGGCTAACGATGTGATGCTCATCTTTGATTCAGTACTGAGTGTTTTGTTAGCATCTGGGACTGATGTAGGGGTTACAATTTCTGGCATAAAATGTTCTTCGAAGTCCGTCTGTGGTTTTAGGAACTCTTGGGGTGGTTCCATGATGTCAGTACTTGGTTCTTCATCCATAGGTGCTGGGAGATTTTCTGTGGAGATTGGCGGAAAAGGTATGAATTCAGAGATCGGTGCCTCATTCTGTATTGGAGGGGGAATACTCGGCGGGACTATTGGCGGGTAGTTTACTGAGCTAATAGGTTGAAAGGCCGAGTATCCCGGTATTGAGTAAAGGTAACTTCCGAAGTTCGGGTACCCGCTATCCACTTGTTTCGGGGTCATCACGCTTGGGTTCGGGTTAGGGATGGATGATGGTGAGATCTTCGCCGAATGTGGGATGGGCTTCGCTGGAAGGAAAACTGGTTTTTCATATATTACGGTTTCTTCAGGTATGTATGATTCCGGGGGTTTGGGGGGAATGGGATCCGGGGGGAGGGTTCTTTCCTGCTCCAGTGGTGCTAGTGGAGTGATCGGCTTCACAGGAACAATTACTGCAACGTGAGAAACAGTGTGTTAGTATTTCGTAAAGACGTATGTGACATATTTATTACCTATATTATTATATTAGTTGTTTGCTTACAGAGTGTTGATTTGTTTCAAGAACTTATTAGTTAGATTTATCACTAATTTCTAATAAATATTTTGTAAAAAATAATTCACTTAATTCATTATTAGTAGTAGTAATGTTATACATATGCCATTCCGGCTGAATGGTTATCCTTTGACTGCATGACTGTTTTTTAGACTGATTCTGCCAATTTTGACATGAACTGAATCGGTACTGGCAGAGATGCAAAATGCATTTCTGCTTGGTAAGAAAGTACCTACATATTCGGTCAGTAGTAATGCTAACTGTTCCTTTATACCTCATATTGCTACTGTAAACAACCTGGAACTGAGCACAAGTCAATTGTCAGCGTACCTACTTAAGAATCGATTGCATGCTTCACAGTTTGCATGTTGACATTCAATATTTTCATTCTTCCTACGTTTCTAATGCAAAAATAAAGTTCATGCTAAGGACAGGAATAGGAGAGCTTTGCAATCTAAACACACTTAATAATTGGGCACTGAGAAAGATGTATTAGGAACCTAGTTGAATTGAATTTAGGGCACGTATTACTAATCCTCACTCTGCATTCTTACCTATACTCGTAAATCTAGTTTAATTCTATCAAAATGGCTTCAAGAGAATTTAAACACTCGCTTGATACTGGAGTGTGGTTCTATAAAACGGGCTTAAAAAAAGCTCGATTCAAATCCAGCACTGTATCCAACACAGTAGGTACTGGATTTGACTCGAGTCGCCGCAGACCCGGATAAAAGATTAAATATGGATCCAGTGTTGCTGGATTCCAAAATTTAAATCAGCCTTACCTATGTGATGGCAATACTGATCTTATCGTCTGTTTAGTTTTGATGGTAGGTCTCTAATTATCAATTTTCTCAGTGCACAAAGTTATAGAAACATGGCAAGCACTCTAAAAGCGTATGCAAATGCTGTTATTGTAAAATGGCTTTACGATACTTACTTTTTTGGATATGTAGTTTAGGTACATCGCTAAATAGGTGCCTATGTGGTAGGTAATTACGACAATACTAAGGCTAGGTGGGTATACCTAGGTAAGTCCTGATAGGTTGCCTTCCTATAATGTGATAAGTAGTATTTTAGTAGGTATGGGTTCAAAGTTAGTTATGGAAAGAAATCGTTTGTTTCTGACATCAAAAACCAGGGGGCTACTCTCTAAACCCGAAGTCCATAGTTTCGGGCTTAGTTGCAGGCGTACTCTAGTCCGTATCACCTACGGACTTTCGATTAGTTCCGAAACCGAACTAAGAATGAGTGCAACACGATTTGACAGTTACTGTCGTGTTGTCATTCATTCTTAGTGGTTGGGTGATACGGACTAGAATACTCCCGCAACTAAGCCCGAAACTACTGACTTCAGGTTTAGAGTAGCCCCCCAGATTGGATCAGCATGAATAGGTCATAACCACTGCGAGTTTTGCATGACATGTGTTGTAAGGCATTTTCAACCATTTTAAATATTGACTATTTGTCAAACTATTCGTTCTTAAGTACCTATCGGTATATATTTTCATAGTTTAGTAAGCTAACCATAAATACTAAAGTAGCGGCGTTTACAGGTAAAATTACTTCCAAATAAAGTTAGTTTAAAAAAAAAACTTTGTCCCACACTAGGAATTTACTAACATACAATCGCACATACACAAACGCCAGACTTTGTTGCAAATATTCCGTACTCATATGCTCTTAGACTCTTTTATACTTACACCAACTTTGTTACAAATATTCCGTCCTCATATGCTCTTAGACTCTTTTATACTTAAACCAACTTTGTTACAAATATTCCGTACTCATATGCTCTTAGACTCTTTTATACTTACACCAACTTTGTTGCAAATATTCCGTACTCATATGCTCTTAGAATCTTTTATACTTACACCAACTTTGTTACAAATATTCCGTACTCACATGCTCTTAGACTCTTTTATACTTACACCAACTTTGTTACAAATATTCCGTACTCATATGCTCTTAGACTCTTTTAGATTCGGCATACTTACACTAACATTGTTACGAATATTCCGTAGGTACCCTTATGCCCTAAAACTCCAAAAGTGGGTACTGACCGGTGTTACGGGCCGTAATGTACCATTCGCAGCAAGCATGTAACAATAAACCGCGCCGTGACCTAAAATCCGAGGAACGCTTGCGCGTGTTCGTGCTCGTTTCCGCGTACTGACTGCACGAATGCTCACTTTGTATCATGTTACATTACGCCCCGTAACACCGGTCAGTACCCAACTAGAAATCACGCCATGCGGCTGATGTCTATTACTTTTTGCCAGATTAGCGTCCCATCGCACTATGAGAGTGAGGAGAGAGGGATTGTATTTGATTTTTGCTATAGGACGTGTAGCTCTGCGCTGCTCTCTGGTCTGTAATACTCCGCTCCTACTGCTATTGCCGGATATGGACGCCGCTCGCTTAGCACTTAGTAAGGAAATGTAGGCGGAATCGTTAAATATTCGCCTAGGCCAAGACCTAGGTATCTCAACATCAGTCGTAATCTTGTATAGCTCGTCTCTAAAGATAGCTTGTGTTTCTTTAAGGCCGTAATACGCATGCCTGTAACTTGCACAAAAGTAGGTACGAACTCGTATCTCGTCTCGTCGTCGTAGTAATATCGTACTCGTCGGCCTTAATTTTTGTAAACTAGGTACCCTGTTTAGCTAGGTATGGTCTTGAAAAAAACTTCGTCGTCCCTAGGATGTTTTCATTTATCGAACTTTTTTTTGCGTTTACGGTCTCTTCAATGGCCCTGTGGCTTATCAAAATAGCTATTCTGTGAGGGAATCGAACCCACAGCGCAGCCCAGCATCCTTAGTTACTACTTAGTCTTCAGAAATGAAAAAAAAAAAAAAAAATCGAAGAGATAGGTACCCACTGTTATAATTTGTAAATCTTTGACAATAGATACGGACAGTCAGAAGTAAGACAATCTAATGGCCTTGCACGAATGTTTAGCCGTATAGTAAACGTTACAGTATCACTAACGTTAGTGAATTTTGAATATTAAAACTACAGGTTTAATTTTATGCGGCATTCACAATTTGTATCATACAAAAATATGAATATAGGATCCAATTCAAATAAATAATATGTGCGAAACGAGTGGGTATTATAGTTATAGTAAAATTTTACGTTACGTCAAAAACATTCGTGTTAAGCCCTGGGGGCTACTCTCTAAGCCCGAAGTCCGTAGTTTCGGGCTTAGTTGCGGGCGTATTCTACTCCGTATCACCTACGGACTTACGATTAGTTCGAAACCCGAACTAAGAATTAATGACAACACCATGTGACAGTTACTGTCAAATCGTCATTTAATTCTTAGTAGTTAGGTGATACGTAGGTACTAGAATACGCCCGCAACTAAGCCCGAAACTACGGACTTCGGGCTTAGAGAGTAGCCCCCTGGCACCAGTCTTGGGAAGGGGTACCGTATTACACGATTATTGGATTATGGAGGACAATAGGCAGGCGCTCCATGTAGTATACTTACTTGTACCTATTCAGCTACATCTAGTTAGACTGAAATCCGTCCCCGACATAGTTCGTAAAAGGCTAGACAGATTCATTGTCTGTTCTCAGTTTCATAGTTCATTCAATATACTTACACTTTTGCCTATAAAAAGGCGCCACGAAGAACACACGCCATGTGAACAGTTCCATGGAGTTCAAACGTTTGAATGACCAGGGCTCGAACCTCGAAGCCTCTCCATGTTCAGTCAGCTGCTTGAATATGCACGAACTAAATTAAATTAATTTAATTTCCAAGTGCGTATGCACTTTAGGGGAAATAAACTAATGGGCTTCACGCCTATTGTGATTCATATAAGCCTGCGTTCGCCTACTTGTTGGTAGGTACTTGTTGGTATACCTCCGAAAGGTTGGCAACCTGTTGCTTCATGCCATCGTACTAACAGTACGAAGGTACCTACGTGTCTAAATATTTTGTATCGAGAAAGTGTTGCTTTTACAACCGTGTGTGACCCAAAGAGTAGGTACCTACCTTTTCTAAGAACGGTCACGCACTGTATCCGATCCGAATCCGTTAAAAAATACGGATCTAGAGTCTAAAAAACTCGGACCGAATTCGGATATAGCTTACGCACGATTCGGATCGGATGCAGTACGTAACCGCTCTTAATGAATTACCTACACTACCTTTAGAAAATATGATTGACTAAGGAAAATTTTCAAATTTCAATTAAGTATTTTTTTTTTTAGGTTAACTAAACGAGAAACGATGAACACCGAAGCCACAGGTGGCTGCACCTATGTCTCAAATAGATTAGTGAAGAGTTTATCATCAGGACGTGGAACCTTAGACAGTGTATAAGAACGTTTTTAGATTTCAGATAATGTCTCTGGAGACCTACCTGTACCTACAGACTGAAATGTGACTCTATCCCCCGGTTTCTGGATATTAATATCGACAAGTTAAAATCAGATAGTTTAAGTTCCAGAAGCTCTAAAATGTTTGTGCCGTTAGATCTGCAGTCCCAGTAGACACGATAGAGGCGTCTTCCCGTCTTCAAATGAATAAACCAGAACAAACTTAGTAGCAAATATAATAAGATAAATTATTTAACAATAAGCTAACAATTTCATTTAATAAAACATGATTTGATAACTTTTACCTAACGTTACGTAGATGCCACGCCGAAAAAGAAACCGCCGAGAAACCCGACAGAAAAGCAGCTGTTCCTCCTTACGACTTGGAGAAACCTTTCCATCCAGGCCTGGCTCTCTTCTGCTGTCTCTTTGACCTTCTCCCAGTTGACGTTGATGTATCCGAACTCTGCCGCGAAGTGTAGGAGTATGATACCGCCGCCTAGGCCAAAGGCGGCAATTCTGCCTACCCTGACGAAGGATAGTCCCGAAACCCAACCCGTAAAAGTTCCTAGTATCAAATTCTTGCTCGTATTACTCTTAATACCGTCAATAGTCACGTCTAAGAGCGATGGGGTCTTCCGTGGCGTGGCCACCCTGTCTCCCTGGCTGGTAACGTGTGAGATCTCACTGCTCAGTACCGGCGGGGCCATTGGAGTGCATTTTTTTGTTTTATTGTTTAACTTTAGGTATAAAATTGTTGCTTTTTTTGTGATTCAAGTGTAGGTGGTTTGTTTCCCTTAGTAATGGTGTTATACGATTTCTTGTTGACAGGTTATGTCAGTGTAGAGACGTCTCGTTTCAGTTTTTCGTACCATAGATAACTGCGTGTAAACCACAGAGGTAGTCCTCTGAGGTGGAAACAGATAGGAATATTATCTATGGGTCTTTGAGACAGACAGTATGCGCAGTATACTCTCAAGTCGGGACTTGATTCGGCACAATCTTAATCAATATATCGCACCCCCGGTGCGACACTGTCACTTATGCAAAAATGCAATTTTTCAGGAGAAGCATTTAAAACTTTGACATCTAAAAAAATAATGATATTTCAAGATTTAGACAAGATGAATAGCTTTTAGTACAACGTCAAACTATGTGTACTACGAAAGTAACGTTATCGCACCAAGTAAAGGGGTGCTTTAGGACAGTTGTTACATATTTAACTCATTATTGCAATTTTTGCAAAAGTGACAGTGTCGCACCAAGGGTGCGAATGTCACCGGAAAATTGCAAACGCCGTAAGATTGTAAAATATCGCGTGAAATTGATCAAGATTGTAAAATATTGGAAACTATTGAATTTGGATGAGATTTATTGTATACAAGACGTTTTCATTTCGATATCAACAATTCGATAACTTGTTCTTTCTAGTGTTGGAGATGCCTTAGTCCTTACAATCGACCTAGCCTTTTCCAAACTATACTGGGGCAAGCTTCCAGTCAAATCGGATGCAGTTGATATCAATTTTCTACTGGATACTTATTTTGTATAAGCGACTCGCCCCGACTTCGCACTGTGGCACATCATATCGTTAACCTACCTCGCATTCTTTTATTAGTAAAAATAAAAAGCCAATAAAAATCCGTTGCCTGATTTAGAAGTAAGCGGAGCCACAGAACTAGACGGCAACTTGGTTTTATACTATTTAGAGATATAGAGATGCAAGAGTTGGGAATCGAACCCAAGTCCTGTCGTTAGGAGGTAAAACGCATATTTACTTGGTCATTGGTATGCGACTCTTAGGCGATTGGCACACTGCAACGCACCACGCAGCGGGATGCGGGAGTGCGTGTTCTAACGTTGCTTGAAAGTATCTCTCTTTGTATTGAAAACACGCGTAGTGCAACACACAGAAAACGCATTCACACGCGTTTTTTTTCTTCGTCCGCAGCGCACTCCGCTGCGTAGCGCGTTGCAGTGTGCCAATCGCCTTAAATGTTAAAACATTAAGATTTGATTTACTCCATCTTTCTAGCCCTTCGCATCGTTTAGAATCAGACAATCATGTCGCTGTTTTGGAAGAATACTATTTTATTAAAAATACTACATTTACGAGTATGACCAAGCGACGAAGAGTGATTAATATTATACTCGGTAAAAATCACATTTAGATATAACACATCTCTTGTCAGTGGCGCCACAAAAATACTATGCCATTGGTGGATTTTGGTCGCCATTTTCTTTGACAGTAGTGTTTCACCAGTTGCGAGCTTAAATCACGTTTTTATCTATGCTTTTTATTTAATTTTCAAAGCTATAATAAGTTTTAACCTTTTGAACGCCAGAGCATAAACGCATCGGCGTACCCCCGACGCCAAGCCACAAATTCGCCGTACTTTTACATATTAGTGATATTTGGCGTACAGGGCACGCGCTTGCTTGTAATGTATGTGTCAATGGCGTTCAAAAGGTTAAATAATAGTGAACTTTAATCATCTCTCCTGAAAAAATACCCGTTTTCAGTTACAACAGTATTCTTTCACAGCAGCGATCCCTGTCGTCAAAAACTATCTCATAATTTATGCCTCATGTAAATTCATCATCAGGAAAAAGAGGGTACAAGTAAGTGTCTATGAATTGTATCTTTGATACATTAGTTAAACAACTTGAGCGCACCTTGTGTCTCGCACAATTAATTGCTAAAGTTATCTTGCACTCGCTTCACTGCGCTTATTTGCCTAGATATTCACATTATTTGGGTAATACAAAATCTTTTCTAGTTACTTCTGTAAAACTTTTTACGAAATAACGTGAATACTTCTGCAACTCTCTGTCGCCTTTCGACACAAGATGCGATACATGGTCCGAAACTTGGGAGCTACTCTCTAAGCCCGAAGTCCATAGTTTCGGGCGTATTCTAGTCCGTATCACCTAACCACTCTTAGTTCGGGTTCGGAACGAATCGTAAGTCCGTAGGTGATACGGAGTAGAATACGCCCGCAACTAACCCCAAAACTACGGACTTCGGGTTTAGAGTAGCCCCCTTTGTTCGGTACACTGGTATCTGAAACATTTTAGCATGAATTATATTAGAGCTATCGCAAATGAGTGACTTCCTTTTTTTTCAACACACACCAACCGCTCTCATTTTTTTCAAAATAAGCCCACTGGAATGACGATACCTGTAGGCTTACAAGTTTGCATGTTGAGTAAGAAAATGTTTCAAATACTAGTTGCTTACAGTTGTACATGTATTACAACTTGTATCATAGTGCGGACAACAAGGTAAAGTCTTATTCAGTTACAGAGGGCCTAGCACGAATGTTTTTGACGTATATTTACGTAACGAAAATTTTACTGTAACCTTTTGAACGCCAGAGCATAAACGCATGTGTGCCCCCGACGCCAAACCACAAATTCGCCGATATTTTTGTAGGCTCTAGCCGGTGGCGTGTTGGGCACTTTATCATTTGTCGGCTATAGCCGACCGCGGCGGCTAAAAGGTTAACTAAAATACTCGTTTCGCAAATAATTTTTATTTGGATTGGCACTTGGGGTCATTGTACTCATCATTATGAACAACTTTTACTATGGGACCAACACTGAAATCGTGAAAAAAAATCGACTCATATATTTCTGTGCGCATAACTCGACGAAATGTACTGAACAGATTTTTTTTTTTTCGCGATTTCGGGTTTGGTCCCATAGTAAAAGATGTTCATAATGACGAATGCAGTGACCCCTCAAAAGGTATTGCGTTTATTTTCTTAAAAGTTGTATAAATTCTTTTTGTATTATCGTATGGTATATGTCGCATAAAATTAAACCAAAATACTATGGGGCTGTGGTTTTTTATATTCAAAATTTACTTACGTCAACGATACTGTAACGTTACTATACGTCAAGAAATGCGTGCTAGGCCCTCTGGTCATTCACTGGCCGATCTTTCAATTACAGATAATTTTTATCTGACGCTTAAAATGGCGTGTTGACAGTTCATCATAATGCCATGTATTTTCTTCAGGTAAATTATCCGAAAATTGAAAAAAAACAGCGTTTTGTAGGTCTGAGTACACAATAACATTACTGTAAATGCGAAAATAGTGTTGCTGCGTTACCTAGAAGCTGCACAAATACTAACTACATGCTAACTGAAGCTGTGGGACGGGAGGGGTGAAAACAAAAATAAAAGTGACGACGCCGGCGGCGAGGACGCGACCACACACCGCACGCACGCATGCTCGCACGCATGCTCGGACGCATGCACGCACGCATGCTCGAACGCATGCACGCACGTTCTCGCTCGCTACCCCGCCGCCGCGCTAGCATGCACACTATTAATTTCATTGAATGTATTTTTCAATAAAACCATATTTTTTCACTTGTTAGGTATTGTCCATATCATATCTAACTATTAAATATAATATTTACATGACATATCGGACACTGACACTTGGAATACGACAACACGTCGTCCGCCTAAATGCTGCTTTCGATCGAAACAAACATTGAAAAATATTGAACACCTATTAAAAGCTAAAATTAATAATAACTATCTAAGTTAACGTATAAAGAGGTTTATTTGTTATAAAATTTCGTGTTTTATTTATTTATTTAAATTCAATGTTCGTTAAACACTGCAGTCGTCGGTCGCGCGGGGTCGTGGTCGCGAATACTGCAACGGGATTCAAGTCTTATCACAAATGCAGTAGAGTTTAATGTTGCGAAGCAGATTGCACGCGCGGCCCGTTGGGCTTTCACTTAGAACTACTTAAGTTACGATGACCCCGGACGAGCGAAATTACAAATAAAGTAGAACCTCCTTCTGTTGCGAAGTCGGTAAGTTGTCGGTCGCAGTGCGAGCGCCGGTGCGGCCGGTAAGTACTAGCCGGCGCACACACCTACCTACGTATATAATTCGTGCATGACCGATCGATACATTTGTTTTTACATCTAGATGTATATATATAATTTTAAATAACCGCACATCCTATCTAGTTACAGTCTGCTCCGGGCAGTCGTTTATTCGTCAGTTTGATCGGCGGAGTTATAATCACATGTATATCATAGTGGCGACTTTAGTAAGCGTACAGTATGTGCACCGCGTCGCCGCGCGAACTTCACGCTTCCAAGTGCCGCGCGAACATAGCTACGGGTTGCGGTTGTTGCTGTAACATTCACTGCATAGAACGTTGCTGCAACAACGTTAGTACATACAATAGGGAATCATTAACATTAACATAACAATTTATTGACACACAATATCTTAGAAGTACATAAGGTTCGCGCGGCGACACAAAGTATATAATGTAGGAACTCGGCAGTTCTATGGTTTGGCTTCACTTTGTCGTCTCCGACCTTTCTCTCGCACACACAGCTAAAGAAAGAGACAGTACTAGAGCTGTTGCTTCTCAGTTTGAAGATTTACGTCGTTAAAATAAGGTTCAAAGTGAGAAGCAACGACTAGAGTGCACTTCTATCGAAACTGATCATTTGTACAATTCATAAACAATATGTATAATAAGTAGTAAACAATTGCGTGACACACTTCATCTTATTGCTACAAAAGAATGGATCTTTTGACAAAAATAAAAATATCAAGCAAACTTCATTTTCATATAAATAAGGGTCAATACACAATCAGCAAAACGAAACTTAAAAAACCAGTACATTAACAAAATGATTGCCTTTACAACATTTGAGTAAAAACTTATTGTCAGTAAATAACAATTAACCCGTCAAAAGACTAAGTTTAAATAAATTGCAGCGAAAAACAACCTTATTGCTTTGGACAAACGGTTGCTAATCGGCAATCGGTAAATCAAAATAGGTGTGAGATAGGGTCTTATTAAATCTACATATTGTTTAAGTGCGAAAAAGTGATGCAGCTATACATTGTGTAACAAAATGAACGCAATACCTGAAAAGGGATCATTGTACTCATCATAATTAACAAATTTTACTATGGGACCAACACCATAATCGCGAAAAAATTCACCTGGTTTGCGTTTAACCCGTTACTCGTTGCATAGTGCGAATAACGCCATCTCTTTTTCGCACAACAATTCAAAATACAGTTTCAGAACTCACTAATCACAAAATCAGTAATAATCAACTGCCCAATTTAATACAATGCTCTCAGCATTGCCGAAAAACAGAATGTAAATTCTAAATGACAAAACAAAAATTGTACAAAATTTTTAAGCTATTTAAAAGTATGTCGGAAGAAACGTTAATAGTTTCATACATTATTGTACCATGATTTTAATCTGTTTCGATAAAAGCACACTTAAAATAATAATAACAGTAGCTCAATCAATCAATGAATATGTTTCTCGTTTATTGGAAGATACAATTAGTTACAGTAAGTTTCAGTCAGGAAGATATATTGTCTGTCGACCATTTTAACGTGAGTCTTAATAATAAATACATTGCAGAGCGCATACAGGGATAATTGTCGGTTGGTGTCTAAACTTCGGGATCCCGAGAAATGTTCAAGACGTTTATAAATAATATTCATTCAAATGTAGATTTCTTTTGCCAAACCCAGAATTAACTCCAGGTTACTAAAAATATATTACGCGGCACAGATTAAGCGTTGCAAATCGAGCGTTGCGATTGGTTGATAAAAAATTATTTCACACAGCTAACGCGCGTTTGATTTGATAAGTTTAGTTCCCGAAACTGAGCTTAATTAAATAAATAACTTTGTATGCCTATACTGCCTTCATAGGAAAAAAGGATGTATCTACACAATACGAAGTAACGGATTTCCGACATTAAGAAAATAACTTAAGGTCGGAAATCGGTAACTTCGTATTGTGTAGATACGTCCTTTTTTCTTACGACGGCAGTATAGTTTTATTATATTACAGGCAATGGTTATATTGAAAGGAGACAGAACAAAATAACACAAGTCTATGACAAGTTAATAGGTATTTTTTCAGCGTACAACTCTATGTCTATAAACGCCTTGTACAATCAAACAAAAAAAAACATTCAATTTAGTGTATGCCTTGAATCAATTTTTATTAAAACTCACGTAAATAAGGTCCGGTATATATAACATTTTGCGCATATTCAATTTTCAGTAAATTTTATGTGAAATGTGAAATACTCCCGTTTTCCAAAAGCCTTTTTAAAAACCATGTTCATTGAATCTACCGTGAAATCTGTAAACTGTGATCAGTTTACCGATTTCACGGTAGATTCGGTTGTGATCAATTGTCAAATTTATCACAACTAAGATTTTAGAAAATAGATTTAATGATACGATTTTTCGTATAGACTTTAAGAATCGAGGAGGACAATTAAACAAATAATAAACAAGTCACTGAAAATCGATAACATTTTTTTAATATCTTAAACGACTAAGTTCTTGAAACAATCAACTTTACCCTTCGATATTATTAAACGTGTTACGCAAGAGGTAAGAATGGAAGGGAGAGGATGTGTTTTTTTTTTGTAAAAAAGGACAATTTTCGTAGTCATGGTAACGATACCGACCGATCCGATGAGGTTGTATAGCAATCCGACTTGATACAACAGTCAAATCACGAGACGTGTATTATGACTTCTAAGATCATTAAAATAAGATTTAAATTACAATACACATGTACAAGTGCAGTTCTTTCACAGTTCTCTGAAATCAATAAAAATTTGCTAAATATCTTATAGCAAAGACAATAAAGACTGTGATAAGATACTATTTTTGACGGTTTTTGCTACTCCTATGGGAGTTTCTATTTGACTTTTTATTTTATCTCGGTACAGACATTTACAATGTGTTCTACCAATATTTTTTAAACCCTCCTGGATCTGATTTTTTCAGATAAAGACGTTTGATAGTTTTTTTGTATAAAAACTTATTCAAACTTATTTTTTAATAAAAAAAAAATGTATCCAGTGTTGAAAAAATCGTGTCCAGACTAACTTTCTAACTCTAAATTGAGTACTTTATGCCCACTTTCCCTATAGTAATCGGTTTGCTAAACATACCTATTTTGCATAAAAATAACGCGACCGTTATTACAAACTTTGCGATTCCTAATGGCAGTGATAGCAAAGGCCTTTTGACCATAATGTGTCAAATTCAGTAATTATTTTAATTAAAATTAATCTATTTTACAGCTTACACATTACAATCTTGACCGCGTTATTCACAATTATATATTTTATATGTATAGTCTGATTTGACAAGAGAAACTATGTCACAGATTTATTATAATTTTTACATGAAAAAGTGCGACATATTTTTTCTTGTCATATTAGAAAGTCGGTTCGATACATGACATACTTTGGAAGTGGGATATCGATTCTCATGCCACGACAATTGCAAGTCGATAACCGCATGCGGGGACGGCATAGTACAGAAAAACTTATACTTATTTTGTACATAATTTTATACATACAGCTGTCAAATTTTTAATTCTATTAAGCGTAATTAGTTACTGTGGTCAAAATTGGAGACAAAATGTCAAAACTATTTAGATTTAGGGCTGATTCTTTCACCGTCAGATACCTTTATCAGCAGAATAATTGTGATTTTATATTAAAAAAAAAAACTCAAGGAATACTTACATATAGTAAGTATTCCGCAGATAAATGATTTCAAACGTTGAAAAAATCAGCCCTAAAATCTACGATTCCACTGTACCGTGCCGTCCCCGCATGCGGTCATTAGCAAAACAAGTGCCTTGAGACGCGAACACTTACACCGTTATAAAGTCGAGTATGGAAGGACTGAGCCGGGTCAGTCACAGGAAGCGCTGTGTCGGGGGGGGTGCGGGCGTC
>NDFZ01005207.1:63518-369810 GCA_002192655.3 Mamestra configurata
TGCGCCGTGAGCGCGAGCGGCGCCGGGTGGTGGTGCGCGTGCTGGTGGTGGTGCGGGTGGTACGGTCGGTAGGGCCGGTACAGCAGCGGCGGCGGCAGGAGTCCTCGCGGCAGGTAGGCGGGCGGTGGCAGTAGATGGTGTCCGTGTGCCGCATGAGGATGTAGCGCGGCGGCTAGGGCTCTCTGTTCGTCTCGCGCCCTCTCTTTCTCTCTATGCGCGCGCTCTCGCTCCCGTTGCTCCTTCTCTCGTTGCTCCCGCTCGCGTTCTCGTTCTCTGTGGATTTTTAATAGACTACGATTTAATTAACAAAGTATTGATTTTTGATTATTTACAGAGTAACAGAGTGTTAAAATGCGAATAAGAAATGAGTACGAATTTACAAAGTAGCAACATTTTGCCAATAAATTCATTATTTGACGTGCGCTGAGAAAACTATAAAAATAATGAACTCCGCTTTTTGTTCAAATTATATGATAAAAACCCGAGTGGAATGGAAAAGTGGTGATTTTGGTACCATGATATTGATTATTATCCGTTATCCTTATCGTTGATTATGTACTTACATGTAATTTACGTTAGAAACTATTCAAATCGGACCATTCATTTAAAAGTTACGACGGGTAAAGAAAAATTTTGCTGTTTGAGCGAACTGGGGTAGGAGAATCTTAATGCTTGGTCCGATGTGATTTCGATAAAAAATAAGAATAACAAATGTTTAGATTCTTCGAAAAGCTCCAGCGTGAGGTGGAAGTGTCAAACCATTTAGTGCGAGATGATGACAGTTCTCAGCACGCAAGTTTACTTCACGTAAGTTTTCAAGGTGTAATAGCACTACAGGTTGTGTGCCAATGTACCTTGTCCCCATATTAACACAGTCTCAAGTCGCATCTCACCTCTCCCTCTCCCTTTCTCGCTCACGATCCCGTTCGCGCTGCAGCTGAATCTCCTTGTCGCGCTCGTCGTGCAGCGCGTGCGACACGTGCGACACGAGCGGTAGCGGCGGCGCCAGTGGCGGGTACAGCGCGTAGGGGGGCAGCCAGCCCACGCCCACGCCAGAGCGGAATACCCGCTCTAGGTACATCTGCTCTTCAGCTGCTAGCCTGTGAAAGAAGCCCGGGAAAGGTGGGTTGGTAAAATGTGCAGCATGACCTAAAGGCCTATGCATACGGCGTATTTTTACATGTCATCGTCGCGAGTGTGAATTAATGCAACTAGGGCTACTTTTCAAGGCAGTGAACGCCATTTGCATAGGCCATAAAATATCAATGACCAATTAAAAAATATGATAATGTTTTTAACCGACCTCCAAAAACGGAGGTGGTTTTCAATTCGTTGGGTATTTTTTTACTTAACATATTTTTTGTAACTTGCAAAAATATACATATTATTATGTATTTATATAAAGATACTGAAAGAAAAAACGCAAACACCTGGAATTTCAAACGAATGATTCATGAAGCTAATATATAAAGGTGCAGTGAAATGTGCTGCGAAAATCATTTAATTTATTACGTAGGTATTGAATCAATCGACAAAAATATGGTGTATATAAACTCATAAATTACTATAGAAACGTCCTGATCACAAACCTTTTAACTTAACTTGAGACACATCTTTTTCCTGCTATTAATAACAAGCACTTTAAGATTTTGAGTCCAGATAATTATGACTAATGTGTGTTTAGGGTACGATGGGACTGACATACGCATTGCGATTACAAATAACCCTAAAAAAAAAAATTTGTAACATCTTCCGCACCAGCTCTTTGGGCCTTGATCAGAGGATATGAAGCTAGATTGGTAGTGGTTTGCTTACCTGTACTGCAAGGCGGCGCTAGAGTAGATGCTGGGGTGCGCGTAAGGAGAGTAGGCGGAAGGCTCCAACAGCGGGAACGACGCCGCCGGATGCGACAATCTACAACACACACACCATACGCGTTACTCATACGTAAATATACATGGGTACTCTCGGCTCTTGAGCTTGGGTGTTTCCAAGAAAGCGGTGCCACAAAACAGTATCTTATACTAGATTTTGAATTCTGTCTTGTCTATGATCTCGCTCATATTTCTACATCTAGTGTAATGTGAATGAGCACTATATTGTGGTTGAGAAATATGATGTCAAAAGACCAGTAAAAATTATTGGTTTTCAAGACAGCCGTGATTAGCGTTGCACCCCTCTTTATTTAGTAGCCAAGCTTTAGCATTATAACAATAACACGTGATTTATGAAGCTAGAAAGTCTAGTTTTTCAATATACAGCCATAATAATGTTCACTTTAGACAACGCAAGCCAGTGGCGTAGCTAGTCTCAAAGGGGCCCTGTATCGAACATTTTTGGGGGCCTCGATTTTAGGGGTATTGTTTTTAAACAAAATAGGCTCAGAACTGTCTTGGCAGGCCACGAAGGAGATGACGCGACTAAATATAAAGCTTTGCGTCCACACGTCGGGGCCCTTATAACCCGGGGGCCCCGTATCTTTAATACGGCGGTAGAACATTATATCCGTCGTCAGTTTCAGTTCTTAAAACCATCCTTCTTCCTGGCTTGCCTTTCATACATCTCATACGTCATTTATTTCCCAAAATATTTGACTCAAGTTTTCATAGTTTATAACGAATAAAATACGCTACAATCGGGTTGTCTTTAAGTAAAGAGTGAATAGGTTACTTCAAGGCAAGCGTGCTCCATCAACCACCACATCATCGCTTACCATCAGATGGGATGGTGGCAAAAATGGTGAGTCTATCGTTTGTTTGTTTGTTTGAACGCGCTAATCGTTGGAAATACCAGTCGGATTTGGAAAATTATTTTTGTATATGAAAGCCGCATTCATGAGGAAGGCTATATAGGCTGTAGCCTTCCTCATGATTGGATGTTAATATGTATTAGTTTATTATTGTTTTAAGATTATTTTGTGTAATATGTCTATGGGCCTCAGCAGCCTGATTATAAAATGATTATTATTATGATTATTAGATATACGGGAACGAGAAAACCGGGATATGCGCGTACGAAGTCTCAGGCAAAAGCTAGTTACAAATTTTATTAATTCGAAAGAAAGTTTGTTTGTTTGATTAACTTTTCCGCCTAAGTCGCTGAACCGATTTCGTTGAATTTTGGATTGGTGGGACCATGCACACGGTTTTTAGCTATTTTTTTGCAAAATCGTATATAAACGCAGGCGAATTCGCGGTTAAAAGCTAGATAACTAATAAAACATTGTTATATGTCCTCACCTCTCATCAGGCCTGTAAGGTTGGAAGCCGCTGGCGGGCAGGTGGTGCGGAGAGGCGCGCTTGGGCGGCGCGGGCGCGGGCTTGTCCTTCCCCGCGTCGCGCTCCGTCGCCGCGGGCCCCGGGCCGCCGCCTGCACACTCGTCAGTCAGCAGGGCCCCCGGCCAGGGCTGGGGCCCGGCTACGTACGCGCATTTAGCTCTTACTATGCTAACGGGTATAACGGACAGTAGTATCTTTGGGGTCTTTTTTATTTTATTTAACCTCGAAGATTATTATGCTGGTCAGAAGGATAACCGAAAGGGTTGCTGGATTTAATGTTGGGGGCTGGCAACCCTTTTATAATAACCACATAGATGTAGTAAATATTTGAATTTGGGTGAGGTTATATTATTTTTTATGATCAAACAGTAATCTGTATTTTACTACAATGTTTTCTTATTAATGATAAACAGATGAATCAATTTGCCACAATATTATTTCGGAACTATTTTGTATGTGTTTTTTTGTCCTTCAAATTTAAGCACTTTTTTGTAAGTACTCCCTAATGCTACATTTTGTACCCTTTTTTCAGGAGTTCAATCACAGTCCTTCCAGCCACAGTCTAGACCTCTTCATGAAAACATTAGGCAAAGCCTAACTTTTTTAAGAATTGAAGTAAAATCGAAAATATATAAACCACACACTATAAAGAGCTAAACGCAGTAAAATAATAAAATCAACAAATGAAATTACAAGTTGAAATTGTTAGAACATGAAATAACAAAATATCAATCAGATCACTTTTTTATATACAGAATTAGAAAAAACTCTTAAAATATCTTAAACCTAGTTAAAGTACAGTGATTTTTGATGAACAAGCTTTTTTTCACAGATTGACCGGAGCAATTGGGATCTTATTTTTTTATACAAAAAATATTATTTGTCCTTCAGCACTCTAACCGGTCAATGTAAGATGTTGTCAAAAATCACATCTATTGTTCGACTTATACATAAAGTCCAGTCAAGGTATAAAACAACAGACATGATTTTGTACATCGACCGGTCAATGTGCCGCATACTCTGGTCAATCCTCACAATGTCTAATGTAAGTAATACTAAATTCTAGCGAAATTGTTGACAATTATCGGTACACGTATGGACAAGTACACAACCCAACAAGTGCACGCTGAAGCTGAAGGAAATAAAAGAAAATGGGATCAGCAGACTAGTAGGGTAGTGGACAGTGAATATATACAATCAGAATTTTTCGGCTGAAAAATACTGAGTTATTGTACTATCTTCTACAACCTCAGAATGCAAACAATTTAGCAATGAAAAACATCAGTATAATAAAAATTGAGATGCTCAATGCTAATACAGAAACTTACAAGGTACAATTTTTCAATCATCATAACCTTTTAACTCAAGAATTAAAATTACAATTTGACAACTTCTCTACAGAAAATATATGCCAAACCGTAATTATTCTCCAACTAAACCTATCTGACGATTGAAAAATCGCCCTTTCTTGTGATGAAAAAAAAACAGACCACATAATGCACTTGCCTGCCCTAAACCGACAGCCCCCCTACACTGCCTCACATAAAGGAGACCGCCCACAGTCCACTACCCATTCGTCCAGGTCAGGGCGACTAGCTACAGGTCCACTCACCGTCCTTGACGTCGGGCCCCGCATTCTTGGCGAGCGTCCGTAGCGCCGCAGCGAACGGGCCCCCTTTGTTGGGGGGGATCTCCGCGCGCTTGGGGATCTTGCTCGCACTCACACCTGTTGACAACGTGGAGAGGTTTATTTCATAATCTTTATATGGTGGTATGCTGGAGAGTATAGTCGTACTTTCAATTTCGCTTAAGGCTTGCCAAAAGCGTAGGAAAGGGGCGAACTAGTGTGTTACTCCTGAGGTTGTGTTCCAATCTCTAACCCATTTTGGACAAACGAACTTACAAAAAAAGACAAAATACGCGTAAGAAGCAAAGATTCTAGGTAAAAATCTCTTCCCAATAGTGTATATCTTATAGCTAAAGAGCTTTGGAACAGATTCCCATAGTTCGATGCCCATTCTCCTTGCAATGCTTTCGGGGGTTTTAAAAAGGCAACTACACGATAACTTTCAGATGACAAGCAACAGCCCTCCTGTCTACCATGAACAACATAATGCGATGACTAGTCTTTTTTCAAATTGTGTAGGTATTACTGGGGATCTATGGGACCTAAAGCAGTAATTTCAAAGGTACAAGAGTTCATTTCAGTGTTGTGATAGAAAACGAGGTAGAATACCATTGCGTGATATCGTACCACATCAAAGATATTCAAGAAGTTCTGCTCTTTAAGTTTATTTAAAACAATCATCATTATCCTCACCCCCATATCCCATATTCAGTAAAAAACGATCGAAGATCCATATTATTGATTAGCAACAGACAGCTGTCCGTGACACCGTGACGAGAATGCCTGGCTCCACCAATTACAAAACGTTCGTTTATAATTGCCACCAATGGGAGCGCTCGCAGCTGGCAAGCCGCATGTTTGTGCTCAGAACTGCTATTTCATTGGCGTGTTTGTTTGTGTATTGTGTACGGCACGTCAACGGCAGGCAGCAGCGGGTGTGCTTCCCATCGCGAGGCAATAGAAGATATTTCAGAAGTTGAAGTCGAAACAAATTTTACTTGTTCTTTGAACATGTTTGCCGCAAATTCAAACGATGCCGCGTTGTTTTTTTTTTTTCATTCGAATAACAAACATTTTACTATTGGATCAGTAATAGTCAACGAGTACGTATTAGTATCAATAAGTATTAACGTCTTATCCTAGTACCGACGCGACGTTTCGCTGAAATGGACCTTTTTAGTGCAATATTATTCTTTCTTTCTTTTTCTTTCTTTCATAATTCTGTTTGGGGTTGGGATCCTTCCACTGTTTCTTCGATATTCCACTACTATAACCGTCCACAATCACACTCAAAACATCCCTCTTTTTTTTTATTCGGATTTTTATGAACCGATTCCCACACATCATAAAACGAATATTTTCGGTCAGGGTGTTAGCATATTGAATATTTGAGGCGAAAAAGAAACGGTATCCACACTTGGAGCACTCAAAACTCTGCAATGTTTGAATTGACCTTCTGCCCATAATATTTGTTGGTGCAACCGCCGCAACGCTGTTTCCACCCTCCAGTAATTGTGTTCACACTTAGTTAAATATGACGAGCCATGGTATTGACATGACGCCGTGCATCGCCCACAGTACCGCTCGATGTTATTACGTATGGGGGTGATCGCTGATTAAAAAGCCCATACAGCGTCAGAATAATTAAAAGCAAATTGCATTGTATTGATAGGTTAATTTTATCCAAGCGTGCTCTATTGTCGACCACATCATCGTTTTCAATCAGGTGAGATTGTGGTCAAATGTGAGCCGTAATAATATTCCCACTGATGGGCAGAGTCCTCCACTTTGTGAGAAAGAGAGGGCTATAACTACCACATTGTTTCAGTTACATATACAGAATATTACTTTATTAGATTGATTCAAATGAACCGCCACTCGTCCATTGAAAGGTTCATTAGAAAACCAGCGTCAGACAGCATCAGTCTGTCTGACATATCGCTGAAATGGACCTTTTTAGTGCAGCCGTGAGACACACACTTAGTTCTTAGCATACCAACAAATTACTTTTTTTATTTTTTATTTCTATGTACCGTGCGTGTTTCATGTAAGTGCTAAATAAATATTATTCTTTCTTTCTTTATTCTTTTATTTTACATAGATGTCACGTTTCGTTCTAGAACATGCCGGTTTCCTTTCACCGTTGACTGTATGACTTGGGACAATTTACACTGCACAATTTTAATTTCCTAGTCAGAGCTTAGATGGGCCGAAGACCTTAAAGGCGACTGCGAGCAACTGGACGCGGGAGATGGACAATCGGGTGTGTTTGCAACATGGACGCATGTGAACATGTCCAGCAATCGACTTCTATAGATTGAAAAGATTGAAGAAAGTACTACCTACATATATATTTTTGTTATTTACAGGGTTTTTTTCTAAAAAGTATAAATATTGTAAACTAGCCTACGTGCAACCTTATACCCATAATAATAATATGATAGTGTTCCAGCCTCATTCGATAATGGCGAGGCCAGAACGCTATTACAGAAGCCTACATTAAAGCCAGTGACAAAAGCTTGACGTCTTTGGACTCCAACACGAACACACTGACAGGATAATGATGCACGTCTTCTACAACTCCACAGACAACGCTTGGGAGAACCAACTTTGCGCATCATGAAACCTCCTTCCTCAATCCTATTGAGCGGTATGTGGCCAGATCGGAGCCTCAAAGCCGTCACCAGTTCCTGTCTTTCTACCTACATTTAATAGCCCGAAACTCCCGTTCTTCTCTACTTACTTATAAAGCCAGTTGGAGCATCTAGCTATTCTATTTTTTTTTTTTTTAAGTATTGGAAATCATTAAATGACTTCTTCTGCTCTGGGTGGAGCGGAAGGGCGTGTCAGACTCTTACTGACTAAAACCCATCCGTGTTCCTTTTAAAGCCCTTTGCGTTCCAGGGCCGCGGTGACTCTTTCGAACAAATTCCGCAACCCTGGTAGGAGCTATCCTATTCTTACAGTGAGAACTTCACCCTTTTCCATACACTCATATTTTCTGTTAATGCGGCTCAGTACTTGTCTATTCTAATATTATAAGGAGGAAAGATTTGTATTTTTTGTATGTAACGAATAAACTTAAAAACTACTGGACCGATTTGAAAAATTCTATCAGCAATGGATAGCTGCATTATCAGCGAGTAACATAGGCTATATTTTATCCCCGTACTCCCACGGGAACGGGAACTACGCGGGTAAAAGTTGTTACTACTTGAACACTTTCATTGAGTGTCGAATCCCTGCCGGAGTCTAAGTTTCTTGATAGCCACAACCTGGGGGTATTTTAAGGCAAGTGTGCTCCATCGTCGACCACATCATCGCTGTCCATTAAGTAAATACATAGTAGTAAAATTCTTCCGTTACTGACTGAGTGACTAACAGACAACGCACAGCCGAAACTACTGGTCGTAAAAGCTGAAAAAAAAACATGTAGGTTCCTTGGGGAGTGTAGGGGAGCACTAAGATTTCTCGAAATTCCTAAGGTAACGGGAAAAATCGGAATATGCGTGTACGAAGTCGCAGGCAAACTAACTATACTAATATTATAAATAGGAAAGTTTTGTGTGTAACGAATAAACTGAAAAACGACTGGACCGATTTGAAAAAATCTTTCAGCAATGGAGATAAGCTACATTATCAGCGAGTAAGTTATGGTTACATCATTCATGTTGAAATTATACGTATATCCATATGTGTGAACGATGTAAAAGACGTGAAGGATAAAAGCGTCCGAAGTATAAAGAAACAATTAAAATAAACCGTGGCAGGTTGCAAATCAATTACCCACAATAATAAAAGACACAATTCCACAGTAACAATGAGTGATGTAGTAAAATCTTCCACAACCCAGCCTACATTTAACGGCACCCCAGCCACTTATTTCCGTGCATGCATCAGCGATAGGTCCTGGCCGTCGCTCCGGGGACCTTTCAATTGACCCCGTGATCAATGTGCCCCACTCAATTGTTAGTTACGGCGCCACCGACGCATACGCAATAAGATGTATCACAGCTCATCCGTGGCGGAATATGACAATATTTTTATGATACGGTTATGCGAGTTTAAAGGCTAGATTTGGTAGTATCAACTCCCAGTAGACTCATCATTGCGCAGTCGAAAAAAATATGGAATGAAGTGTTTGTTTATCATTTTAAATTCCACCAAAACCTTCCATCGTTTAAAGCATTTAAAATATGCCATGCCATCAGTAGGTAACCGCCAACAGGGTGCAAAGAATGAAGAAGAATAGGAGTCGAACCACTTCGACCCCAGAGTCAACAAGCAAGAATTTAAGCAAAAGGGAAAGCAACTTAGTATTCGACACTATAAATGTTATAAGCTTCAATGATCGATTGGCAATATCAATCAATCAGCAAATAACAACACCAAGATACCACCCATTTTCTTCTTGATAAGTGCTGCTACCTATTTCAACTTTCACAATAACTTCAAGAAAGACGAAATGCTTAACTTCAAACCACTCAAGACCTTCAAAGAAACCGATATTAGATCCAGAGACCTGTGTGACTTATCTGAAACCTTACAGTTCCACGGATCGTTTGTACATTCAACTACTCGTACATAATACCAATTTGATATTGCCACCGCCTTCAATTGCTTGCAGTAAGTGCGGTTTCCAAAGTTCATTTTGTTACTTGTACGTATGGGTGACTGTACTCAGACGCGGAAACAGGCATGCCTATCACGTTTATAGTCGGTCGTATCCTGTAGGACGAAATTGTATGCCTTTTATGTTATTGGTCGTTCTTGGTACACGTTAACAGTAGTGCGAAGTAAGGTAATTTAGCTGGCGTTATTGACTTTCTTGAGGTTTTGCCTTGCAGTGTGTAATTTGCAGGCTGACTGTAAATGATAGAATAAGGTCTTCTACCGTTGCAAGGTAAAGTTGCAAAGAGAATTCGTAATAAGCCATACCACAAACATACATACACACCATCAAACAAACAAAGAATATTAACATATTAAAATCTCATGTCTTTTTTGCATGTGACCATTTTTATCTCTCAGTTAACTTCTATTTTACGTGTTTGCAGGCGCAAATCACGCATAAACTCAATGGCAGTCTGCAGCTGGATATTGGCTTCTCCCAAGCTGAACCATATACCTTCATATACCAATAAAATTCGGAACTAACTCATCCTTATTATCATCATTCTCTTGCCGCTTTCCAATTTGTCTGGTTTGGCGCAATGTGTCTTTCTCTTCTTCTTCCACACTCCTGTATTTGCTGTCACCTCAGTAGTTACCCCCTTTCTTGACATCTCGTCTTTACCGCAACTCATCCATCTTAACAAATGCAGACCAACTCGTACGAATATTTGCTATAAACACAACGAACTTTTACAGAAACTCAATTGCTCATCTTCTAGCAATCAAGAGACAATCCATCTATCCTGCATGTTCTATTTATTGCCCCTTTCGAGTAATATTTATCTTCTACAGTCGGTTGTTTGCCAGATCCCACCTGAGCTGGGAACACATTAAGACCGCCATTCCGCCGCGGCTGCATCGTTAGGAAAATTAAACATCGAGCGCGATAAATGTCCATACTTTGTTAAACTTTGCAGTTTCGACTATTCGACATTCGTATTGTGGTTTCTATTGTTACTTGAACAGGCATTATATTTTCATCCGTCTTTCGTTTTCTCTCACTTACATCTAACTGTTAATATCGAAATATTCAAAATAGTACAGTCGTTGTCTGCCTCTATCGGTTTCTCCACTTACTTCTTCAAAAACACGAAACGGTACGATACTGTTTTAACTTACAGAATAAACGAAGAAGGTTTGTGCGAAGCCGGGGCAGATCGTTAGTTCACTATAAATAAACGAAGGTTTGTGCGAAGCCGGGGCAGATCGTTAATTCACTATGAATAAACGGAGAAGGTTTGTGCGAAGTCGGGGCAGATCGTTAGTTCACTATGAATAAACGGAGAAGGTTTGTGCGAAGCCAGGGCAGATCGTTAGTTCACTATAAATAATCGAAGAAGGTTTGTGCGAAGGCGGGGCAGATCGTTAGTTCACTATGAATAAACGAAGAAGGTTTGTGCGAAGCCGGGGCAGATCGTTAATTCACTATAAATAAATGGCTTTGCTAACCAATTTATCATCACGGTTATTTTTTGTTTGCATTCATTAAAATGACCAAGAGTGACAACTGTTTGTTATTATGTTCGTCTGTCGCTACTTGGGTGGCACATCAATCAGCCTGGCTACCACCTTGCACAAACTAATATTTTGATCACGTTATTCTGAACATTGTTTCAGACGAAAGACGTCCACTGCTGGACAAAGACCTCTCCGGATTCGCGCGACATTCACCAGGTTATCGGTTCACCCACCCCGCGGTCCTTCCAACACGCGACTTCCGGGTATTTCATGTTCGTATTAAACTACAACGTAAGAAAAGAATCACTTCTTGATCGAGTACCAGACATATAACGAACTTGATTGCATCAAAATTCCTTCATCGTATGTCGAGCTACAACAAAACCCTCGTATTCAGCCTATGACGGCACTAGTTCGCCGCGACCCTAGCCGAGTAATAGGCTAGCGTGGGGCACATTAATCTCGCGGGTCAATTGGAGGGTCAATACGAGATGCGCGGAACATCACTAACCAGAATAGATGTTACATTTCGACCAAAGATCTTGATCATGGAGTAAGCGATTTATTCCGGGCTGCGGCTGGGTGTGGCTTTTTTGTAAAAAGAATTGATTTATTAGAGTAATTTGGAAAGTTCCAGCTTGCATACTATAACTGAGGTTCAAGGCCTTATAATTCTCTTGCACACAGTAGTTCGCGACCAGGAGCAGTCAGTTTAGTTCGCGGCTCCTTAGCGAACTAGTTCGCTCTTTTAGTTCGTCCGCTCCTATTTTAAACGAGAGGAAGGCAGATAGTTTACTAACTTTTCTTCTTTTCTTCGCTCATTTTGCTTACCTTAGAATTATCTAAAGGCAGCAATAAAATAAACAAAGCAGTCTTTGAGCCCTGTTCTCAGAACTCATTGGATTTCGTTAAAAAAACTTCAGGAACGCTAAAATGATGGGCTCATGGGCCCATTTTATACCATCAAAATATACTAAAGAACAAGTATTGGAGAGTGCAAATTTCAGAACACTATATGCGCACTATGTTCTTTCAGAACTGAACAATAAAGATGCTCATAAAATGTTAATCCGCAAATCTTCTGAACAAATTGCATCATTCACTGCAGTATAAATTCCATGTTTATTTCATCCCAAAGTTGTTTAGGTCTAATGAAGACAGGACTTTTAAGACTCTCGGTCAATTTTCTCCACCGGAAACGACAAAGGAGCGATCTTTACAACAAATTATTTCAGCATTAAAGTTCGCTAGCTCGCAGAAGTCAGGCAAGACCTTTACTGGCGTAAGCAAGTGGCGGGGGCACATTAATCTCGCGGGTCAATTGCCCTGAATGACGGCTTGGGACATCACTAACAGGAATAGAATTCACACCACCGCACCGTCGCACAGCACTATGTAGATCCAGATCAAATTAATTTGAGATTCGGTTACAACTGGTTCGAGGCTTATTCGATCTGATTTATGTTCATTTGGAACGTGGCGCTACATGACAATTCATAAGTACCTACCTGGAAATTGGTTTGTATTGAAATAAATGATTCAAATTTTGACTGTTTTTTATAAGAACTACTAGGTACCGATAATCGGAAGAAAACTTTTGCAATGCCATGAACTGGCACTACCGAATTAGTCTATTTTGAGTCAGAATAGATTGACCGAGAGCATGCAACCTTATTAAAATCTTTGGAAAATAATGATTTCCATGGTGTCATAAGCAGTGATCGGATAATCGGGCGCTTATATACCTAAACTTCTTCTAGTGAAGGAATAATATGGACATTCCTTTCTGATTAAATAAGTATTCCCGGGATTGAACAGTTTTGTAAAAAAACAACTATAACAAACTCAATGAAATTATAGCAGTGGATATTTTGATTTAGTATCTTTATTTTATTCAAAACAAATGGAATACCTATAAAAAATTATAATGAGAGTTCACAACGAGTTCTAACTAAACTTTTTATGCGGGCATTTCTAGCAATCTCAGGAATTTCGAACGATTCCGGGATCCGGGATTCTGAAAAGCATGTCCGTATTATACTTTCGTGGAAATAAAAGTGAAGTTAAGGTATATTAGCGCCCGATTATCCGATCACTGGACATAAGTTATGATCACTCTTGATAGGCAAAGCCCAACCTGACCTTCATGGACGCTTCAGGTCCAGTATCGACTTGGCCAATGGCATATAAATCGCCAAAGTTTTTTGATCTTTTTAACTTTTAAAGCGTAGTTTTATTTCACTAACTTTACCCGAATTCTTATTCCCTTGTAAATCAGCATCCTTACCTGCAACAAAATAAAAAAAACAAAATCAATATCGATTCATCCGTTCGGGAGCTAGAATCCCACAGACAGACACACACAGTCACGTCAAACTTATAACACCCCGTCGTTTTTGCGTCAGAGGTTATAAAATACACGTTGATAAAATTGAACTCAAATACAGGGAACTTATAGCGTCGAAAACGAAACGCCATCCATTCAAACCAGCTTATGTATCTAGACGAGTTACTCTACAAACTCCACAGTCCATATAATTCATTACGTATACAAAATCGCTTGAAACGCTAAATCAACAGCGTCGCGACAAGGCGACAGACGAGCAACCCGGGCAACCCTAGCAGAGGGTTGTCACCGAAGCGGCGAGCAGCAATTAATTTAGTCTGAAGCGCTAATTTGAGTAGAGCAGTCAACCTCCCGGGGCGCGCCTCGTCTCCGGACATAGATTAGATTGAGTTCGCAGATTGATAAAGTGAAGGTAGTAGCGTTTCTTGCCTATTTCTGTTGAATCGCAATTTATAATAATAACAAATATTATAAATGTGAAAGTAACTACGTTTGTTTATTTGCTATCTCTTCACAACTCAACAGTTGAAGGGATTTGGACGAAATTTGACACACGGGTACACCATGTCCCGAATAAGGTAAGATACTTTTATCCCGGGAATGTTGCCTTCGAATAAATTTCGAATTTTACGAAAGTGTCTCTGATTGGTGACACAGATTCAAAAAGACGCCTTTTTCCTCTTACGTGGCGATATTGACTCGTAACAGAAAAAAGGCCATTTTGAGAGCAAATCGAAGTCAAATGAGAATCAATCAATGATCTAATAATATAGCGCAAATTTAGCAGTATGGCCGCGTTTCTACCTGCAAGCTACTCGCATGCAAGTTTATTTACATTGCAGGGCACGATCGAGCGATGCAACTTTCATGCGAGTTGCTTTCTTGTGCAAACGCGACTAAGGGAGATCAAATAAAAATCTAGCAGCTGGATTTTCATTATCATCTGCATTTTCATGTATTGTCAAAAATATATGGAAGAAAAAGCTCCTTCGTACTCCGCGTCACACTTCCAGCCGCTATGGTGGATCCTTCTCTGTTACTGCAGTGCGTCTATGGAACTCTCTCCCACACTCCTTACGCGACAGCCCTTCTCTTGACGTCTTCAAGAGGAAAGTTAAAGAGCATTTCCTTTCGCAAATTACATAATATTTATAGATTTGCATGTATATATTTATATGTTTATGTATGATGTATATTTATGAATGATACAGAATGTAGTATTGTAAAATTTGTGCACTGGATCCTACCCTCTATTGTGATCTCTCTCTATCACTCAAAGGATTGCTGGTAGAACACTCATTTTTGAGTTAAGCTCGCCTTCGTACATGAACTATTTAAATCACTGTAATTAATATAAGCTGTTATGGTGTACAATAAAGAATTAAAGAATTAAAAAGCCACTCCGCAAGAACTCTCTATCACGCTACCGCAATTTGTTTTACTCAACGTAGTAGGTACGGGCGATTCTCCAGTTTTAAATTATTCACGACCTCACCTAATACCAGCGGATGAAGTTACCGTTTAATTTATTTATCAAAATATCCGCTAGAGTGGAGATTTCAGTTAACCGATATGCGAGGGAAAATCAAATTTTCTTTATCCTCATTTATTTAGAAAAGGTCTTGAATAATTTTTAGATTTAAATTTTAATCTGTATGAGCCTTATGTTACAACTGTATAGTCGAACCATAGGAGATTATATCGATATTGACAGCCCTGGCTCGGATTCGCTTCGCTAATTGGCTGGCGACGCGTCTGTGAGTGTGTGAGTGTTCATTAACACATGGGTGCGTACCGGTAGGGGATAGGGTTGTCACTGTAATCTATTACTAATATTATAAAGCAGAAGACTTTGAACGGGCTTATCTCTGGAACTGCCAGTCGGATTTGGAAAATTATTTATGTATATGATAGTCACATTTATGAGGAAGGCTATACGGGAACGGGAAATTCTTAAGGGAACGGGATAAACGGGATTCGCGGGCAAAAGCTAGTATATCTGATAAAAAGGAAAACTATTTTTGACAAGCTATAGATAAAGAGAGAAATTCTAAATAGTTTTACTCTGATCCGATTTAGATGATTGTGATAGGATCCTATTGACGGTTATGGATTTCTTTAAAGCGAGTGAAAAAACTAGTTTATTTACTTTCTTAGAAAATAGACTAACTATCAATTTCATACTTAAACCGAAACAAAATTAATTTGTTGAAAAAACAAACAAACATTTCTTCATCATAATAAATAATTCAGCAGCCACCGCTGTTCTAGTGGCGTCGCACTCATTTGGCTTGAAATCAAGCCGACATGTGGTTCTAATCACGCGTCAAGAAAAGCTTTAAAAAAACATTTTTATACGCTTTTTAACGCGTTCAGGACCGGTTGTTTTTAGAAATAAAAAGTCGTTGGAGGGTGACGATGAACTAAATATAGTTTTTATTGTATCATTATGGGTAATTGGTGGGGTCATTATTGCTTGCCGATGACGCAAAGAGGGGGACCCTCGAAGTTCGGCTGTTTTGACGATTTAATAGGACACGAAAATAACGGTGTTTTAGACTGGGGTTAGAAGTTGTTAATGAGTGTTTAACTTGCGTTCTTGCTTGATTATTTTGTAACAGAAAACGGAACTGTGTACACGGAGAGAAGTCACGGTGCATTCGAACTTTAACGAACGTCTATTAAGATTTTATATAAGGCTGCTGTTCATTCTACTTACTGGAAGGACCTACCTAATTATGGTGATTTCAGAGGGTTGTTATTTATCCGTTTATACAAGTAATTTCACCGAAACCCTTCCAAGTTTAAACCAACGCTGTCTGGCAACCAGAATTACCATCATCGGCACCTTTCTAGACAGGGATTGACCGTTCTAAAATAAGTTTATAAAATTGAACCATGTGAACATAGACGACCATTTGGATTTCCACCAATTGGATTGAAGTGCTGTGTCCTGTTTTGAAGGATCGCCGAACTGAAGTGGCAGAGGGCAGGGCACATTGCTCGCAGAACAAATGGTCGATGGGGCCGAAAAGTTCTGGAGAGGCGACCGCGTACCGGAAGACGTAACGTTGGAAGGCCTTCCACTACGAGGACCGATGACCTGGTGAGAGTCGCGGGTAACCGATGGATGCGAGACACACAGGGCCGGTTGTTGTGGCGACACTTGGGGGCCTAGGTCTAGCAGTGGACGTCTTTCGGCTGATATGATGATGATCTCTGAGCTAGTTATAAGTTAGCTGTTGGTAAAATTGTGGTATTTTGGATGAATTAAAGGCAATCTGCTCAGCTTTCACCCAACTCCCAATCCCGATCAGCTTCCACTCTAACCAGATACAGCTAGTACCAGGTTTCTGATGAGTCTCCATCAGTACGATTCTCAATTGCAACAGCCCTGAACAAGGACATGTCGATGTATGTATCACACTGCGACACGACCACGCTACGAGCGATATTTTAACACACAGCCACCCGGCGAGACACGGATCAATTAGAAGGTATTACTGCATCCCCTGCACAAATATGTCCGGCTGTTTGTTCAAATAAACTGACAGTGTGCGGTGTAGACAGAATGTCCACACCGATAACATTTATTGAATGATTTATCTATAGTAAGTTGCAAATATACGAGAATGATTTCTTTTTTTTTTAACGATGGGAAATCATCAAACGACTTCTTCCGCTCTGGGTGGAGCGGAAGGGCGTGTCAGACTTCTACTGACTAAAACCCATCCGTGTTCCTTCTAAAGCCCTTTGCGTTCCAGGGCCGCGGTGACACTATCGAACAAATTCCGCAACCCTGGCAGGCATACGAGTATGATAAGCTCACGTTTGGCCACTATCGCACCTGATGGTAAGCGTTGATGAGGTCGACGATCGAGCACGCTTGCCTTGAAGTAACCTATTCACTCTAGGCTTTAAGGTCGTAGCTACCAGGAAACACTGTCTCCGTAGGATATTCCATACCTTAAGTGTACGCACAGAAAAAGTACTAAAAATCTTTTTTTATGCGTATGGGTAAGATGATTACCATCTACCGGTAGCGCGTCAGTAACTTATGGTAAGCATTTCACATACGAAATCAAAAGTCTAATATGGCAACAGAACTAATTGCTGGTTACCAGCCATTTGACGTGAAGCGTGGGGTCCTGGGTTTGATTCCCAAGTCGAGCAAAAGAGTTATTGGGGTTTTCCATTGGGAATTTCTCTATGACAGCCCGGAGTTTGGAAGTGGTATGACACCCCGTGCTTGGGAAAGCACGTTAAGCCGTGGGTCCTACGCAAGATCTCTCTCCGGTCGTGTCGAATTGCCAACCTATTGGATTATGAGAGTGACAGTAGAGGGAGTGCATCTGCGATTGAGCACACGCTTGAGCACTACAATATCTCCCGCGTCGATGTATGATCTCCGTTTAGATTGGCTACCATTGTCGAAATCGGTCAGGAAGACTATTCACAGAAGTTATTAGCTTAAAATGATATCAGCTTGTAATTCGAGTTGGTTGGTACCTGAGTTCAACGCCAATCTGTTTTTTTTTTGAAGCCCTCTTGCTATGCAAATTTACAAAGTCAAAACGTTCATTTCAATTAGACCATTCAAGGCACTAATAAAAGTAAAAAAATCAGTGCAGAGAACCAGACCAGTGCAGTGGTCTTTCTGATCCCTTATTCACAGTACTTTGACTGTATAGTGGAGCCAGTAGCTACATACGCCGGCAGTGGGGGCGAGTGATAGAGCGGAGTCGGCGCTCTCGACTGGCCGGGGTTGCGCCCGGCTAACCAGTCACAAGGTAAGAGCGGGAAACGGATTAAGCGGATTAGAAATTTTTGCCGCAGTTGCATTTATCAGTCGCTAAGATAATCTTTATTTACAGTTATATACATAGAGCAATGGATTAAACTTTCCGGTTGTTACGTAAATACTAACAGTAAAGTGCCGAACTATCCAGCCAGAGAGTGATCTCCCGGGTACCATGGATTGTCTTTAGTCTAAATAAAAATTTAATCACTATAGGTTTAAGACTTCGTTCCGGACATACTCCATCAAATAAATTCTACTACTTAATGGAGAAAGTTTTGTCTCCAAATTGTGATGACTGTGGAATGGTAGATGATGTGTTTCATATCTTGATGGAGTGTGTTCGGAATGAAAATACAAGAATCAATGTTTTTGGGTGCTGTAAATCTTTTGATATTGGTATATGTAACACAATGCTCGCTTGTCCAATGTCCGAGAATGCCAAACAGCTGTATGAGTCAGTCTTAAAGATTGTAAGAATTTTGTGATTTTTCTGCACTGGGCGATATGGTCGCCCTTTAACCAAATAAAAAAAAATACAGTGAAGTGCGCGAGAAGCAGCAATCAGGCAGGTTTTTTTTTTTAATTTTCGTTAGCCTACGTCATAGGGTCCAGAATGAGAACAAAAAATTTTGTTTACCGCAGGTCCTGTAGGCAGAACCAACAATTGAACCACAATTGAGTTTTAGATTGCAAAAAAAAAAAAAATGTTAATTGCAATTCTATTTCCAAATTTATGAAAAAGGGCCTTCTTACGTATCGGAATAAGAATAGTTTCTGTAAATATAACCCATTGGTAGCAGTGCTGACGTCTCGGTTGCACCAAGCGTACTTATCGTAGACATGACGATTCGTTCCTCGCCAAAAGATTTTCAATGATCCAGAAATTACTTCTTTAGACTGCATCTGAAGACCACAGTCTTTTTTAAACAACCACCGCGCCTCAATGCGGAAGCCTATAAATCCATGGTCGGATAGTCCCGCTCCACCCTTTCCCTTGCACCACCGGCTTGTGTATAACGTCTGCGGATTTCCATTACAGGCGCGCCTCCCCGCCCCGCCCGTCCGACACACGTTACTGTTGCGTCACTCATATTTGAGATGCCTATGAATAACAAGCCTCTCTGAGGACAGGGTATTATGGACAGGGACGTTGAGAGGTCAGTTGTATTAACTTAGCGGTATGGCCAACGTTTTTTTTTTTGGTTGATGAAGTTGTAGTCTAATTTTGCTGTTTCTTTGATCACTGAAGCCCTTACATGCTAACTGTTAATATTATAAATACGAAAGTGAGTTTGATTGTTTCGCTTTCGCGCCTAAATCGTCGTACCGATATTGGTAAATGATAGATGGTACCTTAGATATGGTTATTATGAGCTACTTTTTTAAAAGCAGACGAAAGCTAGTTGTTATACAATTTCTTTACGCTTTGCCGCATAAAAAGGAGGGTGTTTATTGATGTAATTAAAGTGATTTGGAAAGAATCTACATCCTAGAAGATATTGTGTCAGTGCTTTTAGTATGCAAATATCCATTTTGCATACTAAAAGCACTGTCCTATCTGGTCCTTATATAATCTAAGGACACAAGGCACGACAGTCTGTTACCAACTTCATTGGGATCAAGGCGATTACTGTTAGTAATCGTACACCCTCGCCACTTCGGGAGGACCGAGCCCTCACTACCGCAGCGTCATACATAGCTAACAAACGCCGGGAATCACCACTCTAAACGGAACTACCGCGACCCCCTCAAACCTACTGTTACGGACCACAGCGGGTGACCGATCCATCCGTAGAGGGGTCAACCTAAATTGGACGGTACACAAGCCGCTTCCGACCTTACGTTTCGGGGCGAATCAATTTCCATTTGGGCGCCTCGCGTCGACGGCGTCACTTGAAAGTGAACTCAGTGGCGGCAACAATAAAGTATAATTTACACTGACACAGATTTCATCGAGATTTCTAAGGGTTGTTTGTTGAAGTAATACGTGATTTGCGGCGTCGACTTCAGAGTCGATTTTCGTAGTTGCGTGTTCTTATTGTTTGGGTGGTAAGGAGTACTTTAGATGTATTTTTATATGGATGGTGGTAATCCTTGGTGGCGGTTGTTCGTCAAAGTTTAATTAAAAGTTCGGTGGGTGTCGCGGGGCTGAGTGGATAAATAAGCGTCACTGTATTATTAGATTGTCGCGTCCGCTCAACTGTTTTGATTTGATGACACGGCGCTTTCCATCGGCACTATGATTTGATTGATAGAGGGGGGAGCAGATTGAATTGAGATTCGCTTCGCTTACGGGAGAGCTCTTTGTGTCTACAGGATCGATTTAAGTGAGGGATTGATTTTAGGGAAGCATTAGACAGATATCTATTCAACTATCTACCAGTTGAGCCATCTTGGTATGAACTTGAACTTTCAAGTTCGTTTCAAGTTGCTTCGAGCCGGATCACAAGAGTTTTTCACCATAATCAGTTAATAATCATCAAACTAATATTAAAAATTTGGAAATGCGTTCCTTTGACGCCTAAATTGCTGAACCGATTTTAATGGATTCTAGTAAAGAGATGGATGGGAACCTTTTTTTTTTTTAAGGATTGGAAATCATCAAATGACTTCTTCCGCTCTGGGTGGAGCGGAAGGGCGTGTCAGACTCTTACTGACTAAAACCCAACCGTGTTCCTTCTAAAGCCCTTTGCGTTCCAGGGCCGCGGTGACTCTTTCGAACAAATTCCGCAACCCTGGCAATGGATGGGACCCTGGAGATGGTTATAGGCTACTTTACAAAATCTAAGTATATGAACGCGAGCGAAGCCGTAGGCAAACGCTTATTGTATAATACAAGCATGTCGATTGAATCCATGATGGTGAGCTTCGTGCAGTATCACACGTACTCCAACAAACAGCCATCTATCCAATCGTTTAAGCCAATTAACCATCTATTACAGATGGAACAACATCGTCGAATGAACCGTAATAGGTTACAGGAGCAATCATCAAGTAGCCGCCTAGAGTACCCTTCTAAGCCGGACCCGGGGGGATATTTTTATACAACGCCCCCGATTCTCGAGATAAGGATATCCGCACTGGTTTATAAGGTTAACCGGACAGGGAAGGGCGACTTAGTAGTCAGGAGCCGGGTAATATTATTGAAGTAAATACCGTCTCAAGTGGAGGAATATGGAATAAGCTTGTGTTTCAAAACGTATAAAAACGTAATATTTTCAAAATTACAGTGAACAGGCTTCCTCTGGGTAAGCTCGCTTCATCGTCGACTTTGTCTCTGTCATCTCTGACCTAAACTAGAGTCTAGAGCAAACCCATCTCAAATAAAATAAATAATTAAGATTTGAGATTAGCAAGGTTCTTGGTTGGATTTAATAAAATCATAATACTCAATGACCATGCATTTTTCGTGCCAGCAAATGCATCTACCTACAGCCATTTTAATCCCTAATAGATGTCCGAACAGCAAACACATCACGCTAATTTGTCGAACGATGTTATACCAACAATAGATACGTATCGGATTCCATTGAAACGGAGGGCAAACCGCAACATGATCAGTTCTATGGAAAAGCGATTTCGAAAGGTATGGAATTACCAATTACGTGCTATCGAACACAATCTGTTGTATTTTTAGATAGCTCGTGGGTGGTGACAGGTATATTCTCTTTCATGTACTATTTTCACATTCGTTATATTTTTCTGAATGGAAAGAAAATAAATTGTCATGGTTACGTTAAGGATTTGTCAAGAGAATAAGAAGCCACTTTGTTCCTGCGTAACCATCAGTCACCAAGAATATGAAAATTATTTTTGTTTTTCATTTTGAATTCCATATTGGCAAAGACCAGTGGGACCCAGGAAATAGGAGACCACAATATGATTCACCTATTTTAGGGAATACATGATTTATTTATTTTATTGTAATTTATATTTTTCGGAGACACAATATTAAGAGTTAATAACATGATCATGGCCAATTACAAGTTTTCACAGATAGTAAACAAATACAATTAATTAAACACTTGGTAATAGACAGTGTTACTTCTATTTTATTATACAATGCAAGTTTATTATTATACAGTGCAACAGTGCAAGTGCTATGTTATGCTATCGAAAAAGTGGTTGCAAAAAGTCTTCTTAAATTTGGACACGCTAGTATTAAAAAGATATGCTACGATTGAGGACTCAACATCCACAGGTGAGAGGCCCTACACCATTACACCTACTAACTCACAGCACACCTCATACAACCTCTTGCCAAAAGGTATAACAAACGCCGTAACTCCCATTTCCCACAGCATAATGATTGCGGTAGGTAGTAAAGTTACATATAAATTATCGCGGGGCGGTAATTGGCGGGCCGGTGGGGCGCGACAAATCTGACGGCCATTTCCGACGGGTACCGTTACACCCCACCACCCGGCGGCGGGGGCCTGTGTTGGGGTGTGGTGTGAGGAATGAGAGCGAGCGGTATTAACAGGTTGTTAGGATGAGCGGGTAAATACATCATGTTCGGTCTTTCATTCATAAAATTCTCTGAATTTTTTAGCACTTGCTCGATTGAGTTATTGCAAGTAATATAACTTCATCATACATCAGCTTCAAGCCATCAATCTTTGCTTCGATCAAACCATGCAGGGATACAAATAAGGTTGATTCACAATTCAAGGTTAATCAATATTCGGGCCGTAGTCGGGCCGAAGTTCGTCCGAAGCTCATAAGAATATCAGTGCGTTAATTTTATCGGTATATCGTGCACACACGTCCGTGCCCGGACCATGCCCGCGACGTGTCAAGGGGGCTACTCTCTAAACCCGAAGTCCGTAGTATTCAACTCCGTATCACCGGATCACGCTCTGGACAAATCTCGGTATCGGCCCTGATATGTGTGGATCATCAACCTTTAATTCACGCGGAACCCGACTGATCCAAGTAATTCCTGTCGCTTGCCGCTCCTCCTACATTCCCGCTATCCGCTCGTGCCTCGGGCAGGCGCAACAAGGAGTCGGGACGGCATCATGCGCGCGCAACTGGATAAGGTGACGATGGTATCGCGGGGTTGCGAGACAGTCCCGCTCCGGCCGGGTCGCAACCCCCGCCGCAGATACTCACTATTTATTACGAAACTCCACTTGTACGGGAACTAAACTCGTGTTTTGGAGGTTTGAGCAGGAAATCGTATTTTTTTTTTCGTGTTTTGGGACGAAAATGAGGATAGATAATGTCGTAGTAAGACTATCAGTTAACTTGCAAGACTTGCGACGTGTCTTCTAGATGCTCTTTAAATTCACATTCTTGTCTTGTTACACATACATCATTGGGAAAACTCAACGGCAAGTCTATTGTCCAAGTAATTCGACTTTATTTCGAAGCAGAAAGGGCTATTCAAGCATGACAATAGTCGCTTTGTTGGCCGTTTAAAGATACAAATATACTACAAAAGCCACTGCCATGAGCTACAAGAGCATCACACTTGACAAGCCAATGAACCCAACAATTTCAAGTAGCCAAACCGTCATACCGTCCTTTCCACATCCTCTCAAACGGTCTTAATCCCTACCCTGGACGTAAACATTCGTGCCACGTCATCCATCACCGGTCCGGTTGACATTTTGCTCTCGAGCCGGTCAATTAACCCGTCTGTGGCGAGCACGCGACCCCAGGGCCCCGGGGGATCGCGTCGACCCTTACGCGTATAATTATCTTTATAGCTACGGGTCCTCCCGCTAAGAGCTGTTAGGTTTTAATGATACGGTATTTATTTAAATTGGTATTTATACGGTGACGTATTACATCGAATTTCCGTGACTTATGAAGAATAATCTATCAGGTATCAAGCAGGAAATAGAACAGGCCATGGTTGGGGAATTGTTCGAAAGAGTTACTGCGGCCCTGAAACGCAAAGGGCATTACTCTATCAACTAAATTCCACTTACGTTCCGGAGGAACACAGGTGGGTTTTAGTCAGTATGAGTCGAACCTTCAGCTCTGCTAAGACCAGAAGGAGTCATTTGATGACTTCCCATAAAAAAGGAGACAGGACAAAACAAGACCAATAGGCACCAAGGGATATACAACAAGGGCCCAGTTGCTAGTTGCTAATCTATCACGTATATATCACATAAAAGAATTGAGGAAATCAAAAGTGATGTTTACCTGGATGAGGGAAGTACGGCGGGCCGACGTTCATCATGGGGGGAGGCGCGCGGTAATCCATCACGAACACTAAACGCACATCACAGACCCAACACTAGCGCCGTTCGCGCGAACATAACACTCATCATTTTCCCCTCACTTTTCGTTTCACTGTTCAATTTCCGAATGTTACAAATATTGAACTCTCCTGGAATACAAAGTAGTGATGCGAACGTTACAAGAAGGTATGGACTATCGATATCGATGCGCGGGCCATTGTGTCCGCGTCAGAGCATTTTATCTCGGGCTGATGTCAATTGGCGCGTGATTTAGCGCGGCTGTCGGTTGGCGCGCATTCTCCTTCAGTCTCGATAGGAGCACTTTATACTCTCAACTCATAAATAATTAAGAGGGCGCCAGGAGCTCGACGGATGAATCGAGCCGTATTCAGTGCGGGCATTAAACTAATTGATGTAAGTATTCCGAGCCGGACTGGTTTACACGCACTTGTTGGACTATTTCTGTATTTATGACGCCATTAAAGTTAATAATGCGAGATAAGTTTTATTTAATAGTTCGAATTATTTAGGTGGAGCGCCGGTTATTTATTTTGTGGTCGTTGCGGCCTTGTTTAGGATTGAGTGAACTAACAATGTCGTATCGTATACAAAGGAATTTAAAGTATTAAATGTAATGATAATGTCATCTATTCTGATTAGGTTTTTTCAAACCGAGATAGTGCCAGTTATAAAACGCACACATCAGAATTCCTACTAATGAAAATCAGTTCGTTAATAAGAAAGAAAGTCTGAGGACAAACCAAAGCAACTCTTTAATTCATTCCGCCAAATAAGGATAAGGAATTCATTTTCAACTGAAATATCGATAAGATTGTCACACCGATCACGTTCGCAGAATCGGACTTTCAAATGTTACGTTAAAAAAGCGTCAATTACGTCGTTCGGTATAATTGAATGGGTTCCGTCGAAGCAGCTGCTCCCGGCCCTGGCCGCTTGAAAAACTGCCCACTCGACAGACCTTCCATCTCTAGTGCTTATTTTTACACAGAATCGATTAAAATTATTTGCGAAGTTATTTATACGATTATATAGAAGTACCTGGATGATGGAGCTTTGCACGTTTTTTTTTTTTGGGTAAATGTTTTCTAAAAATGAAACCCAACTCGTTCGAGACGTTTCCGGGATTCAGATTATATATATATATATATCCATATTTACAAGAATTGCTCGTTTAAAGGTATTAAATGATTTCATGTTTATAAACAGCTACGGCTAACCAATTAATTATTATAAACATGTGACTGATGAAAGTTGATACACAGATTTTTGAAGTCCGATTCATGGCAGTCATAACATCGATATTAATTATTACACAACACTATTAAACGATTTTAATTAACAGATACTGAGTTATTTTCGCGTTAGCTTGAAATGCATTTTCCATTAATATAATATTCAAACACAGCCATTCGAATAAAATCGCCCGCCAATTGTGAGAACGACAGATCAAATGGAAAAAGTAATAAATGGAATCCGCTTTCATATACATACGGGCTTTGGAGAAAAAAAACGATTTTAACTACGGATAAAACCGATATGGTATTTATGGGACTGCATTTTTCATTCGGCTTTTGTTCTGGTGACATAATTTTATTGAGCTTGAGTGTATTAGATCGAAGTTGACCTGCTTTTGTTAATAATAGGTTAGTCTGTATTTATAGTAGTCAATAGTAATCTGCTGAGCCGAGATCTTTGATATTCCATCGGATTTCTCGAATTATTGATTTCATCCCTGTTGATTCTTGAATTTATAGGATTTGTTATGATTTTCCTTCTGTCTCAACAGCTCTTCGCCAAGTTAAGAGTAGTCAAGGCTAGTAGCGGGGATGATGGACTATGGGGTGCACCATTCTTACATTACTATTTGAATTTGGATTCTATATCACCGGGAACTAATATTCGCTATGTCATAGTGAAAAATAATACGAGTCAAAAAGGTCGCGAAACCAAGGCAATCCAAGAAAGATTTTGATTTAAAATATTCAAGGCTTACCATAAAAAGAAAACACAACAATAGCGTGCAAATAGCCGTAGCAAGTCCTTACAAAGAGCTCAGCACATTATAGGTGGTCAGGGGACGATTAAAACGCAACAGGCGCGACCGCAACCGGGTTCCGTGTGTTGCGAGCCCGATGGAGTGTGAGGGGTGACGGGGGGGTCACAGGCAAGGGAGGGAAGGTGGCAAATTAACAAACACGAAGCTCTTCGCCGAGGCACGCACAGAAAGCCATAAAACCACGTATTGGTCAGACGAAGTGTGGCGCTTTCAGCGAGAGGCTTCGCTGTATTAGCTGTGTACGGCATTTTTTGCTAGGATTGTGCAAGTGAATAACTTTGTTTGGTTGAATTTCTTTGAAGAAGTGAGGAATTTCTGCTGTTTCCCACAGGTATGAGATGGTGGAAGTAGAAGCGTTTCAAATTTGAAGGGGTGATTTTTCCAACACCAGGTATTCGTCGTAAATGAGGACTACAAGATATCTTAAGCGATATAACAACAACATTAAAATGGTGGAAGGTAAAGAGTGTATTCTTAAACACGACTTCTCTACTGAACCAAATCCGCATTCACAAAAGCTAGGCAGCTTAGTGAAAACAAAGTAAGTAAAACAGCGCTGCACCGCTAAATGTCGCATGGTATATTTACAAGCAGAACAAACACGGCTCCCAGGGGAGGTGAGGCAGCCTTAATGGAGATGTACGCTAAACTGGATTTGTAAGTGTTGTAATTAAAATAAATTATTTCCAGCGCGGTTTAGTACTGTAAGTGCTTGTTGCGGTGACAGTACTGACTGTTATGGCTGACCCACAGGAATAATGCGGTGACGAAATTTTCGAGTGCATGGATGTTGACGGAGAGTATTTCACGCCATTTACGGAAATGGCTCAACACTGAAATACCATAAAAAGGAAGCATTTGATTCAAAATACTTGATAATATGTATAAATATTCCACCCCGAAATGTTGCAAGGATAGACATCTGTTGCTACAACGTCAGTGCCCAATTACGGACAAACAATACTCAAGAAACTAGGGACTAATAAATAAAGAATCATTCCAAGTTTAATACAACCAACAAGCCCCTGCTGGAAGCATCAAATATGCATCGCTTAATCGTGCCGAGAAAATCAATAAGCATACTGGAGAGTTTACAGCAGAAGTCCATTTAGAAGTTGGCGAGTATAAACCACAGATGTAAAGCGTAGGAGATGAGCTCCGAAATTTGTTAATACATGCTCAACTTGTGGAATTTAATAACGCAGATACTCTGCCCTGAAGTCTTGCTTGTGACTTGAAAAGATACTGTTTTGTGATGCCTCTGATAAAGACAAAGAGCACAACAAATTCACCGTTAAATGGCGTCGACTGTCTATGAGAACTGTGACAAATACTCATGTTAAGTAATGAAAGAATGTGGAAGTAGCGTTATTTAATTTAATGCCAGTGTTTCTATACATGTGAGCAGAATAGTCATACAAACATAGGCTTTGTCAGAAAGTTATGTAACAGAAAACAATAAGAAATCGTTACTAGGTCTTATTCATTATTGTAAACTTCAAGGTCGATATCTGGAACTTGATCAATATCGAGCAAGATGTAATACATTTCTTAAGCTAACAGTGCTACAGATGAGAAATGGGCTTGAAGAAGCACCCAAGAGGTCCTATTAAATGCTAGGCGACATCGCGGTAGACTAAAGCAAGATGGGACAAAAGGACTGACTCGCAATAGTAAAAAAACAGAATTGTGTGGAAACGGCGAAGAGAGGGCCTATGCCTCGCAGTAGAATTATATAGGAAACTCAGACTAGTTAGATTAGAAGTTATAGCCAATGCGTTCGACATGAGAACTGGCGACAGTCCATCTGCTCTGTAACCGCAAGTCTAAAGCTCTTAAACTTTACGCGCCGTTCCGCTAAAATTTACAGCGATAGGTAATAAAACACTCATTTTAAACAATAGCAAACACCAAGGTTTATGCTGAGGCTGTAATATTTACAGGCTGTGATTCTGTGAATGAGGTATTGGATCGAGCTGAAAATCGCGGTCATGTCGATAAAATAAAATCAACAAACGCCTTTTTGAATGCGCATAGTTTAATGCTTGTATTACCAGCATGTGGTTGATTTATTGGCTGTAATGACTGACTATGGCAGTGATACTATCGACTAGATTTTGCCCGTGACAAATGGATTTCAGAGAGCAGGGTATAAATTATTCTCAAAAAAACTTTTTCTTACATAGGTACATCCAATATATTGTCGTTGTGTATGAAATGCAATGTACTGAAAGATAATACGGCTCGAGTAGTCTGACCCACGTGGAGCGAAGTTTACGTTATTACTTCTGAATAGAGAAGACAACGAGCAGCATACGGCATTTCATTTCAAGATGTTTCAGTGTTATGAAACTTCATGTGCACCAAAAATTACTATTTATTTTCAAACTGTAGATTCAGAAAGCGGCCGCGTGAAAGACGAAAATTATCCTAAGAGAATATACTCCCGGGATTAAAAGTTCTTAATCCTATTCCAGGAAATAGTTTACCCGTATGCCAAGTTTCACACAAATCCGTTCAGCCGTTAAGACGTGAAGTGGTAACAAAATGGCAGGCAGATGGACAAAGTTACTTTCGCATTTATAATATTAATTATAGTATGTAGTAATTTAATGGATAGTATGGACATATTGGACATACGCTTCTGTTTTTCTCACTGGCCGGAAGACTAGTCTTGAGAAGTCGTACCTCGTTAAGAGGGGCTACAAAGGATACATAAATATAGTCCTGTATTGACTGGGTTGGGACATGGCGCTCTAACCACAGCCGGGGATTGCGGCAGCCGGGGATTGCGGAAGTCGCATACGTTCCCGCGATCCCCGGCGTAGGTGGAAGATGGAACACCGGGGTGGTTTTAGTCAGTAAGAGTCTGACAGACCCCTCCACCCGCCCCAGGGTGGAGGATTTCCATGAGGATTTCCCCCCGAGATAAAAAAAAAAAAAAATGGCGCTCTAACCAAGTGAAGTTATTACTAGTACAGTCATTATGTTATAGTTTAAATGTGAGCCTGTCTATTTCGTCCTAGAGTTAGCTAGGGGTATGAATGGCCTTTTGTTGGGCGAAGCTTTCATTTGATTTTTTTTTTTCTTCGGAACTACTGTTGCACCTTGCTTATAATCCTCAGCTGTGCAATAATTCAAGTTCACATTATTACTAAAAAAAAGCGCTTATGGAATGGCATTATTTAGGAAGAATATTCCGATATGTTCTTTGTGAAAAACATTTTATTCAGATGTATGGCTTAGTAAGGTCGACACAATCAGCAAATTAATCCTCACACCCCGTTGTCAAGGAATATTCTTTTGTTTTTCATTCATCCAGTAAGTGGCCATTTGATTTTGATTTGTATTGTGTTTTGTCCCATTTCTGATATTTTATCAATTCGACTTATGTCTTTATAATGGAGTAATTAATGTAATTAATATTAATCTTTATGCACTGAGTAATCTGAATATAGACCAAATTTAGGATATCCAGTTCAGTTCAAAACCTCTGTCGATGACTTTGTATTAGATTATCATCACCTGCCTTTTTTTTTTTTTTTTTTTTTTTTTTTTTTTTTTTTTTTTTTTTTTTTTTTTTTTTTTTTTTTTTTTTTTTTTTTTTTTTTTTTTTTTTTTTTTTTTTTTTTTTTTTTTTTTTTTTTTTTTTTTTTTTTTTTTTTTTTTTTTTTTTTTTTTTTTTTTTTTTTTTTTTTTTTTTTTTTTTTTTTTTTTTTTTTTTTTTTTTTTTTTTTTTTTTTTTTTTTTTTTTTTTTTTTTTTTTTTTTTTTTTTTTTTTTTTTTTTTTTTTTTTTTTTTTTTTTTTTTTTTTTTTTTTTTTTTTTTTTTTTTTTTTTTTTTTTTTTTTTTTTTTTTTTTTTTTTTTTTTTTTTTTTTTTTTTTTTTTTTTTTTTTTTTTTTTTTTTTTTTTTTTTTTTTTTTTTTTTTTTTTTTTTTTTTTTTTTTTTTTTTTTTTTTTTTTTTTTTTTTTTTTTTTTTTTTTTTTTTTTTTTTTTTTTTTTTTTTTTTTTTTTTTTTTTTTTTTTTTTTTTTTTTTTTTTTTTTTTTTTTTTTTTTTTTTTTTTTTTTTTTTTTTTTTTTTTTTTTTTTTTTTTTTTTTTTTTTTTTTTTTTTTTTTTTTTTTTTTTTTTTTTTTTTTTTTTTTTTTTTTTTTTTTTTTTTTTTTTTTTTTTTTTTTTTTTTTTTTTTTTTTTTTTTTTTTTTTTTTTTTTTTTTTTTTTTTTTTTTTTTTTTTTTTTTTTTTTTTTTTTTTTTTTTTTTTTTTTTTTTTTTTTTTTTTTTTTTTTTTNAGAGTTCCACTCCTTTGCTGTGCGCATTATAAAAGACGTTTGGAAACGTTTAGTGCGAATTGGTGGAATAGCAACAAGGTAGGGATGGTAACTTGCAGTGCGTCTAGATGTCCGATGGTAGAAGGGGGCCGGTGGGATGAGATCGTGGAGTTCCTGGACACTCTCCCCGAAGTACAATCTGTAGAAGACCGACAAGCAGGCAACCTTGCGGCGATGAGCCAAGCTGTGCAGCTTGGCATCCACCAGCCTTACGAGAATGTTGGGATCGTCTTCCAGTCTAATTCGATGCAGCTGGATACCAGACATTCACATGACTTCCTATCTGATCTCCACATATTTATCTCCGCTAATTTGACAGTTGGTTAAAGGTAGATACGTTATTGCAACCGGCCGTTAGTATTTGATATATCAAGATAAATAACCAATCAGAACAAATAAGTCTAGCCAGAAATAATTAGTCAAGAACAATTCCATTCCGGTAGCCTATAACAAGTTTCAAAGTACGAAAGATTGTCCGTGGTTTGCGAAACTCGTGGCGACAGCAGCCGCGGCAGAGTGCCGTCGGGGGTGACAGCCGCGACGCTAATACCTCCATTATTAAAACATAAACTGTGGCACTCGTCCCGACGCGATGCCGGCGCGTGGCCACCCTACACTCTACTTATGCGATACAATTTCATCACTTTGCTGAAGTAATTTATCGCTTTTTATTTTCAGTGCAATTAAAAATAAACTTTGTATTCCATTAGAATTCATTCACAACAATTTATTTAGGTTATCACTTTCAAACAAAATCACTCAAAAAAAAACATTATTTACATCGATGCCGATGTTGCAACACGTCACATCACTACTGCACAGAACAGCGCGGCACACGTGCACTCATTAGTGCGCCCGACGCCCGACTGACGACTGACACAACACAAGCGTCCACTGTATTGCGCATGCGCTACAAATTAACTCTCCACCACTCAAAGATAGACTTTGTCACGTCTTAAATAAGGGCTATTATGGTAGTTGGTGGGGTGCAGACACCTGTATAAACGTGTAGGGGTCGGAAGTGCGCGGTGCAGTGTCATTTCCACTCTTTCCACGTTACTTCCCTAATAAAAATGAGATTTGCCCCGCGGCGGGCGCGCTTCGGTAACACGATTACGCTTGCATCGAAGGGCTACTGGGCTTGGCTAAGAGCGGCGGTAAAAGTAGATATCGCTAAAACTAGGATAGCTATTTTTAATGGTAAACTTTTTTTTATCGACATGACGTAAATTTTTTTATTTTTTCTCTCTCCTTACCATAATGAACCACATTTTGGACTTTACTAGACGAAACACAGCCCTTAATTATAACAAGTATACAATATCTAGCTACAAGCCTGACGGTACCTTAAATCACGTTTAAAATAGCTGCCGAAGCTATGAGATCCGTCAACACATTTGAGCACATTCAGACGATAATTATGAACCGTTGCCTATAAAAATATTATCCATCCGTCTGTTCCACCACATGAAATATATTAAACTTCCCAAAATAACACACCGTTGACAGAACCGCTTGATTTATCTGACTGAGAATTAAGTAAAACTTTTAATGAAGTACTTGTCAGTATAAACGGGTGGGACTTCATTAATTAGAAATTCATTGAAAGAAAAACTGAACGAAGTAAGTATGCTAATTCGGAGCTTTGCAAGATTTGTACAATTCCTGGGATAATATGTCTTTTTGTGAGTACTAGTGATGGATCAACTGAGTCCAAAATGACTTCAAACATGATTAATCTGTCTAACCTTTTCCCAAGTTATAGGGATCGACCTCCAATCGAATGGATGCATCTGAGTAGAAGTATGTGAGGAGTGACTTACAATCAGACCTCCACAACGCAATAACTGGCTAATACGACACCTTTTGGCAAGACTGGTGTCAGATGTTCTAGCTTCCAACTATCCATATCGTCTGTGGAAGAAGTATATCGGACAAACTTTTCTGAACTTTTAGAAAGGAGGCAGAACAAGAATGCCAGATTGTTGGGTGTTAAAAAACAGCTGAAAATATTAAATACTTAACTTTTGAACGCCAGAGCATAAACGCATCGGCGTGCCCGCGACGCCAAGCCAAAAATTCGCCGTACTTTTTGTCACATATTTGTGACGTTTATAGCGTACAGGGGTACAAGGCACGCGCTTGCTTGTCATGTGTACGTGACAGTGGCGTTCAAAAGGTTAAAAACCCAAATTTAAAAAAAAAACTTTTCAGTTCGTATGAATTCACTTAAAAGGTACTTTTATAACTTCAAAAAACTATCGATAAAACGCACCACATCACATCACTAACGGACTCACAGACCTGTTATTGAGTTATAATGTTTCAATTACACAGTCTAGATTTATAGATCGCGCATTCGCCGTCGTGCGCCGTTTATGTGCGATACGTACGTACGTACCCGCACGGTACGGCTTTGTGCGATCCGTAGAGTGGCGATGCGAAAACATTATATTTGCGATGCCGAGTCGAGTTCCACGCTATTATAGTGCACACTCATTAATGCTATTTGAGCTTGTTAGCCGGTGCTTTCAGGCGGTAATGAATTTATCAGTGATGTGGAGTAAAGTATTTTAATTAGAGAAAATATAAATTAAGGTTCCCTGTCGGGGTCTGTGTTTCCTGATGGTTACAACCTGGGGCTCTTTGTCAAGTGTGAACAGGTACTTCTAGGCAAGCGTGTTCCATCGTCGACCACATCATCTGATGTTTGCTTTCTATCAGGTGAGATTGTGGTCAAACGCGAAAAGCTGGGCCCACGTGGTGCATTAAACCCACTCCATCTGTCAGAGAATCCTGTGTCTCAGCAGTAGTTACTTTATCGGCTACGATTTTGTTATGTTATAGAATGTACATATGTGGCCGGAGAAGGCAAAGAAGAATTATGAAAAATTTGACAATTTCAGAGTGATAATATTAATTTTAAAACTATAAATACATCTGCTCAATAACTGGAAAAGCAATACCGTAAATATCGCGGAGCGGGCGGAAATATACCGGAGAGCAGTAAGCAATATATTTCTTTGCGAATATTTAATAAAAAATCAAGCCGTATATAGTGAGAGTAGTTTCACGACCAGTGCACATTTCAGCGAAATTGTTCACTGTCAAACGAAGAAATTTATGAATATTCATGTGCCTGGTTCCGGGTAAAAAAACTGAAAGGTTTGCTGCAATCGAGGCCGTATTTTTGGTGAACGGACTTCCAACTGTGACTTATTCTATACAGGGTTTCGTATCAACGATGTGTTAGGCCCAGCTAAAAAAATGTTGGGCGAAAATGCCTAAGGGAGAGGCCACACGATGCAATGCGGCGCCTGAGCGGTGCCCCTGCGTCATGATACATGTCTAAAGTATACCACACGGTGCATTGCGGCGCCGCAACGCACGCTCACCAGAACAAGACGAGGGTGTATACATGGAGCGGCACCGCTCCGACGTCGCAAACCGCAGATTTAGATATGGGTCGTACTTGCAAAATCGCAAGCGTACACTACGCTACCGTTGCGGCGCCGCAATGTTATTGCGACGCCGCATATTACGTGTGGACGCTCATGCGGCAAAATGGTTGCGGTGCGGCGGCGCACCGCACCTTGAGGCCTCTCCCTAAGGCATTAAGTCCGCTTTTCGTAGAGTGTTTTACTAGTACATACATAGTGTTTTAATAAATTGTTTAATGCCTCAAATATCGAAATGTACCACCAATTTCAATCATAAAATCGGTCCTATTCACATATCCCTACTTGTTCTTGTTTTATAGTTGCACTCATCACACAAAACACCAAAAAAAAACACATCGACACATTTCACACTCACTATCCCATCCCTACACAATCCGACTTCAACACAGCACTCGTATCGTCGCGCCACTAGTGCTGCGACACATACCTATCGCGCCGTATAACCGGCGTAGCGCGTACATTGGTACAACACACGGCCGGGGTACAAGGTGCGGGGCGGATCGTGCCCGGTCGCGGGCCCCCGTGCCTGTGTAACTAGTGAGGATACGGCCACACTAACCGCTGCGGTGAGCGCATGCGTCCTGCGACCGACGAAGAGCTAGGAATGGTTTGGAGGCGACGCGGTATTTGACTTTTTTTTATTAAAAAAAATAAAAAAAATATGGCAATTTTTTTGATTTCGCACGAAATCAGTACCGTATTTTACTGTGTTTGAAAGAATATGGATGAATTTGAGTGAATACTTACGGAAATGGAGAAACAAAACTCACCTGAAACAAAAAAATAAGCTTATTAGATTTCTAAAATAAACAATACATTTTTATAATGAGCTTATAGAATAACTTAATCGTCACGGGGCTTCTGCGAATTGGCTTCAGCCTCGTCGTTTGCCTTGCAAAGGTCCAAGACCTCAGGGTTGTCCAAGAAAAAACAATATTATATACTGTTTAAACGTTGAGATTATTGAAGACTTGTCAAATTCATTGCATTTTACTTGTCTAGAAAGTGTTCCTATACAATCTAAGGTCCAATTGAAAAGTCATAACCGCGACCTCATCCACTCAGGTTACAGAGTCAATGTATCGCGACTACTCCCGCCACAGTTTTCATTGGCTTGCCACCCCCGCAGTTCTGGATGGCTATACAGTATACACTGTCGTGTAGGATGGCGTGTGGCTTGAGGGGAAGTGATAAGCGAGCTGTAAAAGGACTAGAACAGATGTTTTGTTTTATGATCAAGGCGTTTGTTTGTTTATAAAAACAAGAAAAAAAAAATGTTTAATAGTATTTACAAGGTTACATCTTCAAACAAACATCAACCGCAATTGTGATCTGTAAGCATTCTAAACTCCTATTTAATATTATATTATTATAATGCGTAAGGGAGTAAGTTTATTTTCTACGCTTTTACGCCTAAATTACTGAACCGATTTTGATAAATTCTAGCCTATAACAGTCTCCTGGGTTGGGCTCCTTTTTTACGAAAATCTTCAAGCGAGAAAGCTAGTATTCTTAGATTTTAAATAAGTCACAATATTATTAACAGGAAAATAAATGCCCGGTCTATTAGATGTATCCGTCTACTGCCGTATCACGTTTTATAAAAACAGCCAAGGGTATGTAAGTCAATATTCCGAGAAACAAACTTCACATCAAGGAAAAGTTAATACTTTGCACGTTGTCGGAGCCACGTGGGTCGAACCAATGGGCTATTGCGAAACAAAAATCTGTTTCGTAATATCCCATTGGTACGAAACATTTTTCTTAAAAAATAATACTTAATTCATCCAAGTTTTGACTTAATATTTGAGGGCTTTAACGGTCGGTTTCAATAACGTATACCTTTAACCAACTGTCAAATTAGCTACCAACAGTAGCTGAAATTTGACAGTTGGTCAAAGGCCGTTATTGAGACCGGCTGTAAAAGGCAGAGAAGACAAATGAAACGATAGATAGACTGTATGATAGATATATGACTAGAGAGGGGATTAATAATTAGAACACAACTAATAAAATGTATGCAAAAATGAATATGTATTTCTAACGCGTCTTTCCATGGAGTTTATTGTATTTATTTTTACCATTATATCACATTATCGGCACTATAAGGTCTATTGTAAGGAACCAATTGTCTTAAGAATTATATTGTTTGTATATAACTTTTGATGCCAAAGTAAAACAAAAAAAAAACATTTTGCAGCGAACTAAAAATTATTTGTTTCTTATGGCGAGAGGTAGTTATGTAATATCTCAATGATTTACTTAAATGGTCACATTTCAGTAAATAATTGAGATATTACATAACTAGCTATCGGTTTCAGGCCAGCGAAATAGTAATTCTAACTAGTACTACAATACGAAAGTGAGTTTGTTTGTTCCCGCTTCACGTCTTAAAGGCTGAACAGATTTTGATGAAACTTGGCACACGGGTAGACTATGGTTTGGAATAGAACATAGGATACTTTTCATCCCGGGGGTATGTTCCCTCGGAATTCTTTTTGGACTTTCCCGCGGGCAAAGCCGCTTGCGAAAGCTAGTCGAAATGTACTTAAACCCAATCAGGGCGATACCAGTTGTACGGTGAACAATTCAAATATCCGCTATCGTCGCATGAAGGTGACAGCACTTCAAATAACCAACCAATAGCCGAATGTTGTTCCACGTATCTGCATTGTGTAGTACATACGTACGTGCTAGTGATGTGCCGACGAAACCGTTCGGGAATTCGATATCGATAGATTGTTAGTCAGTCTGTAAATCACTTTGCAACAAAACTAGGTTTAAATATTTTGTTTCTTTTGAATAGTTTGTGTATATGTTGTTTGTTCATTAGAAATGTTCAGACGTGTGTTGAAATTAATCAGGGTCTGACATCAAATGTCAAACTCGTTCACATTTTAATGAGTACATTCAGAAATGCTACATTATTAATAAGAAATCACGAATTTTCCGCGAGTTCATCTTAGTGCATTTGTGTCGCATTAAGTTTAAACAATCCATACTAATAAATTTGAAAGTAACTAGTCTGTTGTCTACCTTGTCACGTCTTAATGGCTGAAGGGATTTGGATGAAACTTGACAAACAAGTAGACCATGTCCCGGAATAGGACATAAGCTACTTTTCATCCCTGTAGTACACCTACTCCCTTGGTATACTATACTACTATCATTTTCAACTTTCACGCGGGCGAAGCCGTTGACAAGATAGGCAGGCTAGTCATTATAAAATTGACAAAACGAGGGACAACCGAACAAACCGATTTAAAGGGCAAACCGAGAGTCTAGTCCGTCACGCTGTATGAAGACAGTGTCTCAGCTAAAGACCGACCGAAGGTTCGGTTTCAGTTTCAGTTCTGGCCCTAAAATCTAGTTTCGGCAACAGTTTCAGTTTCGGCCAAAAATTTACCTAACCTTTGGCTCCGCCGAAACTCAGGGTTCGTCATTGTTTTTAACATGTTAAATATGTTTCAAGTTTAATTGTGAAAATTACATTAATAAATATTTATTTATCCCATTTAATTTGTTGTTTTTTTTTTAGAAATTTTAACTGTAATTATCAATGATTAAAAAATAACCAACTACAATAACATCTAAAGCATATTTAGTAACGGAAAACACTGATATAAGTAGATAAAATTATAATTTATATTATATCTTTATGTATAATTTTCGGTTCCGGCCGAAACTGAGATCAAAAACCAAGGTTCGGTTTCGGCTGAAAATCCAGTTTCGGTCGGACACTAGTCTCAGCTCTAAAGACCAAACTGATGCATCAAAAAGCGTCGACAAAACCTCTCTCAACTCTTTAACTATAACTCCCAGGTCTAGTAGCTCGATGGGTGCTACAGCAATACATACACGTGTGTATGGCAACGCGACAGGGCTGCTCTGCTAATCACGAGGAAACTTTGTACCCCCCCCCTACACCCCCCTCCCCCGGTAGTGGTGCGAGCGATATCGATATCAAAGTCCTTTTAGATTGCCTGTACTATAGGTAGGCAGCGATTTATAGTCGCTAATGTGTTCGTAATTTTGCGATCATATCGGTAGGGTAATGTTTAGTGATAGATCAATAGACGAACTAAGGGATGAATTGAATGTTTCAGTGTAGAGGTTTTTACAATGTTGTAAATTTCAGTAAATGCTTTTGTTTTTAACTGCTTTAGTTATTTTTAATTCGTAAGCAACCTGACTTTTAATAAGAGTTTTGTAAAATGTCTAGGAACGTTACAAATATTTCCGGAGGAACTGTACAGTACAATATCGTTGATTGTAAAAATATATTTGTAGTATTGATATCTACATTTTACAATGCGAACCCCTCATCAAATTTTTCACTAACCACATAAATTCTTAAAGCCAAGCACATCACTAGCAGCTTACCAAAAAAGCCAGTCGACAAAAAAGATCTGAATAAAAACCGACAATCGAAATCCCAGCACTACACAACTACGCCAGGCGGGGAAGTATGCACTACGTCAGAAAGTCTACGTGAATAATTTGAAACGGACGACTGAGCGTCGAGGCACGGTCGTTGTGGCGCTCAACGAGGCACGGGACTGCAGAAGGACTACTAACAATGTGTGATCTGGCACACACACACATAGAGAATCACAAATGTATAGGAATCTTGAATGGGTAGTGCTGATGCAATTTGTGGGCACGTTTTTATACTCTTCGGGGTTTTAAGAGACTTATAAATGTGTGCCAAATTGATACAAGCAAGATTTCTCGAAGTTAATGTAAAGCTAGAAGTCAAAAGAACCGTTTTAGACCCATTAATACAGCCGGTCGATTCTGTAAACATCTCGTGATCACTACACCCAAGCCTTCGCGCTTGGGTGTAGTGAGTCAATAAATGTAATCAAGAAAGAATGACAGCTCACTTCGTGATCACTTCACCCAAGCCTTCACTTCGACATGTTTACAGAATCGACCTGCAGGTCTATTTAACTCTGCAGACTTAACAGTGTCTTCTAGCGACCCACAATACACCTCTAGTATATCTAGACACTACTATATTGACGCCACATTCATGTTACTGCCAGTTTAACCTCGTAAAAGACGACAGTCTTTTGATTTGATTCTGACTGCGAGAAGGCTCCCAAGCGTACGAGCCTTGTATGCCAGTCGCGCGTTCCATGCTTTTCATTTTGTCGAATAAAAACTTTAATTCTGGGTTTGGGGAAAGGCGACTATTCCGCCAGACCACCATTTTGTTTTTTTTTGTTTTCGAGGACATTTCGAGGCGACCTTCTGTGGCCTTCTTATTCTGCGGTAACAGCCAACTCTGCAGTTGAATTAATAATACCACGTCAAGGGGCGCGTTTTATACGTATTTACGATTCGAACCGCTGTAAAGGGATGTGGCTGGTCTGACTATGCGTGGACAGTCTCAAATGGACAATGAACGATCTTATTCTGGGTCGGCGACAGGTTGAAGCCTTGAATATACAGCCCTCGTAAAAAGACACCTTAAGCGCTGCTTTTGTTGACTCTAAACAATATTAAAAGTTTCCGAACGACATTGTCAACGTGTTGGAATTTGTTGAGCCGCATCTGCAGTGGCACAACGACTGAAACATTATCATATTTGCACGAATATTTTCATTGCGGAAGTTTTATTTGAAAAGTTGGTTTGAAATAGCTTTCTATGGATTTAAATGTGATTGGCACAGGGAATAGCACCGTAGAAAAAGTAATAAAGAATCACATATTATCATCAGGCAAGTTGGTAGAAACTACAGAGTACAGACATGCTCTAAGTCACAGTCATTCGTTACGCCGACTTCCATCTGTGCAATTTTTCAGGAAAAATCTCAAGACGAACTGATCCCAATCTTTTGATACAAATCTGCATTATGGCATAGGCTACGATGTTCAAGAAAAATACATGCTACCCTTGGGATAAACCGAGGAAGAAAGCCAGTTACTTATACCTCGAGCAGACTCGCTTTAAATCACAGTCAAAACCGCTACCAAAGCGAATAGGTTCCAGTCGATTCCTCCGTTGAAAACCATACCATCCCTTAAACCGACCGTTTCATCGCAAACGTTCGCGCCGACTTCTTTTCCGCAACCATTACTCGTCTACGTTTCCTTAAGACCGCTCCGCACAAAATCCACGCCACTTAACGTCTCAATCGGTACAATAACAGTCTGAAACGGCCCAATTAAAATCTGCCCCGACGCGTTTTCCAACGGTGTTGAAAAACTGCGCATTTTTCGTAAGGTTCTGTGGCTGTGTTTACTTTTCCTATTGGAGCTTTTGCTTTCTTTAATTTTGTTGGTGGGAGGGCGTTGTGTAAGCATTTTATGGATTTTATCTTTAGTTCTGTAATGACTGTATGGACAAGGAATAGGAGAAAATGTTCGACTAACTTTGAAACAAAAGATCTGCTGCTAACTTGCTTAAATCTACTTTAAAACAGTTACAGAATCATTTAGTGACTGCTAACTTACAGCCTTAAGGAAAATCATGATAATTTAGTCTTCAAAAGATCTTATATACTTAATCCAAAATCCTTCCCAACTCCACAATACTCTCCTATAGCTTAATAATCGCGTCCGATTCTCAATTATTTGCGGAATCTTAAAATTTCGGCTGACGGCGTTCATTACTGGCCTAGCCGTCGGGGGGTCGAGAAAAAAACGAATTTGGCCCGTAATCTGATGAACGCATAATTTCATTAGCCCGGGCCGCCTCGTAAAGCGGCCCACATTAAATAAACCCTGCACCAGGTCGTATTTTAAAGTAGGAGCAGGCAACTACCAGTGGATCGGATTTAGGTGAGATTTAGTAGTGAAAGGAGTTTAAGATGTGATTAAATGATTTTGCATTGCTTGAAATTGTAGATACATATAATCAATAGTATCGCAACGGCCTATCATAATATTACACTGAATAGTCTTTATAATGTTAGTAACAAACGCGAGGGTAGTTTGGATTTTGTATTTGACAGATTAACTATTGTCCGCAAATACGTCTGCTTGAAGTTCAGATCGGAATAAAAGTACTTATTCTATGTGTCAGGTTATAAACTATACCTATGTGCGGCAAATTTCATTCAAAGTCGTTCCGTTTCCGGTTCGGTTCGTAAGATTAGGAAACATCCATCCATCCAGACAAACATAGAAAGTACAATAAGATTTTATAATTTTGTCTTACAGGTCGTATTCAATAATCAATATACAATTTTTATTCAAATGAGGATTTCATATTTTAATATGTATATAGTTAGATACTTATCTAACTATATACACTTAAAATAAAAATAAAAAGTCGTCACTGAAATATGGCATCACAAAATTCGTCCACATCGCTATCGACTGGAAGTGAGCCCAAAAGACTGGCGGCATTGCCACGTTGTATGGCAATGCTTATCCTCTGTCCGAGGTAAAAGCCAGCCCTTGGGTCACGCGAAATGTCAACTAAGCGTTTAGAAAGTTCTTTATATACCGCATGAGCACTCGGACCCCACGGTCCAAGAGTTTCAACCCCAAACGGCTCGAAAACATAAAAATTGCCAACTAGGTTATTACACATTGTTATAAGAAATTAGACAAACTAAAATGAGGATATCTAACTCTCCAACAAGCTGAAACACCGCAGTCGAGCCAGACAATTTAAGCCGCAAATAATTTCCCCCGGCAAACAAGTCAGTACGGAGTCACATAGCGAGGTCCGACAGCTAGCGGACATCGCAACAGTCCGCGCCCCGCATCCGTACACCAACGCGCATGCGCCACGGAGCGCGTGTCCATTGAATATACGACACACGACATGTCCTAAATCTAACTAATACCTTTAAACGAGCAATTCTTGTATACATATATGTATAAATATAATCTGAATTTCGGAAACGGCTCCAATGATATTCATGAAATTTAGTATGCAGGAGATTTCTGGGGCGATAAATCGATCTAGCTAGATTTCATTGTTAGAAAAAGTTTTAACAAAAACAAAAACCATCCAGGTACTAAAATTATAAATGCGAGCGTGAGTTTTTAGCTCTTTACGCTTTCACGCTTAATAGCCGAACCGATTTTGTTGAAATTTGGTACATTAATACATGGAACTGTAAAGACGGTTATAAGTTAGTTGTTAAATAAAGCGTGGCTGTTGGGATCCTTTGATAGCCTTTGCCTCCTCTGCTAACAAAAGCAGGGGAACCTTCTTGTAACTGCTAGTTGGAAATAACAGGCTAGATAAATTGGACTTCAACGTTGGTTATTAATCACAATTCAGTTGATGGCTGGCATAGCGTACTTTTTGGTGCTATGTAACTATGTACCAAAAAACACGCTTTTGTAAGTCTACGACCAAACCAACAAAAAAAAAAGTTTTTTTCTGGGGCTGTATTCAGCCAGTTACACTATTCAAGGTAAACTTCAGATGAATTGCCTCTACTCAGCCTCCACTTTTACCTTGGGTGGCTTCATATAAGTCGGACGAATCCCGTGTCCTACGTGTAATGGAAACGCATCCCCACTACACATAGCGACCTGGGGATTAAGCGCTCGTAAAAAGGGGGTAGCACGCCAATAACGTCTTGATGCACAAACTCGATTTAACCGCCAACCCTCGCCCTAACTAAAACGAACCGTACTCCGTTGACGGAAAGTTTAAAGTAGCTTGCAGATGCTCTTGGCAGTGTTTCAACGATAGTATGACACATGTCCATTTAGGAAGACCTTCAGCAGTTCCGTTTGTTTGGCATCATTTCTTCTGTTATTGAGGGGAGAGTCCAAATTGTTCGTATAATTTACCGCGTTACTGTCCCAGTGTTTACATTAGGGGGAGTGCTGGCAAAGTGGACTATCTCGGAGTGCACACGACCGTATCGGTTTCCTTGTCGAAGGGAACGCAAACAGTGACGTATCGTTGTAATATAGATGATTTATAACAGCTTATATCTTTATGACAAAAAAGATTTTTTCAGAGGGACTTGAAGAACAAGAATGGTTGAAATAGCTATCGGTAAGTCTATCGGCAAACAACCTGTGAAGAAAATAATCATCTACCATTTCCACTCCATTAAAAACAAGCGTCTCATTATTTCTTCCCTTTAAGCTGTTGATATCAACATTTCACCCCTGTACACAAAGTCAACCCCCGTGAATACGTCCCTAATGGCTCGGGTTGCTAAGGATTTTGAGGGAGACGTCTTGCTTCACTGAGTCCAATAATACCTTTCAATTTAAACATCTGACTGGAACAGATAAAGAAACAGGAACAAATTAATTACATCGAGAAGGCAACTTTCCAAGAAAGGACTGGCACCGATACTGAAAACACTATCCTATTACGAGGAGCTTTCAACGATATTCCACGAAGGGCCAACCAGTAAACTAGAACAAACCTTATTGATAAATAAGTACGTCTTTCTACTTCCGAGAATATTAAAAATAGACTTCTTTCAGCGTTCAGAAGATGTAGATATAACGAGATTCCCCCCAACAAGTTTCTTGAGCTAATAACAATTTCCCAACGCTGGCCGACTCACAAAGAAAGCTCTCGAGCTAGTGTAGCTACTCGCGTCTCGCACTGACGGTACACAGAGCAGTAAATACTTGGCGGCGAGTCGACACGCCAGCGGAATACTGAGTGGAGTGCCTTTGAGTGGGAGAGTTACTCGTACGAGTGAGCAGGCTAGTGGCAAATTTAAATGAGGGAGTTAGTGTTGCAAGTTCTTATGCCAGCAGTCAAGTCAGGTCGACACGAACCCTCGTAGATATTCGGTAGAAAGTGTCAATTACGGCTCGGATCAAAGGACCAAGATGGCGTAACATTAAGTCAGACATATGAACATTGCCATACATTTGTCGTTAGCGTCTGGCGTTTAATGCTACAGAACTTTTTTGTCTTGGCCTGCAGGACATATTAATACCTACCAACACATAATGGGACGGCTGACATTTGTCCAAGCGAAATGTCAAAGACAATGAAGACTGATTACATGTAGTTGCACAATCAGCTCATCATATTTATTGAGTACAGTGTACAAACAACGTTCAAGTACATTTCGTCGTGTCATTGATGAGGCGAGACAGGCGATGGGTGCCAAAGGTACGCTGGCTGAATACTGAGTGAAATGGATGCGTTTGTTTCGTTATTGTTACTTGCTGAAATTCGAAACTTATCTGTTAATTATTATCCTTTAATTAATGATTTGTGGTTCTAACACTAGTTTTGCCAAGGGGCACAACCCAGTTACTGGGATTTGCAGGCGAGATAGGCAGTCGCTTCATGTAAAACACTGGTATTCAGCTGTATCCAGTATTTAAGCCGGGAAGCCGACCCCAATATAGTTTGATTTGTGGATAAGAAAGACAATAAAGTCGGATAGAAGGGATGCTGACCCCAACGTACTTGGAGAAACAAATGGAAAACAATACTAAACTTGTGTGAAATTTTCAGGATAATGAACCTAACAGCAGGGGCAATAAGAGCCAAGTATGTTCTTGGGGGGAAAAGGCTAGGCAGATGATGAAAGACCCACAGCATCTACCCATTTATATTATTTGATGAAGAAACTCGTCAATTTATTTTTATTGCCCACACTTTCTCTTTTAAAAAGAGTCACCATGGCAGGCGATATTTTAACAATACATTTTGATTTGTATTCTTCTTTCTGCTCTTGTCGCGTTAAAATTGCCTTAACAAACTTAAATGCATTGACTCGTTCACTGCCATCGCTATTAAAGTACAAATACTTAACACCAACAACTCAACCGTCAACTATTCAGAATTCGAAGCGCGTTCAAACGCGTCTGCTAACGGTCCCCCGCTCGTTAAAAGGGTAGACTGTACAAACTCCGACTACCCTCATACGTCGAGGTTCTGTTGGCATACGTCGCAAACTGTAGATAACCGCCGGTTTAATGTGCTGCGCTGGTAATCTTTACATTGTGCGAGCTCTATCTGGAGGTTTAACGTCGTCTTGTTTATGTAAGTGATGTCAGGAGATTCGTTGGTTTGTAATATGACGGTTTGTTGTATGTAGACACAAGAAGCCTTATTCATATTAAAAATGCCACATGATTAGTTTAAATACTGCTAACCAGTTCAATGTAGTTCGGTTTAAATAATTTATTCTCATAAGAACAATACATAGGTTCACTTACAATGAGATACAAAGTAATTGTTTAAATCTAAATAAATACATTCTGCCTTATACAAAACAAATATATAGGATTCATTATCGTAATTTCTCAGCTTTAGTTTAAATCTGTTCATATTATCAATCTTTTACGTCATTTGGTAGGTTGTTAAACAGCTGTGCTCCTTCAAACAATATGGTTTTTTTACCGTAGTTTTGTCCGAGCTTTTCTTCGTTGTAATTTATTTTTATTTTTAGTTAGATGAAGAATTTAAAATGTGCTAATCAGTATTTAAAGTAAGTAAGTCTTATGGTTAGATTTTTTAATGAATAAGCCAGAAGATCTTTTTGAACTATTGAGTGCTGCTAAAAATCGGTTATTCTTACCATTTTACATGTTGATGTCCATGTGTAAAATCAGCACATAACAGAAAACAACATTGAATGCCATGGCAAAACTATTTACCAAAAACATCAATAACCAATCTTAAAATAAGATACAAGAGCCACGTCGTGTTGGTCGGGATCGATCGTTGCATGCATACGTATACGCATACGTACGATAGTTCCCAGCACAGAATAAATACGTACAGAAGGACGACTCCAAACAACGTGCGAAAACGCACGCACACATAGATACGCTCGGAAGTGCACAATAGCGTCTAAATCGAAAGGAAGAATTGATGAAGAAAACGTATTGCGCTGGCCCCGTAGAACAAGGGCAGATAGTTGATATGTTGACATAAGATACGATTCACGTACAGCGAGTATAAGCACACTCGCGACCGGCATTTTTTTTAAATCGTGGTACGTACGATGTGTGTGTGCGCCTGTTTTCGACTTCTGTACCTTTCTATTCAGTGGTCCCACGTTGGGCGCCCGTTACCGGAATAGACAAGCCGAGGCAGAGAATGCAACTCGACGCTCTGTGGCGTGTTGCGCCCGTCAGAGGCTGCGAGAGCTGAATCGAAACGAAATTAATCCTGTCTACAAATAAAATTCTGGGACTAAAATGTTGTACTTATTGTGTTTTAACTAGACAAAGGATGGAAATTATTAATTAAAATATCGATTTCATCTTTATATAAGTTGGTTCTGGTATTATATCTTTTTCACATCCTGCTTTTCGGTTAATAGTAATGCAACATTTATCTCCTACTAAATACTTCTTCTTCACACGTGTTTGAAGCGCATCATGCTAGGCTTTTCGTTGAAAAACTCGATTTGACGTAAGACTAAATTTCAAAATAACGGAATTAGGGTAGCAGCTCTGAAATATTTGTGAACAGTACACTTGGCTGAACGTAGTGATATAAGATGGAGTAGAGCCCTTACTAAATTATTCCCAAAATACGGCGGAAGGAGAATCGGCATACCAACATCCAGATCGGTGAATGACATTCAGAAGATGGAAGGTAAGACCTGGTTGAGGTCGATACACACACCAGGGAAGCATGACATATAAGTTAAGAGGCTTATACTCACACATGGGTGCAACAAGGCGGCGAATGGTGATGATGAAACAACCGAACTTTCCCAATACCCGAAACGTCATCTGCAGCAGTCTGGCAGTGGCCAATATTGATGTCGATTAATCGATTGCGGACCCAAGTTGGCCGCTATAAATAATCTGGCTAAATGGGAGCTTCCTCTTCCCAGAGCCATTGTGGAGCCCCTTCACAGGAAATGCGTCACCTTGTTAGTTGCCAGTCGTGTCTTCCAGGATTTAAACGAGGCCAATAATACTGGACAGATTGCTTAATACTGATAGGAATACGAAAAGAAAAAGATCACGAAAAGAAAAAGATCATGTATCTCTACACAGGGTGTCGACTCACGACAGTTCATAGTACGCAACGGCAGACATTACAACCCTATACCACTGGCACACGTATCTGCGAGTGTTTAGCACTAATGCGAGCTTGTGGTTAGCACCCGGCTCGTGACGGCAACGCTAATGGGCTCCGTGATGTACCTAGACGAGAATGCGAGAGGATACGCACAGTTGAACTAGCTGTTCGGCATACTGATAGCTAACTTGCTACTTAAAGGCTTACTTTAATTCTGTAATAATTGCTTACCTCAGGTAAGATAGTAAGATTGAGGTCCTAATGAATGCCACTGATGCTGTTTTACACCTGGCCGCCTACTGGGCACAATCTGTTTAAGAGTCACCGTCGACTCGAAAGGAAGGTAAGAGATAATAGCCGAATTATAATAGACAATGTTCAAGCGTAAAATTGTAGTTGTTTCTGTAACTACAGATATGGTTGAAAAATTCTCATCCTTATAAAGCTAGTCTAACACAGAATCCCAAAGGATAAGATCAAGCAAAAATTAAATAAATTACACAGAGTAAAAATAAATACTGGCAGTTCAGAGGAAAAATATTTATTTTTGTGAGACTACCAACAAAAGTATTCGACTGTACCGACACGCGCAGACTAGAGGGTAGTGTTGAAGAGATCTTTATCTCTGTTTTGTAACTACCCACTGTTAGTTGTCACGGTGTAACAGTAGTACAAGTTGCATGATGTTTACAGGTCTGTTTTGTGACAGAAAGTTAACGATTGCCTTCAAATGATTGACAGTAAAGAAACAATTTTGTGTTCAGATCAGGGCGAGTCTACTGACGGGCGCTATGTATGACACTTGTAAACTAGAAGAGGAACTTGTATTAAGAAAATAGTAAGGTGTTTCGAGTAGATTTGGCAACATTAAACATTGGCGTAACTAACAATTGTGGTAGTTTTACCGTCAGTCAGACTACATCGAGAATACACCAGACAGGTACGTAAAAAAGCACTCGTAAATGATTAATCCCCAATACCTATAAATATCACGATGCATAAATACAAACAGGATCATTAAACGAAAGGCCAATATGATGGGAATCATAACAATTACGGCGCGCGGCTGCATGATGAATGAGGCAGCGGGCGGAGGCGCGGGGCGACCTATAAAAATAAACAAGTTACTGCCGCTACAACTAACCCTCAGACTCGCGCCGGGCATGCGCTGTGCAAAGCTAAGTTGGGATACCATGATACTGAAAGTAGTCAAGCAACACTCTTTATAACACTGAAAATAACTTATAAGTTTCTGGGAAATAAGATCCACAAATACCAAAGAATCCTTTCAGCAGATTCGCTGAAGTTTCAATCACAGAAAACACAAGTTTTGGGAAAACAGCTCAAAAACAGAACTATGCCCCAACTGGGCGCCAACGAAGGCTACTGGCGCCCAACAAGAACCGAGCGAAATCGTTTATTGCAATATTCATTCAAACTTTCCGAGAATCACGAAAAATTTGTTGAAACTTTTAATTACTCAGCGAAAATGTACGAAGCCTTTCACCTGAATCCAATTTCCTGTGTATATGAATAGTAGGTATTGTGTATGTGTTAACATGAGATATACCTTAATGCTGATTGGATGGCGTAGCATGGATGTCGATACGAATGAATGAACGGCCAAGCATTTAATTCTGGAAATTAATGAGATCTTCAAGTCATACAGTTAATTGATGAATCGCAATAAATGGCGCGTAGCGTTAATAAGCGAAGGTTATTTCTACGAAACATCATTGGAACCTTCACTTTCTACCAGCACATACTAAAAAGGTAATTTGTAGTGTATTATGAATTGTAAAAAAATAAACAACAGTTCTCATCTTTTCTTCATAACGATGCTCTTTTCAGATATACATTCTTTGCAGAAAAACGCTCCAGTTTTGACGTCCCGACTTCAAAGAGACGCGCGCGACAAGTGGTTGCGACTTGCGACAAACGACAAAGCGCGGCAGCTATCACAAACATCGGCGGACGAGTGGTCGCCCTACAAAGCGACACTCCACTCGGGAAGCACACAAGACTTTTAACATATACTGCTGTAGTATGTTTTTTATACGAAGTTAGTATTTACGTGTAATTTTAGACTGCATTAATAAAATGGCTGCAAGTTTAGTACATAATGTTAGCAATTATTTTGAGTGTAAGCCGGAATTATACACAGATCCTTAGTTAATTTGTGCAAATATAAGCTATTATTCAATGAAACGTTTTGTTTTTAATTATTAGAAGAAACAGAGAAACTGAAAATCCGTATCACAATTCACAAACAAATTCATCAACTACCCTCATAAACATACCAAGTTTTATACAGCGAACCTATCAGACAAGCATCGCACGTGAGTTAGCTGGCAATAGGAGTTACTATTTCAAGTCACCAGGTAGAAACAAAAGCTGAAACTTCACATGACAGCTGCCCCGCGCTGGGCGCCAGTAAGGCTTCGTACGAGCAATGTATTGGAATGGGCAATTTGTCGGAGAGTTTGAGTTTCTGTGGAGTTTGTAGCTTTACTCAGAGTGGTATTTTATCGTATTCTAAAATTATAATTGGGTCAATAATTTCCGTTCAATCCGCGGGTATTATGTAGGAAAATTGAAGCTGAAAGCCATTCAGTTTTACCTGTCAGATAAATATGTGAATAGGTGTGGAGGCCGGGAAAGGCAGTCGCATCATTTCATTCAGCTATATCTAGATCTGGTAACACTGAAAGCCGACCCCAAGACAGTTGGCAAAAGGCTAGGTAGCTGTAGCTAATCAAGATTGTTTAATCTGTCTTTTTCATGAAACCCTGCAACAAGGCAACCGTTCTCTCTGAAATATCGAAAGTCAATATTCCTCTACTATTCAAGGACAGGCAAGCCGCAACGTTCAGTATTCAACTAATGGCCGTAACACTTGACACGATTGTTTTGCCCGCAAGGGTCTTCAATGCGACGACGCTTTTATATCGATGACTTGCTGCAGTAAACAACCGCTGTCGATTGCAGTTCTTTATATTATATAATAACCTGTCTGCATTGTTGTTTATTACTTAGCTTTTCGAGCGAAAAACCTTGCGCTGCGGATTTTTTCTCGATGATAATCACAACAAATTAAGTTTGAAATTACTTTTATGAAACTAATTTTGTGTACTGTAATAATTAGACAAACTGTCTTTGTTATAATGAGCCTAACTGGTAAATTAATAAATGATGTAAAATTGCAATAAAAATGTTTCGTTTCTTTAGACATCTAAATGTCAGTAAATCTATATATATACTATTATAAAATGTGAAAGTTTGGATGAATGTAGAGTAAGAATATGTTCCATTGGCATAAGCTAGTCTTGCATAGTCAAACATTTTTTACTGTGCAGCTAGAAACAAGTTAAAACGTCAAAAACGCAGCGTATTACTGACGAGCCGCAGTCGTTGTTGTTCCAAATCGCCGAATGATACTCACCGGTAGGCGGAGCCACTGGCGTAACAAATGGACTGGGTTAGGGATGTTCCACAACGCCGACAAATGTCTGAAACGTTTTGTTTACTTGTAGAACAATAAAGCTTTAACGTCTACCGTTGAGCTGAGAGTGTTAAAACAGGAGATAGTTCTGAAATTCGCTTGAAGCAAGTGGGTACTTTTTGATAAAAAATATATATATGACTACGTGATTCTCTCTAATTTATCGATAAGCGGGAAACCGTTTAACAGGAATGAAAAAACAGGTTAGAAAAAACTCTTTGGTAACTCACAACCTTTTGAACGCCAGTCACGTATACGTAACAAGCAAGCTCGTGCCCTGTACGCCAAACGTCATAAATTTGTGACAAAAAGTACGGCGAATTTGTGGTTTAGCGTCGGGGGCATGCCAATGTGTTTATGTTCAGGCGTTCAAAAGGTTAATACCCATTCATAGATGAAAACCAACAGGTTTATGGGCATAACTCCGACTAAACACACGAGTTAATACAAGATACGTCTTCCTTTCAACATTTCTGCAATTCCAAGTCATGACCCCTCACGCTAATTACATGACGACAAAGTCCCTGATACTTGGAAGTGGTCAATAAACGGTTGCTCACTAAATAATGCAGGAATACGACGAAGTTCGAGTGTACGGGCCGTGGGAAGCTGCACGTGGCGTTTAAGAACGTAAGACGGTTGAACCGTGGTGAGTACGGGAAAACCCAGGAACCCGTACCTTGTTATAGTTGAAACTGTAACAAACTAACTCACTGCTGTGTTGGTCTCGCGGTTGCAAGCGCGACTGCCGAGCGTAGAGTCCTGGATTAGATTTGCATCTTGGGCAAAGTGTTAATGAGTTTTTCCAATAGGAATTTATCTGTGACAGCCCGGAGTTTGGAAGTTGGTGGTGTGACACCCCGGTGCCTCGGAAAGCACGGATCTCTCTCCGGTCGTATCCGGTTGCCGTCCCATCGGAATATGAAAGTGATAGAAGAGGGAGTGGACCTGTGTTTGCGCAAACACTTGTGCACTATTATATGTCCCGCGCCGAAGGTCGCGCTCGCGCTCGGTTGAGATTGGCCGCCATGGCCGAAATCGGTCAGGAGGACTAAATTTAGTCCCAAACTAATCATAGGGTAGTTGTAAGTGGTTTACAAGCTTCCTTGAGTAAGTGAAATGGCAAGATACCGGAGGGGAAGAAGTTACATCGTTGCAAAGAAAGGTTGGCTAGACCTTATTATTGCCAATATGCTAGCATTAATACAGGGTGAACAGATTGAAGAAGCAAAACCAGAAAAGGGGTAAAAAGAAATCAATGACCCCATACATGTATGTTTTTATAACACGGCAAAATGTACCGAACAGCTGTTTTTTTTGCGATTTCATAATTGGCCCCTAGTAAAGGTTGTAATGAGTACATATTAATGAGTACAATAACCCCTTTTCCGGTTTTGCGTTTAAGCTGTTAAACATTGTATTTGGGTATACGAAATTTCTTTTAAGTCTTTCCGAAAATCTGTCACTTGTCTGTAGTGAAAAAGATGCGCATCAAAATCTCTTTCTTTCTTTCTTACATGATTGCACCAAATGCTATTTTTGAAGTGAAAACTTCTTTGCGCGTTGAGCACTTTTTGGGTGAACAAAAATCATGGAACTCGCGTCATCGTCACCGAATGCTTCAGCTTTCGCTTAGTTTTCACTTCTATCGGCATTCCCCAAAGACTGCCCCGCATGTTTTTTTTTATCAACATACATATGTACCAAAATCCGAAATGAACTACCACTGAACACTAGCGCCAGTAACAGGCTCATTCTAAAATGAGAGAGAGTTAACTCTCTCAGTATGACGATCACTTTCCAAGTTGCAAAGCTTATTAAATTCTGCATTGTTAAGCGCGGTATGACAATAGATGGGGTAGTTTCGGACTCGTGAATAAGTAACGTTTCAATTATACGCTTCTACCATAACAAACAGTTGTCTACTTAATCAATAGCCAGTAACTCGCCCCAGTGATCTACGCCAGCAACTCGACCAGTGACACGCATCAATAAATCACTACTGACTCACGTTAATAACACGCTCGCCTATTTTTTTTTTCTTTTTAAGGATGAGAAATCATCAAATGACTTCTTCCGCTCTGGGTGGAGCGGAAGGGCGTGTCAGACTCTTACTGACTAAAACCCATCCGTGTTCCTTCAAAAGCCCTTTGAGTTCCAGGGCCGCGGTGACTCTTTCGAACAAATTCCGCAACCCTGGCAGAATAACCCGCTCGCCTAGCGCTAGTAACTCGAGCCAGTAATAGACACTACTTACTCACAATAAACTCGCACTAGTGATTCACGCCAGTCATTTTTGTCAGTACCAAGCAAAATTTCGACCCATTTACTCGGGCCAGTAAATTGTGCAAGTACTCGCTCGCGCTAGCATCAACACGAGTATACAACAGTGGTGTTATTTCAGTGAGTATCGGTATGTTCGCGCCCGGAATGCTTGCGGATACCGTTACTGGTTTGCGGGTACGTGACTGAGGGCTGGAAAATCGTTTAAAAGTGATACATATCGTGTAGGAAATTATTTTGCGATGACGTTGAAGTTTTGTTAGTACATGCTGTTTGAATGAAGTGGTGTTAGAAAAGCGTATTTGTGAGTTTCTAACAAAATATCGGATACGGTTTATGCCTAGAAGTCTTATTGAAAGATTCAGTGAGAAATATAAATAACAAATCCACAGATTTCATTGTATTTTTAGTTTAATATTGAATTCCTGCTAAACTTAATGCAACATCAATTTCTAGCATCACAAACTGAAACTTACTACCAAAACATAACATCAAATAACAGATTCCAAAGCTTGTTCTAATAAAAAAAAGATTTATATGGGACAGGGACAGGGAGGTCAATAGCCCAACAGTGGGACAAAGTACGATTGATAGAACCAAAGAACCATTGAATGAACAAAGGTAAAACAATCTTTTGTCCAGGAAATCCGAAGAAGCTGCCTAATTAACAATATCTTGTATAATCCTGTCGCCGGCAAATCTCAGCTGTGTGGGAGCAAGAAAATACGAGAGCTTCCAATCGGCACGTCTATTGTCTATAGTCAGTGAAACGGTGTGGGCCGAGTGATAGCGGCTTCATAAGCGGAGCGGGAAGGATTCCGAAGCGGAGGTATAGGCAATTAGCTAGGTTTTAAAGTTGTGTGTGAATTTTAAAGTAGGTAGAGACGATAATTTTTCTTGCAAGGTTTTAATTTTTGCTTCGGTAAACCGTTGAAAGCTCGTTGAGCCAGGTGGGCTACTCTCTATGCCTGAATTCCGTAGTTTCGGGCTTAGTTGCAGGTGTATTCTAGTCCGTATCGATTTGAAAGTTACTTTTAAATCGTGTTGTCATTCATTCTTAGTTCGGGTTCGGAACTAACCGTAAGTAAGTCCGTAGCTGATTCGGAGTAGAATAGCCCGAAACTACGGACTTCGGGTTTTGAGAGTAGCCCCCCCGTCGCGGCTGTCATTTGAACAGTTTTGACTGTCGTCACGGGTAATAAAAGGCTAGAAAATCTGACACATTTGTCTAAAAAAAGTGTATAGTATTACCCAGTTACTGGGTTGTTGAGGTCAGATCGGCAGTCGCTCTATGTAAAATACTAGTACTCAAAAGGCTAGGTAGATTGAACTCTAGAAGTTATCTACACCCACAGAGTAAGACACAAGAAAAGTACTTATTATTAAATTAATTACAATATCACTATACAATTATCACTTTATTAACGCGTAGATTGATCAATAATAGTTAAAGTGTAAACCATTTAAAGTACATGACATACACTTTAAATGGTATACATTTTAACTATTATTGTTCAAACAAAAAGGTTAACTTTAAGCAAACATTAATCGAAAAACAAAACCTAGAAAATGAATTGAGGATATGAACTAATTAATTAAATCAGTTGTTAGATTCAACAAATAAATATTTAAGTTCTGTTCTAAATAATGGATCTAAAATACGAGTTTTCCGTCGAACGAACGGTCCGAAACCAAAGAGGCCGGACGCGCCGAGCTGCCGAGCGAGCCGGTCTTCTCCCCACCACGAATAGCGGTGATCCGATGTTGACGTCACGGCTAGCAAGATGACGATTGTAGTTCCGGACGCCAACAACAGATGGCGCACGCTCCACTTAGTTGCCAACATTATACATTTCTAATCGTGCCACGGTAAGTGACCATCACCAAACCATCTCTATCACTGAAGCCCCATCCGACATCCCTGCAAACCGTACCACTACCTTACGCCCGCTACAACAGCACCCACACCTCACTACAGCCTCCCCGCTCGCAACGCCACAAATGGCTTTCCAATAATCCGGGCTCTGACGCGCCTCCGTCTGTCAGACCCTCAAATTAGTACTCGACGCTATTGTCCAATGTCTTACTGAGGTAGTGCTAATCTTTGTGGCTTAGTCGCGGTGACTGCGATTATTGATTCAGATTGAATTTGTTGTGGAAGATGATATTGTGGAGGTTATTTTAAACTATGATGGTAGAAAATAGTTCTGTTTCAAGACGTGTAAAAAAATCAATGTCAGAGTGGTTACTTTTAGTTTTCTAGCAGTCTATACGTAAAGGTATTATTTTGTTTTTTTTTTTAATATACTACGTGTAACAGAATAAATGCTAAGGGTTCAAAATGTACTGTACAGCTGATTTTTTTTCGCGATTTCGGGGTTTGACCCATAGCAAAAGTTGTTTATAATGATGAGTACAATGACCCCTTAAGAGGTATTGCGTTTATTCTGTTACACGTTGTATAAGCTAGCTCTTGTTAGTGGTTTCTTCGAATGTCGAAAAGTAGAAATTCATAGTCAACCTGGTGCCAGGTTAATGACAATAGGATGCACCCCTATTAAACCGGATAGTCCCAAGAGACTTATGATGTAACTATTCACCTCTGCCAACCCCTCCACACACAAGGATGATACAACACACGTAGGTATTTCACTACCGTTTACACCTCAAAGCAGACATTGTCGTTGATGCGGATCAATTTCGTTCGCCCGCGTCACTTCCGCGGCGGAATAATTTATAGCAGTAAGCGGATCGATGGAGGCAGCTAGCTAGCTGTGTATTTAGTTGCATTGCAACAGGTGATGTAGTTTATATTTGGAGATTATTTTGACAGTGGTTTCATCAATGATAATAAAAAAAACTAAACGTATCAAATACCTTTAACCTTTTGAACGCCATTGTCACGTATACAAGACTAGGTAGCGCGTGCCCTGTACGCCAAACGTCACGAATATGTGACAAAAAGTACGGCGAACTTGTGGCTTGGCGTCGGGGGCACGCCAATGCGTTTATGCTCTGGCTTCAAAAGGTTAAACGAGCAATTCTTGTATATATAATCTGAATCTCGAAAATGGCTCCAACGATTTTCATAAAATGTTGTATGCAGAGGGTTTCGGGGGCGATAAATCGATCTAGCTAGGTTTCATTCTTAGAAAACGTTAATAAAAAAAACGAGGAAAGCTCGGTCATCCAGGTACTTATCTATTAAGTATTATTCATCGAGTCGCGTTAGACCACGATCACACCTGATGGATAGCGAAGATGTGGTCTAAGATGGAGTACGCTTACCTAGTAGTAACCTACCCACTCTTAGACTTGAAGACCCTTTGATTGTAGCTACCAGAAAAAACATACTCCAGCAAGGAATTCCCCAGACAAGTACGAAACGACAGCGATGCGACAATGTGACCATGCTGTGATCAAGCATTGACAATGCGTTTTAAATATTGCTCAAAGAGTTGTTGCGAATTTTTTTTAAATCCTTAGATGTCGCATTGTCCTATCTGCGGGAGCCTTAAAACATGGTCGTTGACACGGATCAATTCCGTTCGCCCGCGTAACTTCCGCGACAGAATAATTTATGGCGGCAAACGGATCAATGGAGGCCGTATGTCTGAGCAGTTAGTCGCAACAGGTGACCAAACTTGTGGAGATTGGTTTGAAGGAGGCTGTAAAATTACAGGCCCTAAATACTAAAGGTACAATTCCGTGCATTGCGGCGACAATTCTAAGAGTGTGAAAATGTATGGCACCGCATCCGAAGTCGGCCGCGCGCGTCTGTCGCAGACCTCGGAAACGGGGACATACATACACACACGGGGAGAAAATTTTGAAATCGTGATGTGGATCCCCCAGCATTGGGAAGGCAAGGAGAAGGATGCTAAGACAAATAGTCCAGTAAGCAAAGAACTGTTGAAAGTACTTCTAGGCCAATTAAGTTTTTTTTTTTTAAAACGATTAAGAATGGTACATCGTGCAAAATTGCTTTTCGCATTGTTTTCAGTGGACTGAGACTTTTTATAGGGTACTTAATTTAATAAATTTATTTATAAATAAAAAATAAATACATTTATAAGGATGAATCAATATTATTCAGGCTTATCCAGAGATAAGCCTGAATAATATTGATTAATCTTAATTCCTATGATTCTCTACTTTCAGTCGAAAATATATAGGCCTGTTATTTATTTATTTATATTATGTGCCCTATAAAAACGCCTCAGTCTACTGAAAACAATGCGAAAAGCAATTTTGCACTAGGTACCATTTTTATTCGGTTCTTTTTTTTTTTTAATCGCTACTCGCTTATGGTCGACACCAAACCAAACACAATATACGTGAAATACCAATATGTAACGTTATCCAGACTTCCTCCCGTCATCACAGCGCTTGCTACAAATAAAGGACATATTTCACTACTTTCACGTGACAAAACCGACCGTAAAACACCGGGTTAAGGTTGAAATTGGAACTAAGAGTTAAGCGTATGTATAAAAATATCGATGGATAGGAAAAAGCTTTTTGTTTGTTTTATTTAAATGATTATATTTTCGGTCAATGTGTTTGAACAAAAGATATGAGATTCGATGGCCGCTTTACAATAAAACTAGGAGTACTTACTCTTGTTTCTATGTACATAATGGAAATTGTGATGTTTATTATAAACCAATCACATTTATTCGTAGACAGTAATGTAAAATGTAAATATAAGTCAAGAGCCCCACTAAATTGAAAACTCATACTTCTTGTAGAAGCGCATTGCATAAAAGGAATAGTTATAGTATGTCCATTAAAATTTACAATCATATTCCACGTCTGTTGAGAGAACTTCCCTTATATAAGTTTCAAAAGCAAATGAGATTATGGTTAATGGAGAACTGCTTTTATACCTTAGATGATATTTTTAACTGTAAGACTTCTGTAAATTATGTGTCGGTCTATTATTGTATTTGTGAACTATTTTATTACATTTTACTGTACCTAGTAGTAAATTTTCGCATCCCTCCTATAGGTGAGATGTGTAAAGCACTACCTACTTTCTAGTAACACCCATTGTACAATATCTCTGGCGAAATAAATGATTTATGTTTATGTTGTTTATGTTATGTTATGTTTATGTTATGTTATGTTAATGTTATGTTATGTTTATGTTATGTTTGTGTCATGTTTAGGTTGTTGTTTATGTTATGTTATGTTTATGTTGTTTATGTTATGTTTTGTTTATCTTATGTTTATGATGTTTTTCATTGAACATCGGTGTAGCCTTTTCCAACTATATTTGATGGGGTTGGCAGATACGGGAAGCTCATTCTATAGTGGGATAATTAGTCGGTCAACAAGGTTAGCAACGGGGCTGAGTCCCTAAGGTGCGCCGGATATACGCGACCCCGGTTTCGGAAAGCCTAGTGTAATAAGTCTGTTGTCCCGCCTCATCTTGTTTAAAATTACCAAAAAAGATTGACGTGTAAAAGTGTTATGTTTAACTGAATTACAAAATATTAAACTACAAGCATCTTCTGGGTAAGCTCGCTCCATCGTCGACTTTGTCTCTGTCATCTATGACCTAGACTAGAGTAAAGAGCAAACGTTTGGAAACGTTTAGTGCGAATTCGTGGAATAGCAACAAGGTAGGGATGGTAACTTGCAGTGCGTCTAGATGTCCGATGGTAGAAGGGGATGAGATCGTGGAGTTCCTGAACACTGTCCCTGAAGTACAGTCTGTAGAAGACCGACAAGCAGGCAACCTTGCGGCGATGAGCCAAGCTGTGAAGCTTGACTATTAGCGCAGTGCTGACGTTAGGACATCGATGATGAAGTAACGACTACACGATAACTATCAAAATCGAGTTCAATCAGAATCTTCTAAGCCCATACTTTTAAAACGTAACATTTAACTGGCGTGCCTCTCACAAACACAAATCAACTTTGCATCCGACCTTCCAACGTAACCCGCAAAAAAAACTTATTCTAAATTAAGTAATTTCCCTATTCCATGAACAAAGGGTAATAAAGTGTGCGCGCGGAACTCTTACACAAGACGGAGGGCGGCGGAGCTAGGGTGATGACGTCACGGGTAGGGGCTTAAGGAACGGGGGTACGGGGTAGTCAGCGATACCACCGCGCACTTAAGATGGTGTATTGTTACCAGTAGGGCCGGATAGGGGGATGGAGTACGTTGGTCGCAGATGGGGTACATTTTTGTTGGTTGGGAGTTTTATGCCTACTAAGACCAGATATTATTTTAAAAAATCTATATCGATATTATAATCTTAAATTCATTTTTTTCAATTCTAGAAGCATGAATTTTTAGGAGTTTTTATATAATAAAGTGGCAGGATAATAATATCACCGCTAGACACTCACTTGTAGAGGTGGCGCCTTGGAGTCATGAAACACACCTTTCAATAATATAATAATGATAAAAAGCATAATAAACTCCTATTATTTAAATCTTTGAAACGGTCTTTCTTTTGGCCCTTTAACCCTTACAGGTTATGCAGTTAACAGATTCAAATTGTTGTCCAGCAATTTGAATGTTGCAAGGGAGTATTAACAACATGACATAAACAGTCTCACCCGAAAAACATTACTCTTCGTCGCAGTCAGTTAATAAAAATGGAAACTAACCCGCATTTTAATGTTAATTTAAAACAATTAGAGTAAAAAACAATAGAATAAGACTTGTTTACACAACACGTCTCTCTTGCCTCTAAGAGGCTGTGTCGATGTAGACAGAAAACCCGATCCAAAAGTTCTTCCTACTTACTCTTTGGTGAATCTTGGTAAGGAGGGTAAGCACTTTATGGACATCCACAGGTGGTTAGCCATTTTAGCGGCTATATTGTTATGCGCCATATTAGAACCTTGGGCCTTTTAAAAGGTTTATGAGTTGTGAAGAGTTGAAATGAATGAGTTGGAAAGAATTTCTGGTTTTGTTATTTTTTTGTGTTTTTTCTATGAATAATTTGTGTTTTGGCCCCGAAGTTATCCTTTATAGAGGTAGTGTGAAAACTGATTTTATTTTTTCAATTTATATCTTTGTTTAGTTTCAAAGAGGAGTAAATTCGTTCCATGTAAATCTCGCAGTTTTCTTAGAAATGTCCGGTCGCATTTTGATTCGCACCAGGAATGGCAGAAAATATCGAAGCGAAAAGCTGTTTTGGTCGACGGAAGGCACACTAAACAGACCGATCTTCCAGACCCAGACCTTTGGAGTTATAAGACTTTCTCCTCCAGTAAAATACAATAAACTTTTTTTTTGAGACAATATTTTTTGTTTTTTGCTGTCGGGCTGAACATTCAAAGGCCGTCTGAACTTTTGGGCAAAGACCAGGGAGTGTCGGATTTTTACCTTACGAAAACCACCCTGGTGTTCACCACTAGCACAGACCTCTTGAAAGACCACTCCGTAACTGTATCTGTGCAACGCCTTTTAGGGCACATCCTGGGGAGACTGTAAAGGAGTCTCCCCTAAGCCTCGCTGTACACGGCAGCACGTGATCACTGCGCCACCGTCATTGTCACTAGAGAGCTAGTTATAAAGTAAGGCACATACCTTGGTCGGGCTTGTCGAGCTTGTTGGGCGTGAGGCGGCGGTCCGCGAGCGCGGCGGAGCCCTGCTTGGGACTGTTCCGCTTCGAGCTGCCGCGGGACATCACCAGGGATTGAGGTATCTGGTAAAAGGATGCTCATATTAGCAGCCTTAAACTTGTCTTAAGAAACGGTGATGTCGAAGCGTGTTTGAGATGGATGATGGGATGAGATGGGGGATGGCTGATCGATTTGGCCCATGGCGGCTTATCCCAACGGAGACTTGAAGTGTGTGCGGATGCACTCCCTCTTCCATCACTCTCATAATAATCCGATGGAAAGGCAATCCGACACGAGCGAAGTGAGAGGCAAGGGGGTGTCACAACACCAATTTCCAGACATTACGCTGTTACTGAAAAAAAAATATAATGGAAAAACCCATTTACACTTTTTGGCCGACCAGGGAATCGAAATCAGGAGGAGATCAACGGGGCAGTTGGTGTACAAGGTGTTTTAGAAATGGGACAAAGTAGAGCAAAGTGGTTGAAGAAACCATAAGATTGAAACTGTGGATAGACGCAGCCAGTTGTACTCGCGCTTGTCCACCGGCAGTCCTGCGCCTGCGTTCTAACCACTCGCCAGCCGTTACTACTGTACTCACAAGTTTGTCGGATCGGTCGCCCGAGGGCAGCCTGGCGATGGTGACGTCGGCGGAGTCCTCGGGCGGCGGCGGCTGCTGCAGCCAGTTGTACTCGCGCTTGTGCACCGGCAGTCCTGCGCCTGCGTTCTAACCACTCGCCAGCCGTTACTACTGTACTCACAAGTTTGTCGGATCGGTCGCCCGAGGGCAGCCTGGCGATGGTGACGTCGGCGGAGTCCTCGGGCGGCGGCGGCTGCTGCAGCCAGTTGTACTCGCGCTTGTGCACCGGCAGTCCTGCGCCTGCGTTCTAACCACTCGCCAGCCGTTACTACTGTACTCACAAGTTTGTCGGATCGGTCGCCCGAGGGCAGCCTGGCGATGGTGACGTCGGCGGAGTCCTCGGGCGGCGGCGGCTGCTGCAGCCAGTTGTACTCGCGCTTGTGCACCGGCAGTCCTGCGCCTGCGTTCTAACCACTCGCCAGCCGTTACTACTGTACTCACAAGTTTGTCGGATCGGTCGCCCGAGGGCAGCCTGGCGATGGTGACGTCGGCGGAGTCCTCGGGCGGCGGCGGCTGCTGCAGCCAGTTGTACTCGCGCTTGTGCACCGGCAGTCCTGCGCCTGCGTTCTAACCACTCGCCAGCCGTTACTACTGTACTCACAAGTTTGTCGGATCGGTCGCCCGAGGGCAGCCTGGCGATGGTGACGTCGGCGGAGTCCTCGGGCGGCGGCGGCTGCTGCAGCCAGTTGTACTCGCGCTTGTGCACCGGCAGTCCTGCGCCTGCGTTCTAACCACTCGCCAGCCGTTACTACTGTACTCACAAGTTTGTCGGATCGGTCGCCCGAGGGCAGCCTGGCGATGGTGACGTCGGCGGAGTCCTCGGGCGGCGGCGGCTGCTGCAGCCAGTTGTACTCGCGCTTGTGCACCGGCAGTCCTGCGCCTGCGTTCTAACCACTCGCCAGCCGTTACTACTGTACTCACAAGTTTGTCGGATCGGTCGCCCGAGGGCAGCCTGGCGATGGTGACGTCGGCGGAGTCCTCGGGCGGCGGCGGCTGCTGCAGCCAGTTGTACTCGCGCTTGTGCACCGGCAGTCCTGCGCCTGCGTTCTAACCACTCGCCAGCCGTTACTACTGTACTCACAAGTTTGTCGGATCGGTCGCCCGAGGGCAGCCTGGCGATGGTGACGTCGGCGGAGTCCTCGGGCGGCGGCGGCTGCTGCAGCCAGTTGTACTCGCGCTTGTGCACCGGCAGTCCTGCGCCTGCGTTCTAACCACTCGCCAGCCGTTACTACTGTACTCACAAGTTTGTCGGATCGGTCGCCCGAGGGCAGCCTGGCGATGGTGACGTCGGCGGAGTCCTCGGGCGGCGGCGGCTGCTGCAGCCAGTTGTACTCGCGCTTGTGCACCGGCAGTCCTGCGCCTGCGTTCTAACCACTCGCCAGCCGTTACTACTGTACTCACAAGTTTGTCGGATCGGTCGCCCGAGGGCAGCCTGGCGATGGTGACGTCGGCGGAGTCCTCGGGCGGCGGCGGCTGCTGCAGCCAGTTGTACTCGCGCTTGTGCACCGGCAGTCCTGCGCCTGCGTTCTAACCACTCGCCAGCCGTTACTACTGTACTCACAAGTTTGTCGGATCGGTCGCCCGAGGGCAGCCTGGCGATGGTGACGTCGGCGGAGTCCTCGGGCGGCGGCGGCTGCTGCAGCCAGTTGTACTCGCGCTTGTGCACCGGCAGTCCTGCGCCTGCGTTCTAACCACTCGCCAGCCGTTACTACTGTACTCACAAGTTTGTCGGATCGGTCGCCCGAGGGCAGCCTGGCGATGGTGACGTCGGCGGAGTCCTCGGGCGGCGGCGGCTGCTGCAGCCAGTTGTACTCGCGCTTGTGCACCGGCAGTCCTGCGCCTGCGTTCTAACCACTCGCCAGCCGTTACTACTGTACTCACAAGTTTGTCGGATCGGTCGCCCGAGGGCAGCCTGGCGATGGTGACGTCGGCGGAGTCCTCGGGCGGCGGCGGCTGCTGCAGCCAGTTGTACTCGCGCTTGTGCACCGGCAGTCCTGCGCCTGCGTTCTAACCACTCGCCAGCCGTTACTACTGTACTCACAAGTTTGTCGGATCGGTCGCCCGAGGGCAGCCTGGCGATGGTGACGTCGGCGGAGTCCTCGGGCGGCGGCGGCTGCTGCAGCCAGTTGTACTCGCGCTTGTGCACCGGCAGTCCTGCGCCTGCGTTCTAACCACTCGCCAGCCGTTACTACTGTACTCACAAGTTTGTCGGATCGGTCGCCCGAGGGCAGCCTGGCGATGGTGACGTCGGCGGAGTCCTCGGGCGGCGGCGGCTGCTGCAGCCAGTTGTACTCGCGCTTGTGCACCGGCAGTCCTGCGCCTGCGTTCTAACCACTCGCCAGCCGTTACTACTGTACTCACAAGTTTGTCGGATCGGTCGCCCGAGGGCAGCCTGGCGATGGTGACGTCGGCGGAGTCCTCGGGCGGCGGCGGCTGCTGCAGCCAGTTGTACTCGCGCTTGTGCACCGGCAGTCCTGCGCCTGCGTTCTAACCACTCGCCAGCCGTTACTACTGTACTCACAAGTTTGTCGGATCGGTCGCCCGAGGGCAGCCTGGCGATGGTGACGTCGGCGGAGTCCTCGGGCGGCGGCGGCTGCTGCAGCCAGTTGTACTCGCGCTTGTGCACCGGCAGTCCTGCGCCTGCGTTCTAACCACTCGCCAGCCGTTACTACTGTACTCACAAGTTTGTCGGATCGGTCGCCCGAGGGCAGCCTGGCGATGGTGACGTCGGCGGAGTCCTCGGGCGGCGGCGGCTGCTGCAGCCAGTTGTACTCGCGCTTGTGCACCGGCAGTCCTGCGCCTGCGTTCTAACCACTCGCCAGCCGTTACTACTGTACTCACAAGTTTGTCGGATCGGTCGCCCGAGGGCAGCCTGGCGATGGTGACGTCGGCGGAGTCCTCGGGCGGCGGCGGCTGCTGCAGCCAGTTGTACTCGCGCTTGTGCACCGGCAGTCCTGCGCCTGCGTTCTAACCACTCGCCAGCCGTTACTACTGTACTCACAAGTTTGTCGGATCGGTCGCCCGAGGGCAGCCTGGCGATGGTGACGTCGGCGGAGTCCTCGGGCGGCGGCGGCTGCTGCAGCCAGTTGTACTCGCGCTTGTGCACCGGCAGTCCTGCGCCTGCGTTCTAACCACTCGCCAGCCGTTACTACTGTACTCACAAGTTTGTCGGATCGGTCGCCCGAGGGCAGCCTGGCGATGGTGACGTCGGCGGAGTCCTCGGGCGGCGGCGGCTGCTGCAGCCAGTTGTACTCGCGCTTGTGCACCGGCAGTCCTGCGCCTGCGTTCTAACCACTCGCCAGCCGTTACTACTGTACTCACAAGTTTGTCGGATCGGTCGCCCGAGGGCAGCCTGGCGATGGTGACGTCGGCGGAGTCCTCGGGCGGCGGCGGCTGCTGCAGCCAGTTGTACTCGCGCTTGTGCACCGGCAGTCCTGCGCCTGCGTTCTAACCACTCGCCAGCCGTTACTACTGTACTCACAAGTTTGTCGGATCGGTCGCCCGAGGGCAGCCTGGCGATGGTGACGTCGGCGGAGTCCTCGGGCGGCGGCGGCTGCTGCAGCCAGTTGTACTCGCGCTTGTGCACCGGCAGTCCTGCGCCTGCGTTCTAACCACTCGCCAGCCGTTACTACTGTACTCACAAGTTTGTCGGATCGGTCGCCCGAGGGCAGCCTGGCGATGGTGACGTCGGCGGAGTCCTCGGGCGGCGGCGGCTGCTGCAGCCAGTTGTACTCGCGCTTGTGCACCGGCAGTCCTGCGCCTGCGTTCTAACCACTCGCCAGCCGTTACTACTGTACTCACAAGTTTGTCGGATCGGTCGCCCGAGGGCAGCCTGGCGATGGTGACGTCGGCGGAGTCCTCGGGCGGCGGCGGCTGCTGCAGCCAGTTGTACTCGCGCTTGTGCACCGGCAGTCCTGCGCCTGCGTTCTAACCACTCGCCAGCCGTTACTACTGTACTCACAAGTTTGTCGGATCGGTCGCCCGAGGGCAGCCTGGCGATGGTGACGTCGGCGGAGTCCTCGGGCGGCGGCGGCTGCTGCAGCCAGTTGTACTCGCGCTTGTGCACCGGCAGTCCTGCGCCTGCGTTCTAACCACTCGCCAGCCGTTACTACTGTACTCACAAGTTTGTCGGATCGGTCGCCCGAGGGCAGCCTGGCGATGGTGACGTCGGCGGAGTCCTCGGGCGGCGGCGGCTGCTGCAGCCAGTTGTACTCGCGCTTGTGCACCGGCAGTCCTGCGCCTGCGTTCTAACCACTCGCCAGCCGTTACTACTGTACTCACAAGTTTGTCGGATCGGTCGCCCGAGGGCAGCCTGGCGATGGTGACGTCGGCGGAGTCCTCGGGCGGCGGCGGCTGCTGCAGCCAGTTGTACTCGCGCTTGTGCACCGGCAGTCCTGCGCCTGCGTTCTAACCACTCGCCAGCCGTTACTACTGTACTCACAAGTTTGTCGGATCGGTCGCCCGAGGGCAGCCTGGCGATGGTGACGTCGGCGGAGTCCTCGGGCGGCGGCGGCTGCTGCAGCCAGTTGTACTCGCGCTTGTGCACCGGCAGTCCTGCGCCTGCGTTCTAACCACTCGCCAGCCGTTACTACTGTACTCACAAGTTTGTCGGATCGGTCGCCCGAGGGCAGCCTGGCGATGGTGACGTCGGCGGAGTCCTCGGGCGGCGGCGGCTGCTGCAGCCAGTTGTACTCGCGCTTGTGCACCGGCAGTCCTGCGCCTGCGTTCTAACCACTCGCCAGCCGTTACTACTGTACTCACAAGTTTGTCGGATCGGTCGCCCGAGGGCAGCCTGGCGATGGTGACGTCGGCGGAGTCCTCGGGCGGCGGCGGCTGCTGCAGCCAGTTGTACTCGCGCTTGTGCACCGGCAGTCCTGCGCCTGCGTTCTAACCACTCGCCAGCCGTTACTACTGTACTCACAAGTTTGTCGGATCGGTCGCCCGAGGGCAGCCTGGCGATGGTGACGTCGGCGGAGTCCTCGGGCGGCGGCGGCTGCTGCAGCCAGTTGTACTCGCGCTTGTGCACCGGCAGTCCTGCGCCTGCGTTCTAACCACTCGCCAGCCGTTACTACTGTACTCACAAGTTTGTCGGATCGGTCGCCCGAGGGCAGCCTGGCGATGGTGACGTCGGCGGAGTCCTCGGGCGGCGGCGGCTGCTGCAGCCAGTTGTACTCGCGCTTGTGCACCGGCAGTCCTGCGCCTGCGTTCTAACCACTCGCCAGCCGTTACTACTGTACTCACAAGTTTGTCGGATCGGTCGCCCGAGGGCAGCCTGGCGATGGTGACGTCGGCGGAGTCCTCGGGCGGCGGCGGCTGCTGCAGCCAGTTGTACTCGCGCTTGTGCACCGGCAGTCCTGCGCCTGCGTTCTAACCACTCGCCAGCCGTTACTACTGTACTCACAAGTTTGTCGGATCGGTCGCCCGAGGGCAGCCTGGCGATGGTGACGTCGGCGGAGTCCTCGGGCGGCGGCGGCTGCTGCAGCCAGTTGTACTCGCGCTTGTGCACCGGCAGTCCTGCGCCTGCGTTCTAACCACTCGCCAGCCGTTACTACTGTACTCACAAGTTTGTCGGATCGGTCGCCCGAGGGCAGCCTGGCGATGGTGACGTCGGCGGAGTCCTCGGGCGGCGGCGGCTGCTGCAGCCAGTTGTACTCGCGCTTGTGCACCGGCAGTCCTGCGCCTGCGTTCTAACCACTCGCCAGCCGTTACTACTGTACTCACAAGTTTGTCGGATCGGTCGCCCGAGGGCAGCCTGGCGATGGTGACGTCGGCGGAGTCCTCGGGCGGCGGCGGCTGCTGCAGCCAGTTGTACTCGCGCTTGTGCACCGGCAGTCCTGCGCCTGCGTTCTAACCACTCGCCAGCCGTTACTACTGTACTCACAAGTTTGTCGGATCGGTCGCCCGAGGGCAGCCTGGCGATGGTGACGTCGGCGGAGTCCTCGGGCGGCGGCGGCTGCTGCAGCCAGTTGTACTCGCGCTTGTGCACCGGCAGTCCTGCGCCTGCGTTCTAACCACTCGCCAGCCGTTACTACTGTACTCACAAGTTTGTCGGATCGGTCGCCCGAGGGCAGCCTGGCGATGGTGACGTCGGCGGAGTCCTCGGGCGGCGGCGGCTGCTGCAGCCAGTTGTACTCGCGCTTGTGCACCGGCAGTCCTGCGCCTGCGTTCTAACCACTCGCCAGCCGTTACTACTGTACTCACAAGTTTGTCGGATCGGTCGCCCGAGGGCAGCCTGGCGATGGTGACGTCGGCGGAGTCCTCGGGCGGCGGCGGCTGCTGCAGCCAGTTGTACTCGCGCTTGTGCACCGGCAGTCCTGCGCCTGCGTTCTAACCACTCGCCAGCCGTTACTACTGTACTCACAAGTTTGTCGGATCGGTCGCCCGAGGGCAGCCTGGCGATGGTGACGTCGGCGGAGTCCTCGGGCGGCGGCGGCTGCTGCAGCCAGTTGTACTCGCGCTTGTCCACCGGTACACCGCGCCGCTCGTAGTCTTGCGCCTGCGTTCTAACCAAAACCCACCCGTTAATACTACGTAGTAAGTCGCACTACACGAATACTTAAAGAGTGTTTTCCACCAAACTCATGCATGCAAGTAAAATTACATTGTGAGGTAGAATCGAGCATTTGATCACATTATACCTTCGTAGCCTGCAATGTAATGCAACTTGCATGCGAAACGCAAATTGAGCTAGTTTCAAGTGGAGACGTAGCCTTAGAATCTACCTTATTAGACATAAGATTTGGTTTGTAAACCCAGCTTAAGGCTTAATTATACTTGCAGTAGGCACTTAGCGCTACTTCAGTCACCGTGCCTAAAATTGCGCATCCACAAATGAACTTACTGACCTCGGTGTGCGTGTGTGTGCGCTTTGATTAAGCATTAAGCACTACGAGTCGGGCGGAGAAGAAGTTAAACCTTGTTGGTGATGCCGTCGGAGCCAGGGGCTTTCCTAGGCTGGTTCCTTTTTATGATATCCTGCACCTCGTCGGGTGTGACGGGGGGGCAGAGGATCAGCAGGGTCTTAGACTGGTGGGAGCTCTACGTTCGACTTCAGCAGCCACTATATCGGAGTGAGCTTTGTCTACTGTTTGAAAGCTGGAAGAGCATTGAGACTCTAGACTGTAGGCTGCATCTGAAGTTGCCAGAAGCCGAGATGGGTACTCTCAAGTTCGCTAAGCGTTTTTGTCCTACTAGACGCTTTTTAGCAGTGCGTTTCCTCACAGCACGCTGCAAGTTGCGCATGTGAGCTTTGTTCGCGTCTCATGGAAAGGTGCTGTGCGCACTGATGGCAGATTTCTTCTCGGTTATTAGATTCCGTCGTCCGGGAGTTTTTAGCGGTGGTTTTCCGCCACTGGAACTTCTCCACGCTCGGTTCCTGAACCGAGGTGGCAGGAGAACGGGGGGCGTTTGCACGCGTGCGGGAGCGCTGGTTTGGGCTTGGCTAAAAACGCTGGGATAGTTTTTTGTCGAAGCGAGTCGCGCAGTTTTTTATTTTTACAGGGTGAATTTTGCAAATGTGAGTGGATGGCTAAATCCGAAACTATGAGGAATATCGAAAAACACTGAAAGGAGTCTCGAGCCCGATTTTGATGAATACTAACACTGCATTATTGGATTTTGAAAAATATAGTATTCCTAGCCAGGAATTGTACCGGCTGATTTTGAAAAATATAGTATTCCTAGCCAGGAATCGAACCGGCTGATTTTGAAAAATATAGTATTCCTAGCCAGGAATCGAACCGGCTGATTTTGAAAAATATAGTATTCCTAGCCAGGAATCGAACCGGCTGATTTTGAAAAATATAGTATTCCTAGCCAGGAATCGAACCGGCTGATTTTGAAAAATATAGTATTCCTAGCCAGGAATCGAACCGGCTGATTTTGAAAAATATAGTATTCCTAGCCAGGAATCGAACCGGCTGATTTTGAAAAATATAGTATTCCTAGCCAGGAATCGAACCGGCTGATTTTGAAAAATATAGTATTCCTAGCCAGGAATCGAACCGGCTGATTTTGAAAAATATAGTATTCCTAGCCAGGAATCGAACCGGCTGATTTTGAAAAATATAGTATTCCTAGCCAGGAATCGAACCGGCTGATTTTGAAAAATATAGTATTCCTAGCCAGGAATCGAACCGGCTGATTTTGAAAAATATAGTATTCCTAGCCAGGAATCGAACCGGCTGATTTTGAAAAATATAGTATTCCTAGCCAGGAATCGAACCGGCTGATTTTGAAAAATATAGTATTCCTAGCCAGGAATCGAACCGGCTGATTTTGAAAAATATAGTATACCTAGCCAGGAATCGAACCGGCTGATTTTGAAAAATATAGTATTCCTAGCCAGGAATCGAACCGACTGATTTTGAAAAATATAGTATTCCTAGCCAGGAATCGAACCGGCTGATTTTGAAAAAAAGACACCAGAGATCGAAACTCTATGTTACTAACTTCCACGAACATTAGGTAAATATAGTCTACCTATTCAGATCTCTGATTATTACACTATCCGAAACGTTCAAATTCTGAGAAATAATAACACATGGCAAACTAAAGGAAAGTGCTCATTTTTAACAAATTAGTTCTCCTGTATCGTGGGTGCGTTTACAAACATAACAAAACTCACATACAGAAACAGCCAGACTCGGTACTATCTGTAGGCCATACAAATACTTGTTACGTGCGGGAATCGAACCCGCAACACACAGCGCAGTAGCCAATCGCTCAACTACTACGCTAACCAGAAATATATCAATAAAAATAGAAACTGTTTTGAGAAAAAAAACCTCAGAATATTCTTCTTAATAACATTGTCAGTTTTTACATGCATTTGTGTCTACGTTTGATATATTTCAAGTAAAACCTGAAAAACGACAAAAATATCTGTACTCGTAACTTTAAACTTGAGGACGAGGCCAAACGAGCGTAATTTTTTGAGTCACATCGCGTAAAATGAGTCGCGAAATTTCAGTTTCATAAAAAAGTCCTGTTGGTGCCACACGGCGACGCAAGATGAGCTGTCTGCTGACTCACGCTCATTATATCAACCGAATTGCGTTTGGGGTAAAACGTCCATGTAAGGTATGGAACTGTCCAGTCTGTCCACACATCAATCTTTCCCTATTTAGAGGATTTATCCAGCTTCAAAGTGCAGAATATTTTAATGGATCCATTGCAAACACCCCGTACAATAGTAACTGAAATTACGTCCGTCCGTCTGGCAGCCTAACCGAATTTCAGTTGAACTTAAATTGCGCAACTCAAAATACGGGACTTACGTCTTACAAAATTACGCTCGTTTGACCTCGCCCTAAGTTACTATTCGTAATTTATGTAAATATGTATTAAATGAAATATTACTAACCTTAAGCTTTCATAACAGTCTAAACATACTACGGCATAATCGCCATTTTCTAATAATAATGAATTTTCAGTCCGCCTTTGCACTAAGAATGGGAATTCCTGAAACAAACAAAATAAAACGTTATTTACGATCGATTCATGTTTCCTTATCCTATTCCTTGAAACAAGAGACAGATAAAGAGAACATGTACAAGTACAGCGCTAAACGTTGACACAGGGTCTACCACCGGCTCTTAGCTTCAAGCCTTTTGGTTTTATGTTGTGGAACGCAAATAAACGAATATGAATGCCACCGGTGGTGGATCCAGGCTAGGGGGGCTAAGGGGCTCAAGCTCCCCGAAAGGCCCGAAGGGAAAGGAGATATCTTTGGTAGTGAGTGTACAACCTAACGAAGTCATTGAGAAAGTTACAAAAAAGTAATCCAAGGTGGCTTGGTATGCGTTAAGCACAATTAAATTTTATGTGTTTACTTTGCTAAAACAAAGCAAACCCTCCCCCCCCAAACGCCAATCCTGGATCCGCCACTGAAAGCCACAGCCTCGCATTTCAGGATGACGTGTGCAGTTCATTCTTCGGCGCTTGTGTAACCTCTGCAGAGAGGGCATCATGGCGGCATGGTAGGCAGATGACGATGATACTCACTTTAATAGGTAGCGCCCTAACTCGTTTCCTGTAGGTCTTGATGCCGCACAGGTGGCAGTGGTAGTCGTGCGTGTTGTACACGCGCCGCTCGGCCGGGTAGCCGCCCAGCGCCTCGTACCTGCCGCACACAACCAGCTTCACTCAACTTTATTGCACACAGACACGACGTAACACCAACAAAAACAAAGCAGAATAAATAATAGTATGGAATTGCACTGAGCGTGCCGTACCGAAAGGGTTAACATCTCAGCATTTGCAAGGCGTCACACACCCAGGCTGGTTTTCAGTTGGACTAAATGGTTGTTAAGACTGTTGATAAGGAATTGAGAAGAGTCAACTTTATATGACTCTGTCCCCAAACTTCATAAAACGCCCAACTTTATTTACACAAAGAAATGAACCAACGAACCAAACCAAAGTCGAACTGAGTACTTAGTAGAAAAATATTTATATTTTAATTTTTTTTGAATAATAATTTATACCTATACTGATAGCCCTCTTCCTCTATCCTAACTTGCTGTGCCCGACAGGGTCCACAATGATCTTGATCTAAAAGTATGTATATTTTAATCTTTGTGTGATGAGCATGATCATTTGTTCTGTGTCTGGGTGTAATTTATCTATAATATGTATGTATTTAGAAATATATAAGTATGTTTAGCAGTTGTCTGGTTGCCATAGCACAGGCTCTGCTTAGTTTGGGATCGGATGACCGTGTGTGAGTTGTCCCAAGATATTATTATTATATTATTATGTACCTACCACCTAAGCTAACATTGTGGAATGGAAATAAATATTGAGTATTGAACATTTTGACTTTATCGTCAACAACTGTATAAGTACTCAAAAGTAATTGATATTTATTTTGTAAGTAGGTTAAACATAACACTTACACGTCGATCTTTTTGGGTGAGTTTAAACTAGATGAGGCCGGTGTTTCCTAGCTGACTACCCTGAGAAGAAACACCGAAACAAACTCTAGAGGTCAAAGTCTCTTTCAAAGTCCATACAATTGTAAACTTAACCATTGTGCGAATAAAGCTGGGTTTAGTTTTATCGCAGAAGAGAAGAAGAGCAAAGCAAAAAACGCTGATTAACATTATATAATGGCCATTTCCGAACCTTCAATACTGCGCTTTACTGAAAAAATACTAATAAAGTGTTTGTGGCATTATTGTGTCGCCACGTATCAGGGTCAGCGCAGATAAAGGAACAAAACGATCGAACAGTTCTTGTCGACATAGTGATTCAGACAATATTCAATACATCTAAAAAAGAGTGCGCGGGCGTGTGTTTTAACAATTGACGTATATACACTCACAATTAGCATTTTTCAAACGATCGCAAATAGAGTGAAACCGCTAAATGTTATAAGAGATATATGACATCAGTTGAAGACAGTATTCCCAAATCTATTAAGTACTAGTGGCCCGCCCCGGCTTCGCCCGGATGCATTTTTTTAAATATTTTTTCATAAGAACCTTCCCCTGACAATAACAAACACAACGTCACGCGTGATGCCGTGACCAAGGGAAATAGGGATATAGATTTGTGGTCGTATGTCTCTTCTAAGAAAGGAAGAGAAAGATGTTTTACCAAAAATGTTGCTTCTGATGACCACAAGGACATATGCAATTTGTTTTTAACCTTCTTTTGTTCGGTATACGAACCCTCTACCTTTGACCCAGACCAATGGCAACCGTCTAATTGCTGTGAAGACAATTCGCCATGTATTTCTGACATTTACTTGCCAAAGGAATCAATATGTACAGCATTGAAGTCACTGGATTCTTCTAAAGGAGATGGACCTGATGGCATACCACCCTCCTTCGTCATAAATATAGCTGGCCACTTGTCTTCCGCCTTACATATTATTTTTAATATAATATATAGACTATATATATAAAAATGAATCCCTACTTCCCTTGGTCACGGCATCACGCGTGAACGGCTGGACCAATTTCGCTAATTCTTTTTTTGTTGTGTTTGTTATTGTTAGGAGAAGGTTCTTATGCAAAAAAATATACATCCGGGCGAAGCCGGGGCGGGCCACTAGTTTTTAATAAATGTTTCAAGGAAGGGGTCTTTCCTACATTTTGGAAATGAGCCTCAATCACCCCTGTGTACAAGAGTGGCGATTAAAGTAACGTAGAGTTATCGGCCCATTTCTATTCTTCCCACTTTGTCAAAGGTTTTTGAACGACTAGTACACAGTGCCACAGTAACGACGTAGTAACATAAATATTGAATAGATTGTGTATAATGTATTTCTAAGTATTGTACTAATTTAAGAATCTCTAGTTAAGCTTGGCATGTAACTGTTTTTTTGTCCCTAACAAATAAAAAAAAAATTGCCAGCTACAAAATACTCGATCACGAAAATATTTTGCTGCTGTACAACTCTTTGATTAAGTTATCGGTTAGTGGTTTCGTCGGATTAAATGAGAGCTGTATGAGTATCGGACAGGTTGCGTGCGAGGCACTCACCTCCGCCACTGACTGAGCAGCGAGTGGTAACAGAAGGTGCAGACTAGAGCCGAGCCGTTCTCACGCAACTGCTCCGCGTTCGGATGACTCTGTAACAAAATACACTACATTATCGTATGTCTACAACAAAACAGATTAGAACTATGTTGATTATATAACTTTAACTAACTGTCAAAATAGCTACCAACAGTAGCTGAAACGTCATATTTGCCTTTGAGGAGCGTCGGAACAAAAACCGATAAATCACATTGTTGTTTTTTGTGAAAAAGTGTAAAAATATGGCCAAGTTCATGGTTTTCTAATTTAGAGTTAAACAAAATCTATCAATTTATTGGTGTTAGCATCACTGTTTGGAAACCTAAATACTGTATTCGTGACTGTGGTACCTGTTGAGTTATAAAAAAAATGAAAATGGATATATCGGTTATTGTCCAAACCAACTGGATTTATCGGTTTTTGATAAAACAAAGTAGGATATATCGGTTTTTGATAAAACAAAGTAGGATATATCGGTTTTTGATAAAACAAAGTAGGATATATCGGTTTTTGATAAAACAAAGTAGGATATATCGGTTTTTGATAAAACAAAGTAGGATATATCGGTTTTTGATAAAACAAAGTAGGATATATCGGTTTTTGATAAAACAAAGTAGGATATATCGGTTTTTGATAAAACAAAGTAGGATATATCGGTTTTTGATAAAACAAAGTAGGATATATCGGTTTTTGATAAAACAAAGTAGGATATATCGGTTTTTGATAAAACAAAGTAGGATATATCGGTTTTTGATAAAACAAAGTAGGATATATCGGTTTTTGATAAAACAAAGTAGGATATATCGGTTTTTGATAAAACAAAGTAGGATATATCGGTTTTTGATAAAACAAAGTAGGATATATCGGTTTTTGATAAAACAAAGTAGGATATATCGGTTTTTGATAAAAAAATGTTAGGGATTTATCGGTATCTGTTCCGATCATCATCGTTGATTAGTACGATTGATGTATTTATCGGTTTATGTTCAGATCCGTGTATTTTGCGGACGAATTTAGAGCGGATTTATCAGTTTTTGACCGGGTTACATTAACCATAGAGCAAGATATGTACGAGAACAACCAATTGGCATCATAAAAATGACAAAATGTGATTTATCGGTTTTTGTTCCGACGCTCCTCCTTTGTAACATGACGTTACAGCTACTGTTAGGAGCTCATTTTAAAGTTAATTATTGAAACCGGCCGTTCGATCCCGACTGAAAATTCAGTATATTAACAACTAGCTGTCGCCCGCGGCTCTGCCCGCCTCGCTGGGTGACATCGTGCGGCGCCTACACGTGCGCGAGCGCTGTGGCCTGTGCATCCTCTACGGTACCTGACCTTGTGGGACTCGTTCCGCTCGCCGCCACAAACAATGCGCTCACAGCAGGGCCATAGAGGGTCATGGACCACACGACCCTCGCGTAGAGCCTCCGGCAGGATATATTCCCAATGTGTAAGACACCTCACCTGGTGTGTGAGCAGACAAGGGAAGTAGGGCGCGTTGCCCTGCGGCTGGCCGTACAGGATGCGAGCCAGCGTGAAGTCCGAGTGCAGCCCGCACAGGAAGCAGTAGATCGACGTACATGCTACAACAACAACGACAATGTCAAAAACAACACAGCACTAAATATATAGGTACAGATACAGGGTTACTTCGGAAGCAGTGCGCAAAAGACACGTATTTTTTGTTTTACCATATTTCGAACAAAAAAATCACAAGTAATCTCTTTTTCGTTGTGATGTTACTTATAAAATTCTTCAAAAAAAAAAATAGTTTTAATTTTTTTGTGAAATATGTTCTATTAACGGTACTGATTGCATGAAAGTAAAATGCGCAATGTCTCCGAATTAACCCTGTATTATGAGCGAAAACATGAGCTCGTATATAGTCGCGTGTACGGCGATCTGAAAACGGTTACGAGTGCTTTTCGCTCTTTGTATGAAGAAGCTGGTCTTTGGCAACTAATATTTTGCGATTCCACCAGCTAATAAAATATCACTTACGACTCCACGATGTACTACCCGTACGCGTTAACTTGGCACCAAAGGTGCGCAAAGTAACGTAACGCCTCACTTTTAGTTAACGCTTGATTTAACTCCTCATAAAATTTTCATACCGCGGGCTAAATATGAAAATCGTTTCAGGAGTAAACTCCAAAAAAATTTCATATCCGATCTCGAATTTCTAGATGAGCAGTCTATCTATTGTTCTCCCAACATAATGAAAAATTACAAATTTCGTTTTAATCCAGCAGGAGTAGGGTTTGAGATACATTAATGAGGTCCGACGAAGGCTTAATATTCGACCTTATTCTAACGTGGCAAGGTTGATATTACCCAGTATGGTCAGTTTGTAACACGGATTGAGGCGGAAGGTGTGTAGAGTGTTGTTACCATTATTACTAGCGACGGTCCGGTCGGACGTGGTGGACGGTGGGGTGGGGATGACGCGCTCGCCGTTCATCGACGAGTTCGCCGGCAGCGGCGACGGGATGTTATATCTGCAACAAGTCACACCGCTCTTATTACCTTTATTGTAAAAAACGATGCAAAGTTTTCGTACTAAAAACTTGTGACTATGACTCGCCACACAGTTTGACGAATTCATAGTCTGCCTGACTTTTATATTCTCATTAAAACGAGAGAGTTTCAACGCGATGAAACATAGGAGCAAGCACTATCTTCAGCGTATGTGAGCCTAGTACTTTTTACTCGACTGCGGCAAGGCGAGTTATGATTTTTGTGAGGTTTATTTACTATACTCATCATTAAGGGCGGCTTCGAGCAAACTGGAATAAATTTTACTCTGGGGATAAATCGCTACTTACGCGAGAGTAAACCAATTTCACGTTTATCCAACTACAATCCGAGGAATAGCGAGTCATTTCGGGAATACTCACTATACCACCGATATGCATGGAATACGGAGTTATTCCAAAAAATGGCGTCCTGTTGTTTTATGCAGCTGTCATTTCAACTCAACAGTCAACACAAGGATTTTTTTGCTTTAAATAAGGGGTCATCCATAAATTACGTCACACGAATTTCATGATTTTTTGACACACAAAAAACATAAGTGTCGCTTTCTTTCTCGTCATTTTTATTTGCAATTCTTTGATTGTAGATTCCACTTTACCTTCAACATCGTCACTACTTTTTAAACTTTTGCATAAGTCGTTAACTTCTTCTTGTACAATTTGTTTTTTTTTTTTCAGCATAAGCTGCACTGTATATTTCATATAGTTTACGGTAAAGATTACTACCTAAATCACTTTTTTTTGTTAATTTTAAACTTGTTTCTTAAGTCAAAAATCACGAAATAGTAGAACTAAGAACGACATGGAGTATTGCAGCCACCTTTGGGATGGCTCAGCTAAATACCAACTTGCCGCGCTTGACTCGGTGGAACGCAGAGATAAAAGGCTTATTGGCGACATAAAACTGGTGGATGCCAAGCTTCACAGCTTGGCTCATCGCCGCAAGATTGCCTGCTTGTCGGTCTTCTACAGATTGTACTTCGGGGAGAGTGTCCAGGAAATCCACGACCTCATCCCACCGGCCCCCTTCTGCCATCGGATATCTAGACGCACTGCAAGTTACCATCCCTACCGTGTTGCTATTTCACCAATTCGCACTAAACGTTTCCAAACGTCTTTTATAATACGCACAGCAAAGGAGTGGAACTCTCTGCCTGCGTCTGTGTTTCCGAAGGCATACAACCCTAATCTCTTCAAAATTAGAGTGAACAGGCTTCTTCTGGGTAAGCTCGCTCCATCGTCGACTTTGTCTCTGTCATTTATGACCTACACTAGAGTCAAGAGAAAACCCATATTAAATAAATAAAAAACATTGTTTCATCCGCGAAAGTCAGTGGTCAAATGAATATATGAAATAGGCGCGATGCGTTTGGCGGCATTTATCAAAGGGCGCCTAGGCGGTCGGCGCGTAACACTAGTAGAGCGAGTGGTCAACAAAACAATTGGTATCTTATATTATTATATTGAATATATTTTTGAGGTTTTCGCAAAGTAATAGTTTAAAGTTCGTGTTTTAACACTTAGATTAAAATAGATTTTGAAATGTGACATCACGAAATTTAGGACCCCTCCCACCCCCTTGTCACACAATATCACACTTCGTCGACCCTCTCCCTCCCTCTTAACGTGTGACGTAATTTATGGATGGCCCCTAAATAAAATGCAACGTTAAACGATTTGATTCAAGATAGTGATAGTGATGAGGAAGTTATGCCTAGACGTCCAAGATGGCTTAAAGAGAGAAAATATTTATTTGAACACTATGATGATCGTGATTTGACAAAACAACTTTATTGCCATGGACACTATTGACAGCTACTTTACCACGCTATAATACGACAATTGAGAGTTGACATGAGTTTCGCTTCTGGACCCTCCCGTTTGTAGGACAATGTTATTTAGCCGGGTATTACATTCGTTCTCATAAAGGTTCACATTCACTCTGTTAATCGCGCATAGCTATTCCAAGTAGAGCTATACTTTAGATTGCGTGGAAAAACGACTGTTGATTTATTCGAGAATAAAATCGTGGAATTGATAATTCCTTGTTTAGTTACTCGTGTATAAATTTGGGTTTGGTCGAATCCGCCCTAAGACAAATACGGCGGTTTAAATGAAAAAAAAAAACAATTTATTTTATTTTTCCTTCTAGTGTCTCAACCAAAAGTACCAGGCGAGCATACATTCCGGAAAGTATTCTTTATGAGAGTATATTTATATGCTTAGAGTGCGACTGTCTTTTGTTTCCTCATTCAAACGCGAGAGACGTTCCACGCGATGCATTCGAGCGCGCACTATCATGAATATATGCCAGCCTGGTACTTTTTACCCGCACTACGGCGAAGGTAAACCGAGGGTTATGATTTTAAAGAGGTTTTTGGATTACTACTCATCAACATGTCGACGGTGATATTGTAGTAGCTTATAATTAAATTAAAGTAAAAAAAATCTTCAAATGTCTCAACAAAAAGTACCAGGCAAGCACAGTTCCAAGTCAATCAATCACCTCCTATGTCCTAAGGAGCACTTTGCTCAGCATCCATTAAAAAAAAACGATTTTCTTTAAGTATCTCAACAAAAGTAGTAGGCGAGCATAGAATCCGGAGAGTATTCTCTTACCTTCTATGTTCTAAGGGCACTCGCTCGGCGTCCATGAGCTCCCACTGGCGCGCGAGGTGGCGCACACAGCGGCTGCACGCCAGCACGCGGCCGCCGCGCGCGCCGGCGCTGGCCAGGCACGGGAAGTGCATGGCGTGCGAGTTCATGTACTCCGCCGACGTCGACAGCCACTCCATCGACTGCTGCGGGAATAGCCCCGCGCAGACGTAACATCTGGGAACAGATATTAAAAAATAAATTTCGGATTTTTGAAGGACCGTCATCACTATCATTCATCATTTCAGCCGTAAAACGTCCACAGCTGGACATGGTCTCTCCTAAGTGTCGCCACATCGACCGATTCTGTGCGCACCCAGCGGATTCCCGCAGACCTCACCGGGTACACGGTCCACCTTGTGTGATTCTAAATTTTCTACTATATTTCCAAGCTCTTAGGCTATAAAATGATCAGATAACTTAATGTAGCGTTACACCAATATCAACCATAAACACATACTCTCTGAGTTGATTAAAAAAAAAAACTAAAATACACAACCCATAAACAAAAGTGTACGCAAAATACGCGCGTGAACGTAGAGTTACGTCTTCAACTCTACGTTCTTACTTCACTTAACTCTACGTGTTTAGTTGATGTCTATCAACTAGATAAACAATGTAACTTGAACTTTAAAATTATTCAATTAATGTTGATTTTCAAACAGCACAGTAACTGACCTGTACAGTCCCATGCCATTCTCTCCCGAAACGATCTGGCTCTGCGGACTGCTAGACAAGGCGTTCGACACGCGTTTATTTGACTGACTCGAACTCGACTTGATGTCGTATGGCTTAAATCTGCAACAGAAACAAGTTATTAACCTGGGTTACTACTAGAGCTTTCCATATAGGCCTCTTCAATACTAAGAGGCAAGTGTTCTTTGGACTTAGTTGTTAACTAAATTTTAACTTTCAACATCATCATCTGCCTAGCCTTTTTTCCCAACTGTATTGGGGTCGGCTTCCATGCAAACCGGATTCAGCTAAACACTAGTATTTTACGTGGAGCGGCTGCCTACCAGACCTCCACAAACCATTAACTGGGTAACACGGTACTCCTTGGCAAGACTGGTGTCAGATTTACATTTTTTTTAAATTTAAATTTTAACTTGCAAAAATCTAAAATTCTGTGTCACTTAAAATTTAGCTATCTACTTTTTTTTTACTTTAGATCCGCACGCGTTTGACCAAGATCTCGCCTGATGGTAAGCGATTATGTGGTCGAAGATGGAGCACTTAATCATCAAATGACTTCTTCCGCTCTGGGTGGAGCGGAAGGGCGTGTCAGGCTCTTACTGACTAAAACCCATCCGTGTTCCTTCTAAAGCCCTTTGCGTTCCAGGGCCGCGGTGACTCTTTCGAACAAATTCCGCAACCGAAGATGGAGCACTTAAAAACTTAATACGTGTAAACCAGCCATTAATGAAGTTGTGAGGTGGTGGGTCCTCTTTTTCCACTATTCTCCGTGGCCGTTGTCTGTGGTTCGTAGGAAGCTCTTGCGACTTTTTGGTATATTATTACTATGTAAGACTAGCTATTGGCTGATACGTATATTTAAATACTTAAAATATATCTTGTCTGCCCAATCGGTTCTTAAATCATTACAGTGTGGGATCTGTCACATGATAGTTTGATTCCGCCAAGCCCATTCTAACATCGAACCACAAGACGTACGACGATGCGGCCGCCGGTACATGGTGGACATTCCACCCACACGCACAAAACGTTTAGGGAACACATTCATTGTGCGTACAGCTAATGAGTGGAATTCCCGGCCAGAATCTGTGTTTCCCGATAGCTTGTAGCTATCGGGAAACACAGATTCTGGGAAACACAGATTTAAGTCTAAGAGTGAATAGGTTACTTCTAGGCAAGCGTTCCATCTGCGACCACATTATCGCTTTCCATCTGATGAGATTGTGGTCAAACGTGAACCAATCAATATTTTTTTTTTTAAATACGCGCCTTGGGTCTGTCTGAAATCTGACAAACTAGCTTCCAAAATGGCCCAAAATATTTTTGACGCGTATCCCTCGATTACTCGCCTTGGATGAGATGGATTGCATTGATTGATTCAATAGATCAACAACGCGCAAGCTCTTCTAGGCCTCGATCCCTTAAATTAGGGTTCTTCAATGCCAATGGCATTTGCAATCAACGTGATGAGATCGCCTTATTCCTTTGTGAGCTAGTACTCAAACGCGTGCCTATCTATATCTATACTAATTTAATAAATAGGAAAGATTTGTATTTTTGTATGTTTCGAATAAACTTAAAAACTACTTATTGCTACATTATCAGCGAGTAACATAGGTTATATTTTATCCCCGCACTACCAACGGGAACGGAAATTACGCGGGTGAAATCTATAATAAAAACAGCCTATTTCATGCTGCTACGACTCGGTTAGGCAAGAGTTGCTTCACTGGCTTCTTCCTTGTTGAATGTTCCCATAGCTTGAGGGAATGTCCTCGAAGGTGTTGTGACTAAACGTATACTCACCTAATATTGTTGGTGTGTGTGTTGTTGTGCGCGGGGTTCGGCTCGCCGTTCTCGCCGTACGCCGGGTACTTGTGGGGGATGCTCTTGTAGCACGACGCGCATATTTGTACCATGCCTGGAATACAATAAAATAATTTTCATTATCATTAAAACTAGCGTCTAAAAGGATGGGAAATCATCAAATGACTTCTTCCGCTCTGGGTGGATAGGAAGGGCGTGTCAGACTCTTACTGACTAAAACCCATCCGTGTTCCTTCAAAAGCCCTTTGCGTTCCAGGGCCGCGGTGACTCTTTCGAACAAATTCCGCCTGGCAGTGTCTATAGGAGTTAGTTGCGGCTCTGAAGCAGTTTTCTACGGTCTGAGTGTTCTTGAATCGATGATATCATTTTAATATATTTATATTAGCCTGCTAAAGGTCTTTTATGATGCACCTGTTATTAGACAAGAGTTGATTTGGTTCCACGTTCACACCTGGCCACATTGAAACTGACACTGGCATCACAATTTTCATAGGACTCATATCAAACATGTGTGGTTGTGCAGCCACAAGGCAAGTATGCCTTGCAGCTTCCTCATAGCTGGTGAAATAACAATATTACATCAGGTGATGGACTTGTCAAGTGAAGCACCTCTTGAGGAGGTCATCCAATTTTTGAAATACGACCCATTCATCTCAAATTTGACAACCATGTCTAGGTTGAACATGATATTAATATTTAGTACTTCGAATGTTCGACTCACCTTGTGGACTAATAGGACTGGCATCCGGATGAGGTTTGAGCGTCGTTATAAAAGGGTAATAAGGTTCTCTTTCGGGGTTAGGACAGCAGTAGACCAGTCTTAGTTGCGAGCTGGGGGCGGAGACCCCGCAGACATAACATACGAAGCTAGCGGTGGTGGCGGGCGCGGACGGCTGGCTCGCCGGCCGCTCCAGGGAGGGAGAGTGCGTGTGCGCTACGAGGGACTTGTCGCCGGAGCTGGCTAGGCTGAGGGGTGAAGGAGGGAGGAGGGAAGGCGGCCGTGTCCGTAATGTGTATACTCGCTCGTTCGCCGGGACGGCTCGCATCTGTAAAGAGGAGAGTGATTTTGTTAGTGTTAGTTTATTGCAACAGGGTCGTCTTTCTTCTTTCCGAGTTGATGGTGACCCTTAAATAGTTTGCTGAGTAGGTGGCGACGTCTATAACGATCTAATATAAGACTAAAAAGTAACTGGCAAAATCCCTTATTTTACTGTAACACCTCTGCCTAAACTTATGAGGAATTCAGGCGTCGGTTCCGTGTTGTCCAGTTTGAGAGTATGTATGGCTCTGTCACTAAATTTATCGATTGATTGATTTTGGGCAAACATCGGGCAGCGGGCAAATCTCTCTCAAAATTACATAGGAATGATTTGCCAGTTTTACGAAGACCTACAGGATTTTTTTGTAATTCTCTCCTCAGATTAACCAGAAATGTAAACCTTCGTACGATATCTATACACCCCGGCTGCCGGGTTGAGAATATTAGACGGTATAGTCGCAACATTTTAACTACACAGCCACAGCTGCTTTTAGATAAATCGAAGTTGTCTGTAGACTTTAACCTGTAACCTACTCTCCGCGGCTTCGCTCGCGTGATTGTTCGGAAATTATCAAAAGGAAACATACTCCTGGGAAGTACAATCATGGCCACGACAGATGCAACCATGTCCTAGATAAGGAAAGAGGATAGAAAGTATCCTCTGCCCTTATCGAGGACATGGTTTTCGCCATTAAGACATGAAAAGGTTACAAAAAGACAGACAGAGACAAACAGAGTAACTTTCACAAGTATAATATTAGTATGGATTCTCAACATATTAAGGATGAGATCTCTTCGACAAAAGACAAAGAACAATCCATCTAAATGAGATCAAAAACCACTTCTAAAACATTCGACCAACACTCATTCCGTCCTAGAACCACGTGCACACCGTCACGCAGTCATCGTTAGGTTATCGGCACAATCGACCGCGCCGGGTCACTACTACGATACGATACGCAGACTAGTAAGCTAAGGAAATGATCGTGTTTGAATAATTATGTGGGAGATTGTTGCTGCTAAATACTTCCAAATTACTCACATAAGTAACCGCGACGTGGTATGATAAATATTGTGAAAAATCACAAAAGAGATCGATCATACTGAACCGTGCTGCCTTTATAGCAAAGTTCAGAGAAAATTCTTGGATGCAACTTGGTAAATTTATTACCGTAAATTCATTAAAATCCATTCTCCTCTAGCCTCACCAAATTTTGTACGTAAGATGTCAACAGGATGGCGAACTAGGCTGGTGGTTAGTGATTTTATGAGAAAGGCAAATTTATAATAAAATCATTACATGTGTCTTATCCATTAATGTATAAACTACTAAGTGACACCAACATTACTCAGAACACATATGTTTGATTATGAATAAGTTAATCATATTCATTTAAATTGCATACTCGTATTACGTCAATATTTCATTTTGAATTGTCCCAATAACCTTGAATCATGGATAAGTGTCCCTTTCTTTCTCTATTTGAATTTATTTAATAACTAGAAAGCAAACAGCTCATGATACACGTGCACATTTGCTGTTCGATAATGAGTACTCAAGTAACAAAGCAGGAATGAAAAATGGTTCAATTGATAAAACATGTAGCCAGTAACGATGAATGTGCAGGAAAAAAAACTGGATAAAAAGGTGTGAATAATATTTTATCAAAATCAAATATTTCACTAAATTGAATCACCGATAAGCGTTGGCACAGCAATTATAACTCGATCCATTTTTATCGTCTGTTTTATCAGTTGATACTATCTCTTTATAGTATAACGATAAATTAAGGGAATTATTGTATTATCTATGTTTACTATAACACTTGTATAATTAGGTTTTAAGATAAACGGCGTTATTTTAATGCTGACTGATAAGAGCGCTAATACTATAAAAGTAATGTAGGTCGGAGTATAGCTCCTTGTGGGACGCCTCATTTGCTATTTAGAACGAAATAAAATATATTTATGATTTTGACCTTATTTGACGTCATTCTACTAAAACTAAATAAAGCTTAAGTAAACAGATATTGTTTATTTAGGATTGTTTCAAAACATGATTGGAGCCGAAAGTTTACTCCATCAAAGGCCTACGCTAGGTCTATAAATTATATTTATTTACAGTTTTACGCCCTGAACTTTAATTTATTTATTGTGACGATTGCCTCGTACTTCATAAGTCACTTCGACAGTGCTTTAAAACAATTATTTCGTCATCAAATAATTTACAAGTACCATGTACATCACCTAGGTTTAGATATCCATATCTAACCGTTTTACAACAATAGGCACAATGGTTATCCGCCGACAGTCAATCTGCCCTCTGATCAGCGAGGTCAGGTCTTAGGCCACGTTAAAATCGTATAAACAAACGATATCACTCGACCGAATTTTCTGCTGTACTGAGTTAGGAATAATTTGAGAGAGCTTTGTCAATAAACTGATTATACAAAGACTGAGTTATTTTTAAACGTTCGAGACTGACGCAACGTTAGAACAGAAATGGAATTATTTTTAAGATATTTCATTAATTAAATACTAAATTAAAATAAACATAACATCACGACTGTATTTACCGAAAAATTAAGCAAGTACGATGTTGCACCTTCACTTCACCAGCTATTGTTTCACATCCCACAGTAGGACTGCCCTTAGTAACAGCGAGGCGCTTTTTAATAATACTTCAATTTTTTTTTTTGTCTTAGCGTGCTTGAGATACGTTTCGTTGTTAGACAAAACTATCTGATAAACCTTCGAAAGTAACGATTAGTTTTCGCAATTAAACAATTGTCTTGTTAATTTTAGCGAATGACTCACGTGATATCACTTCGAGCGAGAATAATAGTAGAAGTATCGATAATTTCTATAACAGTGGCACAATAAGTGTCAGTATTACGAGGGGTCAGCGCGTTATCTAGTGTCAACATTTTTTCAGAGTGCAGTGCTCCTACGGGGTCGGTGGTTCATGTAGGTGTTACTGATAATGTAAGCTTTTTATTATTACATATTGTATGTTTAATAGTTTTGTTTTCTTTATTAATTTATGCTGCATTGAAGATAGTCTATTGGATTTATGATACTGTGTATTTTATCATTGTTACATTTAAATTATAACCTATGACGTTTAATGTTTCTTGGATGAAAATCAACGCCTAAAGATAGTCGTTATGAATGTTTCCAAAGGTATTTTATGTTATTTTAGCAAACATCAACATTTAATCAGTACAATCGTAGGGGTCGCGTAAGGATCTCCCTTTGAATTCTTTACGTTTATCTCGCCCTTTCTTTAGGCGAGGCCACAATGCTGCGTTGCGGCGTCGCATCGCAAAAACGACGTCGCACAGTAATACAATTACAATTCAATTACAATTAGATTTTTGCGATGCGACGCCGCAACGCAGTGTTGTAGCCTCGCCCTTTCTCTATCACAAACCTGCCACCTCATTCCTCGGCTGCGTTCCAATTCCTACATTATAAACGATCTTTGACATTGAAAAGTCTTTCTTTTTTCACAAGTATTTCCAAAATTAAAGCTTCGATTTACATGGCAATACATCTAATCTTGTTTTACCGGCATTCTGGTCAGTCTAGCTCTGCACTAGACATATATGCAACTCAATACCTACGATGACTAATTAACTACTTCATTATAAAATATCGTTATCATTATCTACTTTTTATTACCGATTTTATTTACATATTGGACGTTCTTATATTCTTTATTTAGAATTCGGAATATAAAGAATTTTAAATGCATCATCAATATTTTACTAATGTTATAAATAAGACTAAGTCTATATATCTGTGAGTAACCTCTTCACGTCTTAACGGCTGAACGGATGCGGATCAAACTTGGCACACGGGTAGACCATGTCTTGAAATAGGCCATAAGATACTTTACATCCCGAAAATATGTTCCCTTTGGGTTATTTTCTACTTACACGCGGTCGTCGCCAGGTTTAAGTCTATACATAGTATAAAATGAAGTCGCTTCCGCTGTCTGTTCGCTTAGATCTTTTTAAACTCCATCGGATTTTAATGCAGTTTTCAGCATAAGATTAGAATGATTCAAGAGGAAGGTTTATATGTATAAATAACAATCGTGGATTTGCGCCGATATGGAAATGCTGGGCAGTGTGGCAGATAAATACACTGTTATAAGCGAAGCGCACGGGTGTAAAAGATGGCTTGATCACTGTGTTGTGTCGCTATCGGCATGGCAAACCATTGTTGGGGTAGGTATAAAAGAGGACGTATACACGTCGGATCATCTACCGATATACGTTAATATGCGGGTGTCCATCTACCGAGTGTCCTGTCTATATTGTACACAATGTGTATTAGTCATACCTACCTGCCAGCTGATCTTATGAGGACAATAGTAGTGCCGATAGTTAAAACCGAACAGGTGACATCCCTGATAAAGGCAACTATTGTCATATCTCTCTCGCAACTACAAATGCCAAAATATTGGATAGTATTCTTGGTTCGTGCTTAAAAGAGTATCTGCATATGCACGATACGCAGTTTGGTTGTCAGTCCAAATTGTCAACAGAGAGTGCTGTTTTGAGTACCAAGAATACTGTCCAATACTACACTGACCGCAGAACCAAGGTGTATACCTGTTTCCTGGATCTCTCCAGAGCCTTCGACTTCGTGTCATATGATGGGCTCTGGAGAAAGCTAGAAGACAGGAATATACCGGCTGGAGTTCTCAAAATTCTGCAGTATTGGTATGCAAACCAAACAAATGTTGTAAACTGGTCAACAACACTCTCTGATCCGTATTGGTGGTGGAGTGTGGTGTGAGACAGGGGGTCTGACGTCTCCGAGACTCTTCAACCTATATGTAAATGATCTTCTGGTTGGACTCGGTAGCATACGTGTCGGATGTCAAGCGAGTGGTGTTACCATTATTAATATCAGTTACACGGACGACATAGTTCTGCTGGGCCCGACTGCGAGATCTATTAGAGGGATATTGAGAGTATGCGAGAACTATGCAGCTACACAGGGACTCGTTTATAATGTAAAAAAGTGTGAATACATGGTTTTTAAGGCCGCTGGTAAGGCCCCCGACTATATACCAAGTTTTACTCTGGCTTGGGGCACATACTTACCGACGACCTTAAAGGCAATGAAAAAAAAAGTGTTATTTACCAAGCTATTTCTATTATTAAGCTATTTCCAATAAAATACATTACATACGTTGTACATTTCATGTAGATAAAAACTGCCCTTAACAGCATTTCATTAAAATGGATATATTAGAGATTTAAAAAGCGGAGGCACAGCGGCTGGCGAGCCGTATTAGTATCTACATTGCACCCGTGCGAAGCCGGGGCGGGTCGCTAGTTATAAATAAAATGGCATACTCGTAAAATACCTCTTGTCACTGCAGGTGAACGTTAAGTCATGAGGAAGATAACGCCCGAAATGATGGCCTGATAACAGCTGATAATGATCATATGTCAGCTTATCTTAAGTGTCGATATAATATTTAGAGATTGCAGATAAAATAACGCGGGCAGTGAAATATGTCGTTTGAGTTCCAACGTGCAGGTTTATTCATAATTCAAATCTCTTTCTATATGGGTAATTTGCTTCTACTTGTTGATCAAATCAAATCCAAGAAATACATTCTATCATACTCTTGTTACCCACGAAGGGATGATTTCGATTCCTACAATGACTTCTTCAATTCTGTTATCTTACATGACTCGGAAACATGAATTTTAAGAATAAGGAAACCTGATGATAAATAGTTCTGTTTCGTTGCGCTAGACAACATCAACCAAAAACAATTATTGAATAACATATCAAATTAAAAAAGGCTTCTAGAGACCAAAGGATTGTGAAAATAAAGGATTATTACACCCAAAACCCACGTATAACAAAGAAAGATAAGAAGCAGACCTTTCCGATAGGGATTACCATTTTCAGTTGATATAATCTAAACATTTATTATTAAAAAGTTTCGTGTATTCCGGCATTAAAAAGATAAGCAATCACATAAGCCGATTTACTTTGATGAACGATAAGTATATAAAGATAAAATGTAAAAGCCAGATAAAGTAACGGCAAAATTTATGCAATATCACAAAGAAAAGTTGAATAACAAGCCACTTAGACTTTTTAATGAATTGAAGTTGCCTGGACTCAATGAAATTTGCAGTAACAACAATGACAGATAAGTTACACTGAATGAAGTAGTGAACGAATAGACACACAGGGAGTTGTGACGAAGAAAGTTCTGAGCATGAATGTGGAGGGCTTTATAAGAATTGCGGAAGACCAAAGATATTAAGGATTTGAAAGATGATATGTCTAAGGGGGTGACTGCTGAGATGACGACGAAAAAATACGTTTATGTATATACATTTAACAAATAGATAAGAAGGAAACAGAAAAAAAATAGGTACAAAGGTAATGTTTAAAGGCTACTGGTATGAGAAAGATGAGAAAAAGTAGATGAATATGCACTGCCAGTTTTAGCGGTAACATTACAAAAAAAACTGTCGTACTGCATTCAAAAAACGATGGCCAGTCTACGGAAACACTGACCAATCCAGGTAAGATTTACCTAGTCCTATAGTAAGTTTATATTTACAACAGCTGCTCCCATTTTAATCTTTCCACGTTCCTGCTTCTTTTCTATAGCTTTATGAGCTCCTCATGATAAGGTATATGATTACTATTTATGATCATATCTGACCAATTATAAATGTAGTACATTAAGGTATGCATTAAAAGCTTACAGGGGATTTTTGTCTTTATCTTGATCTTGATTAATTAGATAAATTAGAGTACATTGAGTCCTTTTACAAAAATCTCCATCAGTGGCCATGTCTAGTTTTTCCCCTTTTTAGCCATGTCGTACTTCATGCAATACATTCATTTTATTGAACAGATTCATAATGAAAAATAGTACTATCGAGCTGCGCTAGAAATAGGGTCGGTGAGTGTGTTTTGCTGAGAAATATTCTTGCTGCTGTTGTCGCTAGCGCGGCAGAACTAGCTTCATCTATTTAACTGACAGACCTTGATAATACAAAAGTACCTGTAAATGGTCTATTCGAAATAAAGGATATCAATTTGTTATGATTTTGACTATCTTAGTTACCACCCACTACAGCTTTATTTTAATTAATAAAAAGAGCGGTCATTTATTTGCCAACTGCGTCACGTGGTTAGATACGGTAACTGACAATGTAAAATTTAGCATTCCCATTATCTTCTAAATCCTTGCGTATTAGTTGTTATCAGATAACGTCATATCAGCTGGCAGCCACGATACTGCATTATGACTTTTTTTTATTATTTAGTACATTATCGAAAACCTCATATTTGTCTCGAAGACAAGTTGAACTGTTTTCATGAAACGAACTTAGAAGTAATTAAAATATTACTGATTAGATCATTGATTTTGATCGTGGATCGCTTTTGAGATTGACTGTGTACCTTAGGCCTTAGGACTTTATCGACTGAATTGGTCGGGTATTTATCGGACGACGAGCCACCCATCGCTCGTCGTCCGTAGGCCCAAAGATACAGTGGCGACCGGTCCAGTGCGTCGCGCATCCTTCGGCTACCCGCGACCCTCACCAGGTCATCGGTCCACCTTGTGGGAGGCCTTTCAACGCTGCGTCTTCCGGTACGCGGTCGCCACTCCAGAACTTTTCGGCCCCATTGACCATCTGTTCTGCCCACAGCCACTTCAGTTTGGCGATCCTTCAGGCTTTGTCGGAAACCTTGGTTGTCTTGCAAATATCGTCATTCCTGATTCGATCACGCAAGGAAACTCTCGAGCATTGCCTTCTCCATCGCCTTTTGGGTGAGGTTAAGCTTTCTGATGAGGCCCATTGTGAGCGACCACTTTCGTCTTGAGACACTGTGGTTTGTGAGACGAGAAGATACCACGCAACTTCCCGAACGCCGCCCAACCGAGTCGGATTCGACGGTTGACCTCTTTCTCGAAGTTAGCCCTACCTAACTGGACCGTTTGTCCCAGGTAGATGAACTCGTCTACAACTTTGAGTGTAGTGTCCGATCTTGATAGGAGTGCTACATGAGTATTTACCATGACCTTGGTTTTGTTATGTTCATTTTAAGACCCATTCTTTCGGAAGCCAGAATTACTGTCAATGAAACAAGCACAACTGTGTTCAGCTTCAGACTTACAGTTTAGTAGTTTAACTAAACTAATGAAACAGCTGTAAATAGGACAGAGATACACCAATAAAGGCACTCGCAGAACTAACCACTTGCTTTAGTGTTATGCCGAAATGATAGTAGCTAAGAATAAAATGAACAGTTCAAATATCTTACTCAATTTTTTTTGTTTATTTTTTTCTGTGCGTCAATGAAAATATGGTGAACCACCTGAACACATAAGTTGATGTGACACGAGGATTCGTGTGCTAAAATATATGGAATAATATGTCAATTTATGTTCTACCTGAAATATTTATTTTTTTATATTTTATCAATAATTTTACACGAGTTAATACTCGTAACGTCAAAATTGGCTTGAAATTGTGAATTTATTCAGTAAGTAGGTGACGCATCAACAACATTTGAAAAGAAAAAAATTTGCACATTTTTTTGAGCTGGTTGTATGAGTGACGGTGTATATTCTAAATGATTGTAGAATTGAAACTGAACTTATAAATTTAAAAATCAATGTACCTAGTCTTTCCACAACTATGTTGGGGTCGGCTTCTAGTCTAAGATGAAGATGAATACCAGTATTTCAGATAGAGCAACTGCTTATATGACCTACCAACCCAGTAAATGGGTACTACAACACGCCTTGGCAAGACTTATGGTTAGATTTTTACTTCCGTTCTTTACTGACATTAGACATGGCTGCAATGCATTTCAAAAAGATAACCGAGCTTCTGGTAGTTTTGACTAAAACTTTGCACTTTATGAAACATGAAATGAAGTTACGCCAATAGATGAAGATGAAAGATTTAGTAATAACAATAAAGAGATAATTATTGATGTAAAAGCAAAATAGGGCAATGGCTGATTGACCTTGTCATTAATACCTGTAGAAAATGCTTGAAAATTAATAGCTAGGAAAGGCAATGGACGCATCAAAAAAACTTTGAAGAGCTAAAGTCGGCAGAGGACGGCGTTCACATCAAAAGTGCAACAGACACAATCCAAACACACCTAGAAGGCTCACAGACACAGAAAGATGGTACATCAATAGAAGAAGATAAGTCATGGCAATGATGGAATAAAAAAATATACAAATACGATGTTTAGAAAGGTCGATTTCTGATTAACCTTATCAGAACCACCTAAACTAAATACTAGCAAATAGGAAAAAGAGCTTAATAAGATAGTGAATGCAGACAGACGTAACAAGCCGAAGTCTGATGAAAGTGAACAAATTAGACAGTGTGGTCGCTAATGCTAGAGTAAACGTACGGCACGCATCCGTGACCCGGTGCACAGTATGAGTGTATGACAAATATGAGAGAGAGCTGCAATGTTTGTTGTGATAAGATAACGATGTGTACTTTCAAGCTTCTGGGTTTCCAGTTTTGTGTAAACATATTCCTGTACCTATGATTTAATACCTTACTGTTGTACTATGCGATGATACTTCAAAAACAAACAGCAATATTGAGATGTATGAGTTTTAACTGTAATACTAGCATATGCAATTCGAAGGATATCAATCTCGTTTGGACCAAAAACATTATGTGAAACAGAAAAAGGTGATCCTTCGACTTAAGGGAAGCAACAGAGAATAAGAAAACGCCACTAGTCAGGTAAAAATGTAAAACAATTTTTACGAAGTGAACAAGAATGCAGAAAGACCGAAAGTAAAAAGGGTAGATGGCACAATCAATCTTATCAGAAAGACCGAAACAAAATACTAGACAATAGATAAGAAAACTGTTAAGAAACAGATTTTATAAAAGATGGAATTGAAGATTGGAATTTCCTACTTCAGCATGTCAAGATACATCAAAACAACACTTAAAAGCTCTCAAATTAGAGATTAACTAATAAGCACCCAAGTACTACATTACAAGTATTCAATTACCTACATCATATAAAAACACGAGATACCAAATCAAGTATAGTATTTCATTCGCTTATCTCCAGTTCCGTCGATAGAATCTCCCTGATTGCGATGCAAGAACAAGATAAACTTTAAATGCTACGATTATGAAATTCTAATAGTGATCAATTCCTATGATATTACACCCATACATGGCCGTGGTTGATATATGTTTATTAATAACTTAAGATACAGGAATCTTATACATATTAATTGCACACGATACTGGTAACGGCGGGCAAGTCAGTGGTTTTATCAGTGTTTATGCAAGGATCGTGGTCGTTAGCCAGAGGTTTTAGAAGCCCCGTTTTTATAGTACTAACGCTATTTGATTAAATGCAATAGCAAAGAGCTGAGATGAGAATACTGAGATCAATGTGTAGAGTAACGATGGACAAAGTAAGAAAGTAGTATCAATCCCGAACATGTTTTTTAAATTTTGGGATTACGAGATTTTTGTCAGAAAAGAAGAAAGGGAATCGTTTGACTTAGTATGGGCATGTGATAAAGAGAAATTAAACGCATGTGACTAAAAGAGTAATGCGTACAAATCGCGTAATTGCTATGACTATAAAAAAGAAAGTACAAACGACTTTTATATGACACTTTAAAGAATTTTCATAAGGAATTTTATGTCTAGCAGTGATTGAAAACCACGTAGACTTTCATCGTGTCATAACGGTCTAACCTTTACTTAAGTTCAAATAATTATCTCTGTGGTCAGATAATGATGAAAAAGTACTATCCTATTACCAAACGAACTCTGTCACGACTTTTCCTCAAACGTGTTAGATAAGCTAATGTCATAGTCATCCGAATGAATCCAGGCTGTGTTTGTAACGTTCTACTCGAGGAACTGTTATGTAGAACAACCCTATCGTTAATAGACGTTGCTACACTATTCAGTTTTGGCGGGAAAACTATGTGTGAGTTTTCGACGAAGATCAGACTATCATTTGTTTTATCGCGTATTGAGCTTCAGAAAGAGACTGTCACAAAGCTATTCGTGATAGAGCCGACGATCTACAAACCTAAACTCTTTCTAAAACTCTTCAGTCAAGTATCATATTTGTACTACCAAATTCCTTTGTGGACTAAAGAAAGTTAACGTTGTACCTACTGACTTCAAACTCAACTGTCCAAATACAACATATCATAAAGGGCAGTAGCACGTATCACGCGCGTTGCTATCGACGTTGCGTGCAACGTGCCAGATTACCTTGCAGTTCACCGGCGCCCTATCTTCGTTCCCACACATTCGCACTAACATTGCAATAATCCACTAAATATCACAAAAACACTTATTCATTATTTCATTATATCACTTGTATTACTATAATCACACAGCACAGCCACTAGAACACACATGAGCGCATAAAATTACATATCAAACGATATTTTATCGATAGTTTTGGGTCTTGATACGACCTAGGGATACAATCAGGTTCTAATTTTGTTACATGGACGACACGTTGGGGACGGTACGTACGCTCGCGGGTAAGCGTCGCACGCGACTGGCGGAGCGGGCGGCGTTATCGTTTGTAGGTCAACCGGTAGCCGCCATCAATGATTGTATGTTCAAACATTACGATAGAGGAGTTTACACAGATGACGTGCTCGTGAAAGTCGGTAAACTAACCGCGGTCGGGTCGAAGTTCTGTGGTTTAGGATGCAGTTTTGAAGGATATTTGGTTAAATTATTCAATTTAATTACAAAACCAATAAGATTTATTCACTGTCGCTGTCTATCCGGGTCTTATGTTTACTCAAATAAATTGCATTTTCTTATAACCAGTTCTGCCATGTTTTCTCAGGAATTAATTTAATCTCTTCATTAATTTATGTCGACTTTTAAATATTCAAAGATTAAGCATGTTGCTTTGAAATTAGCGTAATCGAGTGTATTTTTATTATCCGATTTCATGTTTATTTATGAAAAGGTGAGCAAAAAAGAAATTAAATTAGTCTAGTCAATGGCATGATATCATATAATTTGAATTTAATTACTGCAGAAACATTAAAACGAATCTAAGGTTCCGTCCAAATTGGTAAAAATTATATCTTAATATACTATGTTTCGTGTTTTGTTCATACGCATGATTCGAGATTGCAATTTTATTTGCATCATCTATTGGTCCCTTCTTGATAATATAATAAATAAAAGAATTAAGTTGTAAAATCAAAACGTGCACTTAGTCTCAACAAATAACAGATGTGCCCATAACAGTCACAGATGCGTTTTACGACCTAAGCTACTACTACTACTACTACCTATCAAGAGGAGACATCAAATGCAGTCTTTGTGGCCGAAATCGACTAGATGGCATCATTATCATCATGTTGTAAAATATTAGTGGTGGTTGCTAATTTTTTTCCCACAAACTTTATGGCCTTTTCTACTAGTCTCCCTTATGGTGGAGGTGCACATTCTCACCTCTCACTAAATTCCGCAATTTCTTCTTAACCCTTCGTTTAGCAATCAGGTCGACCCCTTGCCCACTATTAGGTAGATGAGGACATCCTCAGAAGTCCTCACGTAACATAAAACAGTTGGTATATTTAGATGCAAATCATTATATTTTACGACGCCATTTAATCAATAATTCATTAGACGACCAGATGATCTCAGATCAGAGATGTACGGTCAATCAGTGGAACCCGTATTTTATAGACCTATTAAATTAATTCATTGGATTGTTTCTATAATTGAAGTCGTTATTAAATTATTGGATGTTTGGCCGTGATCGAATTTTCTGGTTTTTAAAGCGCCTGTTGAAATTAAATGCAAATTAACTTATATATGTTTTTCATTAAGATTGAGTGCCAAAATTAATGGGAAAGTGACTTTCTGTTTTTAATGAGGCAATCCATTCGCCTCCCCATCTCTCTTTAAATTAGTTTTAAACTTGATTCCTACAACTCCCCATGGATATTATACGCTTGCTTTTACATATTTACGTGTTATCACTGAAGGAGTCTTATTTATATAAATAAATACTCAATATCTCTTACTGACCGAGGAATATAGGAAAAACAAATTGTATCGAGAGGTTATCTGCCGTACTACTGATAAAGATACCGTCATGCCAGAGGTCGATTAATGTTTATAAATTAGAATTATCCTTCCCGTTTCAGAGAGGATTATAAACTTGCTTAACGAGAATTTATGCATGTTTGTCTGATCACCATCATATCAGCCGAAAGACGTCCACTGCTGGCCATAGGCCTCCCCCAAAGAGGGGTGTTTGCCATAATCGCCACGCTTGGTAGGCGGGTTGGCGATCGCAGTATAGCTGTAGAAAGAATGTTGCTGCCCGTTCTGTGACTCCCTTAGTCCCCTTCCGACACCCACGGGAAGTGTGTCTATCTGTATGTAACTAATTATGAGCCTAGACTATGGTCATGTGCTAATACTTGTGGGAGGGAAAATCAAACTTCGTTTATTCAATCTACGCTGAGTGCCAGAACTTTTTGAAGTGTTTTGACTGGGAAGAAGAAGTGACGCAACAAATTCCCCAAGAATACATCTGTCTTTTAAGTTAGAACAACTTTGTGAAAGCTGTGTTTGTCAGTGAATAGCCAAATGTAAAAATTTAGTTCCTAAATAATGTTACTCCAAACTCCACTAACTTTTAACCTTGCTAGCTTTAACTTGAGTCTCTATCAATGTCACTTAATTGTGTTACGTGCGTCAATCAAATAATGATTGCAATTTATATGCAAGTATACTCATTCCAACTTCAATTAAGATTTTTTGATTTGATTTGTAGTATTTCAGGTTCTCTTCCTGATGACCTCCTGCATGAGGAAGGGAACCGTTTTTTGCAGCCTATTCTATTATAACCATAATTATCATATAATCGTTATTATTCTTGGAAAAAAAATACTAGGAATATGTATATCCTCTGTCTACGGTTACGGATACCATTTCTGTGGCCATAGCGCCAGTTTTTAACGCGCTCAATCGCGTCAAAGCATTGTCTGGTGACAATAACCCCTCAAAGACCACCTCAGACCTACATGGTCATCTCAGCCCTACTTGGGTCTCATATGAAGTTCAGAAAAGAAGATACTCGCTCAAAATATCACACTTCTCGTCACTAATAAGTAACTCCAAAGAGTAACAATTTCGAATCATCGAGATTCAACGAGAAACCTTCACCATTGCCCCACAGCGATAACCAAATAGTACAAGTACGTCTGTGAGTGAGCATACACTGTGACGTCACAAGACACGTCGCATGCGTTTGCTTGATAAACGAACATCAGCAGTTATATGAGTGACACATTCGTATTCTATTTATCACACTAGCGCTTGCCGCGGCTTTGCTCGCCTGACCTATTGCTCAAGAACTGTTTCTTTTTTTTTCTAAGTTCCTAAGAGTAAGCGATGGATGAGGTCTCCGATGGAATGAGCGAGCTCAAAAGATGCCATTCTTGCTTTGAAGGCTTATATGTAGATGGAGACCAAAAAAGATGCCGAAAGACAGTACCATTGTTTTTTTTTTTTTTTTCAGGATAGATTGTAGTCCATGATAGTAGCTTTCCAACAGTTAAATAGTGTTAGTAACCAGATCAGCGAAGATATTTACAAGGTTCTGTAAGGTTCGTGTAAGGTGAAGAAAATTTATTTGGGATGTTTTAAAACATACTTGGAATAGACTTGTTTTCGTCAAGCGAGAATGTAGCTTCCCTAAACGAACCTTACAAAACCACTGTTTCGGGATAGAATCGAAGGGTTGTGAACAGCATTGGAGTTCTTCCACAGATGCAAAATATCAGCTTCAATATGAGTGACACATGCCTAGTATGCCTTTTTTTTTAAGGATGGGAAATCATCAAATGACTTCTTCCGCTCTGGGTGGAGCGGAAGGGCGTGTCAGACTCTTACTGACTAAAACCTATCCGTGTTCCTTCTAAAGCCCTTTGCGTTCCAGGGCCGCGGTGACTGTTTCGAACAAATTCCGCAACCCTGGTAGCTAGATGTGCTGGCGTCTGTACTTAGATACATCGCACGCGCATATGCCACAGATGCAAAATATCAGCTTCAATATGAGTGACACATGCCTAGTATGCCGAATCTTTATACGTTACATATTTCGTTTCGCATGTGATCTGGCCTGTGACCTTTCCAAGTAATTATATTTTTTAAATGGTCGTTTAATCTGTGTTTCGGGGTTTTAAATGTCAATAGTATGCGTTAATTGGGTTAGTGAGTGTTGAATGTAAATATTAAGTGTGTTAATGAAAGTTCGAGTGTAAATCCGGAATGTTTCAACGTTAATTAATTTTAATAGGGTTTTTGGGGATCTGTCATTTAAATGCAACTTTTTTACAAAATAAGCACAACCGACTTCCATGTAAAAAAAACACTACAAAGTATAAAATAACTTTAAGATAGAGAAGACGGTTAAAAAGTTAAGACGTCACACCTAAATCTGCAAGAGAGATAGGTATGACAGAGACTATCCAAACACAGGTGAAATCTTTGATTGAGTTTGGCTTAGTAACAGCATCTAAAAAATAGACACGCCTCAATGCACATGGAGATAAAAATTAACGTCATAAAAAAAACTCAAGACAAAATAGCTAGAAGTAAATCATTGGTTAGATCGTCAACTCAAAATCCTGTTTTCAGGCCACAGAAATAGCTTCACAAATCATAAATTCTAACAAGACCACAATGTTTATACATCACCAAACAGACATGTATATTGTATATCCACGTCCACGCCCCCTTTTTTTAATAAAATTATATATAATTATTACCACTTCACTTACATAACACAAGCTAATGCACTCAACTCTACAAATATATCGTGTAAATACAAGCAATATAAAATATTTACAAGTCCATTCAATAATATTTACATGGGCCGAGATTATCGCACACCGTGGCGTTATCTCACTCTAACGTACAGCTTTAGAAAGAGATGGAAAACAAGTCTGTGACGTCATAGTTAGAGTTTGTTAGAACATAATCTTGTGTGGAGGGGGTGTGTGCTGAAGTTGTAAATCAGCTCTCAAAGCATGATTATGGTATTTTTAATTTGGTTGACAAATATGGCGATGGCCCCAGATGATACGGAATCCTGTTAATTGGCCGTATCCGTCAGTAGATGTTAACAATCTCCAAAATAATATATTTTTATTTAACCCAGTAAAAAGTCAACGACGCGGCGACGTTCAAATAAATTAAACCTAATTCAAACTAAAATTAAATTTTTTCACAAAAGAATATTTGCAATGGCTCCAAAATTGTATAATAAGTTACCTGAGCAAGTGATACTCAGCAAGAACATAAATGAATTCAAAAGAAATTTTTTTAAATTATTGAAAGACGAAGTATATTATTCCGTTAATGAATTTCTTAATGACAAATTTTAATTTAATTGATCAATTTGTATATTGTCATTTTTTTATTTTATTATTCTTCTGACTGATTATTATACTATATTAAAATGTGACATTCAATTAATTGTTAATTTAACTTTGACTATTTAGACTTTATATTAATTATAACGGACATTTTTTATGACTATTGTATTTTTATTATCATTTTGTAATTTATAAATAGTACAAATTGTTTTCAATACAATTTTGTTCATATTTGTATGCCTTCTGGCGGGACGTTGTTGGGACTATATATATATTTTTTTTTTGTAAAACATCTTTAACTGTACCCGATTTTCACAAATAAATAATATAATTTGAATCATTGAATCTTTGAAGGGAGCTGCGTTAGCAAAGTTGAAGTATGTTATGGGTCTGTAATTTTACACCGGCATGGCAACAAAAGAGACGGAATCAATCGGCACGAAGACTGGCAACATTTAATTCCAAACGGAACATAAAAAATGGAAGGTATGGCGATCTATCTTCCTTGAACAAACTCTTCGAGTGCCTTGGTTCGATGTTAAATTAATTTTAAGACTTTGCATTCCTTATGACGAGGCTGGTTCGCCGAATTGCAGATAATTTAATCAAATTGACGATGTGCAACATTTGTTGATGGACTGGCGCGAGAGGGAGTAATTTTTGAGGGAATTAGATTTATGCATACGATTTTTTTTTTTTATTTTAGTCTACAGTTGAAAAATTTTATTTACCATAGAGTTCAATCGTTCGAAAACGATATTAAACCATTAGCAGTATAAAAAATAATAGTTTTTTGTTGCGGTTTGCTAGTACCATATGGTACCAGCCGGGCTTGACGGTATTACGCGTTTACTAGTACCTACCAATAGGGAAAATGCATGAAAAAAATATTTATAATCTAAAGTTTATCTACAAATATACCAAAATATAATACTAACAGTGCAAAATATAAAAAAGATAGAAAAAAAAATTAAATCAGATTTGGTATCGGACTTCGCTTTCTAATTGTCAACTTTGAAGCTTTTATGACTTCATTGCTGATGAAGGTATTTTCAAAATTATTTTATAATTGGCGACTAGAGCTAATAGGTATTTTACTTTGCAAATAAAAAGTGTGCATGCATATTCCCTATTGCTACCAGCACACAGGAGCATAGAGGTTAATAGGAAACAAACACTTAAAGAGTTTCCAATTTCTGATAGGGAGTCGTTAAATGCCAAAAAGACCCATAATGCCATGAACAAAAATCAGTCGAAATACCTGGTGTGAGTACTAAAAATATTATCTTACACGCCATATAAGTACGAGGATTGTCCCAACCAAATCCTCATCCATACTTATATTATACATTCGAAAGCGTGTCTGCCTGTCTGTTACCCTCTTCACGCTTAAACCGCTAAACCGATTTTGATGAAATTTGGTAAAGATATAGATTAGACCTATGCTACTTTTCTTTTTGTCGCGAGGGCTTAAAGGTGTTAAAATAGTAGATGAAAGTTTGTATGGGAGTCTTGAAGATTAAACCATGATCCTTTGTAAAACTAAATAAACATTTAAGCAGTTTGGCAGACGATATGTGTACCCAAAGTAGCTATTCCACGCGAACGAAGTCGCCGGCAAGATCTAGTATTATTATAAGCTAAAACACACACTTCACAAAACGTTGCAACTTCGTACTCGAAGTACTCATGTAAACCTAAAGAACTTTCTTCAAGCACCTCTGATAATGTCACACAGTAAGGTAGCATTGTCCGCCGCTGTGTGTGCACTTACGCAACTGTGTCCACAAAGTGGAGTGATGTGTTTGAATAGTGTGTGGGTGTTTGAATAGAGTTACATTGAGACACGGCTTGAAGTGGATATTTTGTGTTATTTTATAACTGGTTTAAATGTGTGCGTGTTTTATTTGCAGTTTTTACAGTAAGAAAGATTATTTCTACATATAGCTGAACACAGTCTAATATTATTCACATCAGGGCTTGTTTCGCACGAAACAGACCGAGAATTTCAAATCTCAAGTGGAATACGAGCAAGTATTCATAATTTTGTATTTTTTTTTAAATTAAGCCCTTATGTCATACCCATAAGGTCGGTTTTTACACATCTAGTGTCCCACGTATCGTGAAGAGTCAGCCCTGACCTGGGACGCGTTCCACTGGAGTAGGTTTAATCTTGTATTAAGCTGCAGAACTGTCCTATATCCATCATCCTTACATGGGCGTAGCGAGGTACGGGCAGAGGGGGGCAGCGACCCCTCCCTACGCTGCTTAAAAGTTCTCAATTCTCAATTCTTTATTGCGTACCATAATGTATAAAGTTGTTAGGAAATAATTATATTAGTCACAATTATGGACCCTGTCGGGCACAGCATAGAACAAGTAGGAGAGAGGAGGAAGAACACTGAGTGTTTAATGTGATAACTTTTATTAGATATTTGTTAGTTTCACTGGTTTATTAATGCAGAATTTAATTTAGGAATTATAATGATTGTTTTATAAATTATATAGGTATTTTAATTAATTTAGTAACATTGTAAAAACTATTTTTTATTATTATTTTACTAACTTATTATTTATTACGTAATTATTATTTACTATCCGTAAGGTAAGTTATTTATTAGACGCTTCGTATTTATTTAGAAATTAATTTTTACGTTTAATGAGTAGGTAGTGAGCTTTAATACACAACATTTATAGATATAACTAGATAGTTGTGAATTTTATAATTTATCACTTAAGTATTCGCTTATACTATAGTAGCATTTGTTCATAAGGAAATGCTTCAATTTATTGACAAGGACATTATATTTATCTAAATTCTTGATTAGTTCGGGTAACTTATTACCCTCAGATAGCCAGATACTCAGGCATATTAGAACCTATTGCCAATGCGTAACAATCAAAGACCATCAATATGTAGGTATACATATGTCGCAGCCAACTGGCTTAATCAGGCGTTTCACTAGCGGCCTAGCGTTTTCATTAAATGGCGCCCGCTTAACCAGCAGCCTGAACGACATCAGGATAACATTGAAACAGCTTTGTGAAGAGCCTCGGACCAGACTACCTTGTAAAATAAAATTGTTTCCTGGTGTCATAATATTTTTCATTTTCTACGTAGCCTGCCCCACCTATTGTGCAGCCTCAGGCAGCATGTAGGTACCAATATTCTTCGTTTTTAACGCCCCCCCCTCCCTTGACAGAATCCTGGCTACGCCGCTGCATCCTTATGTCTGCAATATGACTTTGGTGACGTATGTATGTCCTACGAATATGGTCAATGTACGTACGCATTAGGCAATATTCCATCTTTTTATCAACTTCATGGTAACATATTGCGTCCGTACTACTGCAGCATATTAACCCTATATGATGCAAGACGATCCTATGCCATCTTTCTTTTAATTTTAAATCTATACTGCAATTATACAAGGTCGCTTTTCGTAGTTTCAGTGTTAGTACTGAGCTACTTGTTTATCACACTAATATTATAAAGGCGAAAGTTTGTGAGTGTGTGTGTGTATGTTTGTTACTTCTTCACGAACAAACGGCTGGACCAATTTTGATAAATTTTGCTGACAGCCTGGATTAACACATAGGCTACTTTTTATATTTATACTAGCTGCGCGGGTAACACTGTGGGGCGCACCTAGTATTCCATATTTTATCAACTGCATCGTAACAGTTTGACTTTAACAACGCCTGTTTATCCCACAAATATGGCCGCTTTCTGCACTCCTAGTATCCCACGTACAAAGAAGCAGCACTGACCGAATGCTCCATATTTTTATCAACGGCATCGTTAAAGTTTAGATCTTCCAAAGCCTTTATAACCTAGCATTAAGATCACTTTTTGCACGTCTATTGCCTACGTATAGGGAACGTTGCTCGGCGAAGACTGTGCCATCACGCGTTGCACATTCGAAACTTACAGCTTATAAATACTTGACTTTCAATGCTTCAGTGCTGCCATCCCTATAGTGAAGAGTCGTGACTGACCTGGTAGGCGTTCCACTGCTGCAGCAGATGGTGGTGGCAGGCGGCGCAGGCGCGCACGGTGCCCTGCGCGTCCTTGGGCCGCGAGCGCGGCGGCCGCGGGTGCTGCTCGCCGAAGATGGGGAAGTACGCCTGCTTGTTCTGAAACATAAATGGAACACGACGTTACGACAAGAAGCGAATTCGTCTGCGCAGATTTAGTACTAATGATTTAGCCCCTTATGACCTCGTTAAAGGTTGAATTTCCAAAATTCTTTTCCTAGTGTTCACCTTCATCATAAAAGGAAGCCTTGTGCATACATTTTAAAGTATATCTAAAACAATTTACGCTCTAAATTCATAAACCATAAACCAGTAACTTATAAACCAAAAAACCGTAAGATCCATCTAAAGAAGTAAACAATAATAAACTAATTTTCTTTCTTTTTAAATTCACTTCACCCAAGCCTTCACTTCGACATGTTCACAGAATCGACCAGCTGGTAAAGATTGCCAATGACCTAAATAGCCACATAATCAAAATCAGGCCAGTCAGGCCAAACAACTACCTTACCCACGCTCCTTACCAAAACCACATTTTTAAGACGAGCTAAAATATCATTTCACTGGGGTAGCCTCATAAAAACTATCTGCTAGCCGGGTTCCCAAAACTCTAGACATCGAATTCTAGTAGCGTAATCCGACAGTGCTACAAAACATGGCCGCACTAATGAGTCGTCTAATCAATATAATATTGACAGTATTACGGTCTCGGAATCGACCCCCGACTTCTGACCCGATAACGGCTCTCGGTGACTCGGAGCTATAAAGACCTCCAGCCGATTACTGGCGAATAGGGCTTGGAGAAAATTATATCAAAGTAAATTTATATTCGTAAGTGCTCTCCTCCATTGTTCATAAATGTTTTGTTTAAATCCGGACTACAATTTAAAATGCGTAGGTGTCACCAGGGTTGCAGTATTTTGTTCGAAAGAGTCACCGCGGCCCTGAAAAGGGCTTTAGAAGGAACACGGATGGGTTTTAGTCAGTAAGAATCTGACACGCCCGCCCTTCCGCTCCACCCAGAGCGGAAGAAGTCATTTGATGATTTCCCCTCCTTAAAAAAAGAGCTAAAGACCGTCTTTTTTACTTTTGCAAGTAAATAGACGAGTCTTAAGGCCCTCCCCTGCTGTTGAAATATTTCAATTAACAGTCTGCACTGTGTTCCTTGTAAAGCCCTTTGCGTTCCAGGGCCGCGGTGACTCTTTCGAACAAATTCCGCAACCCTGGCAGGCTCTCTGTTAGAGATTCATAAGTACCAGGAGACCAGAAACATGCGAAAGTAATGCCGGGGCTCTCTGGATGTCCTCCGTCATCTCCTTGGACGCCTCGGAGATGCCCGCGTTCTGCTAAATGAAGGGACTTTTGGTCTCATCGATATCGAGGTTGTTACGGTGCCTGAGGTAGCTGCGCGTTTCGTAAATGGAGTAAGTATTAAGTATGATTTCCAATGACAGCGGCACCGGAGACCAGTTTACAATGTCAAAAAAAATTGGAGCGATCATAAAACAGTTGAATGTCATGTTTGCATGGCAGCCGGGCTACCGCAGTGTTCATGCAGTTCCGAACGGGTTCATTCGATATTTAAAATTCCTGCAAACATGAAATCTCAAACGATCGCTTCAATTTCTCTCGACACATAGCAAAATGCGCTGCAATACGCTCGGTGGAATCCGTACGTTACGATCGTATTGGCTTACTTTAAGTGGGCTCCGTTTCGGTAAACAGCCAGGATGTGTGTGTGTAAACAGAAGAGAAACCAAAAAAAACCGCTATTACGAAAACGTGATAATAATTGATTCACGAACAGACGAAGGTGTGTCTGAATGTCAAACGGTCTAAAGTCGAGAGACTCAAAAATGTCGATTCAAACTTAACGACGGCACTGAAGTTCACTTTTCGATTATTTTTATACTGTGCAGCGAGTCACGGAGTTTTCATAACCGCCATTACGTTTGCTGTACCCTTTGTTGCTAACTCAGTTATCAGACAATTTTTTTTTTCATATTGGTCAAACACATCATGGGAGGAGCTCGTGGCTAAATAATAACAGCCGAATGGGTCGATCTTTAAGGTTCAGCAACGCTTGCCGAGGTTGGTCTGTGGATGGGTGACCATCTTAACATACCGAGACTGCTCCGTGTCTCGGCAAGCACGTTAAGCCGTTGGTCCCGGCTGTCATTTGTAGATCTTTGGCAGTCGTTACGGATAGTCAGAAGCCAGATAATCTGACACCAGTCTTGCCAAGGAGTACCGTGTTACCCAGTTAATGGGTTGTGGAGGTCTGGTAGGCAGCCGCTCCACGTAAAATACTGGTATTCAGCTGAATCCGGTTTGACTGGAAGCCGACCTCAATATAATTGGGAAAAGGCTAGGCAGATGATTGATCAAACACATTCTATCAACCAGATCAAAATGCATAACTCAAAGCTAATATTTAAACGTTCGGATGCTGCACATTCGTGATATTCTTCTTTTAATACATACGGAACAGTCACTTCTAAGAGAGCAGAGAGAACGCAAGCAAGACCACACCCGCATAATATTGACCAAGTTCATTTTAGCTCTTCATATAATTTGATTACAACATACAAACGCATATAGCTCACGACCTACCGTTGCTATGTGCTCATTTGACATTTAAGTTATCTTTGTTATGTAAACATTTTTATTTTTTGTAGTGAAACGTCGTTAAATGGATAAGGATTATGTTTTACAATATAATGTCAATGTTGCGCTCGACCTTGACGTGATGAGGATTGGGGTCAATTGTCTATGTGTAATCAAATATGTTCAATAAGATATTTAATTTAATATTAAGTATTAAATGTTCTGTATGGTGTCGGACGTAAAAGAATAGCCCCATCACTTCCCGTGGGTGTTTTAAAAGGCGACTAAGGGACTCACCAGAGAACGAGTAACAGCATTCTCTGTGCATTACATTCATGAAGAAGGCTGTACGGGAACGGGAATAAACGGGATACGCGCGTATGAAGTCGCGGGCGAAGTGCTAGCCTAGCATATGCGTATTTAGCTTCAACAAAGTGTCAGACTCTTACTGACCAAAACCCGTCCGTGTTTCTTCTAAAGCCCTTTGCGTTCCAGGGCCGCGGTGACTCTTTCGAACAAATTCCGCAACCCTGGCAGGTCGTCAAAATGTCTAGCTTGGCCGTGTCGTAACTCAAGGACCTATTGGTACAAAATTGACGCCTACGTTCTGGTTAAAAGCCCGTAGGAGAGTAGTCTATGGGTTTGGTTTGGGTACATGGAAATGTATACTGAAACCCGTAGACAACACTCATCATCTGCCTAGCCTTTTCCCAATTACATTGGGCAAATCCAAACTGGATTCAGCTGTATACCAGTGTTTCACGTGGAGCGGCTGCCTACCAGACCTCAACAACCCATTAACTGGATAACACGGTACTCCTCAGTAAGACTGGTGTCACATTTTCTGGCTTCAGACTATCCGTAAGGACTGCCAAAGATCTACAAATAACAGCCGGAACCAACGGCTTAACATGCTTTCCGAGGCACGGAGGAGTCTCGTTATGTTAAGATGGTAACCCATCCACAGACCAACCTCGGCAAACGTTGCTTAACCTTGATGATTGACCCGTGCGGCTTTTCTTATGTAGCCACGAGCGCCCGTAGACTACACTGTGTAGAATGAAATACCGTGAGAACTAAATGTTGTAATCATTTTTGAGCAAAAAAATTGTAATGAATTTAAAATCAATCTTTTCATCATCATCTGCTTAGCCTTCTCCCAACTATATTGAGGTCGGCTACCGTCAAACCGGATTCAGCTGAATACCAGTATTTTACGTGGAGCGGCTGCCTACCAGACCTCCGCAACCCAGCAACTGGGTGACACGGTACTTCTTGGCAAGACTGGTGTCAGATTTACTGGCTTCTAACAATCCGTAACGACTGCCAAAGATCTAAAAATGACAGCCGGGACCAACGGCACGGAGGAACCGCGGTATGTTAAAATCAATCTTTAATAAAACTATTAAAAAAAACATTCAGCCAGCCCTACCAGGATCTAATAATATAAACACATGAATGCGCCGTCTGATTGTAAGTAAACATCTGCTCAAAGTGCGCGGGTCACAGAAAACAAGGCGATAACATGTGCCCGGCTCACACGCACACCACCTCACCTTTCTTGACAAATTTATATTTACACGCAGAGCATGTGACTAGAAACGTATCAGTGACATCAACGTCTTCTTGCCTTTTCTAGGAACTTTCTGAACAAATTCCGCAAGGTACGGAACCTTGCGGAATTTGTTCGAAAGAGTCACCGCGACCCTGGAACGCAAAGGCTTTAGAAGGAACACGGATGGGTTTTAGTCAGTAAGAGTTTGACACGCCCTTCCGCTCCACCACGAGCGGAAGAAGTCATTTGATGATTTCCCACCCTTACAAAAAAAGGGATCCGTACCACCAACGGAACCCTATTACTACGCCTCCGCTGTCTGTTCGTCTGTCTGTTGGCGGTCTGTGTTATAAAACCGGTATAGTGGACAGTTTGAATTTTCACAGAGTACCTATTTCTATTGCCGCTACATAATAACAAATCCATAATATTTAACTGCTCCGTTGATCTCGAGGTCGCAAGCGCGACAACCGAGGGTGGAGTCCTCAGTTCGATTCCCAGGTCATGCAAAAACTGTTCCAATAGGAATTTCCCGGTGACAGCCCGGAGTTTGGAGGTTGGGGTGTGACACCCCCGTGCCTCGGAAAGCACGTTAAGTCGTTGGTCCTGCGCCAGATTTCTCTCCGGTCGTGTCGGGTTGCCGTCCCATCGGAATATGAGAGTGATGGAAGAGGAAGAGTGCACAAGTGTGTGCGCAAACACAGGTGCACTCCCCTGTGTTTGCGCACACACTTGTGCACTATATAATATATACTAATAATACTGCCATAATTTTCCACGCTAAGACGTGGACAGAGGTTGTTGATGTGGCTCAGGAAGGCCTAAGAAGTACTGCCAGCTGGCTGAAAAACAATTTACTGACTCTCAACGCAGGCAAAACAAAACTCATAGCACTAAGTATATCCAAAAGGTCTGCTCCAAAGCAAGCTCTTGACGTTAAACTGCATACATGCGAGTCTGCCAAGCATACAACTTCATTGCAATGCCAATGCCCACTTATTGAACAAGTTTCGTGCATAAAATACTTAGGTGTAATGATCGACGAACACCTCTCGTGGAAATCACACATAGATGTAGTTACGAAACGTGTAAGGAAGCTAGCTCACATATTTAAGAAAATTCGGTCTGTAGCAGAACCGCAACTTATTCGAGCCGTATACTTCTGTCTTTGTCATTCTATTTTGGGTTATTGTGTCATTGCTTGGGGAGCGTCGAAAAAAACATATCTTCTTAAGCTCGAACGCGCACAGCGAGCAATTTTAAAAATAGCATTTAAAAAGGCATGGCGTTATCCTACCAAAGCACTGTACTCTGAATGTGACCTCCTCAGCGTGAGACAGCTTTACATTGCCTCTGTTCTTCTCCGCTTTCATAAACTTGCGAAGATCACAGCGCGAATCTCTCATAGAACTCTTAAGTGGGATACACCGAGAGCTCGTTCTGCGTTTGCTCGTCAATCTTTTACTTTTATGGGACCCTTTCTCTACAGTAAATTCTTTAAAATTAACAAAACAATAATAAACCTAACATTATTCCGCCTTAAAACCACCATCCAGAAATGGCTAATACCCAAAGACTATGCTCATACCGAGAACCTCTTAAACATTGATATGTAATATAATTCACGCGCACACGAAGTTATACATACAAACTCACCATTGCACACACGCACACACATACCCACACACACGCGCACACACACAAACACACACACACACACCCTCACACACACACACACATACAAGCACTATCTTCTATTTCTTTTTCATTTAGCATATCATATATTATAGCAAAAATATACACAGTAAATGCATTGGTTTATATATACATTTTTTTCGAAACTTACGGAAGGGACTGGACCTCACGACACAGGGTATCCTAGTGTGGGGTCCAGAGATATACTGTATTTTTTAGTATCTAAGTCAACGGATGTTATATGTGTATAATATGTTTTGTACTAACGGTTGAATGAATAAAGATTATTATTATTATTATTATTATTATATGTCCCGCGCCGATGGCTAGTCTCGGTTGAGATTGGCCGCCATGGCCGAAATCGGTCAGGAGGACTCTATTATAAATGCGCAAGTAACTCTTTGCCCAATACGTCTGTCTGGTACCTCTTCACATCGGATTTAAATGCAACTCTGCACCCTTATCCAACACGGAGCTACAATTTGGTCAATTTAAATATTTATAACGGCATTTTTTTATATCTTTACAATTAGGTCAGGGGTCCCATCTGATGAAAAAAAAGGTCAACAAATGGGATTCCCGATGCAGTGTTCATCTTTGAGATAACAACAGACATTACTTGACTGGCCTGTTGGTCGAGTGGTTAGTGACCCTGACTGCTAAACCGGAGGTCGTGGGTTCGATTCCCACCCAGGAGAAATCTTTGTGTGATGAGCATGATCATTTGTTCTGTGTCTGGGTGTAATTTGTCTATAATATGTATGTATTTAGAAATATATAAGTATGTTTATCAGTTGTCTGGTTGCCATAGCACAGGTTCTGCCTAGTTTGGGATCAGATGACCGTGTGTGAGTTGTCCCAAGATATTATATTATTATATTATATTATATTATGCAATAATTCTTCCCCGTACAAAAAAGAACAAGAACAATTTATAATATGATTGTCTTGGTCATTGAAAAACGTTTAATTAGAGCCAAAAATATCCGTATTATCAGGAGTGACCCAATTGACTTGTTTATATACCTAGTAATTATCAATAAAAATAAAACTATTTTTAATTATGTAAACAGTGATTGTGTTCGTTAATTTTCCACAAATCATGATTCTCTAAATATTTTTTTTTTTTTAAGGAAATTTTTGGAAATCATCAAATCGCACCTTTAAAGTAAAACTTTGGTGCCACCATTGAGCAAAAAGCCCAAACTGCGGCCAAAAAGCTGGGCATCCTAAATAGAGTGAAGCGATACTTCACGCCTGGACAGCTTTTAACCCTCTACAAAGCACAAGTCCGATCCTGCATGGAGTATTGCAGCCACCTTTGGGATGGCTCAGCTAAATACCAACTTGCCGCGCTTGACTCGGTGGAACACAGAGCTAAAAGGCTCATTGGCGACGTAAGACTGGTGGATGCCAAGCTTCACAGCTTGGCTCATCGCCGCAAGGTTGCCTGCTTGTCGGTCTTCTACAGATTGTACTTCGGGGAGAGTGTCCAGGAACTCCACGATCTCATCCCACCGGCCCCCTTCTACCATCGGACATCTAGACGCACTGCAAGTTACCATCCCTACCTTGTTGCTATTCCACCAATTCGCACTAAACGTTTCCAAACGTCTTTTATAATGCGCACAGCAAAGGAGTGGAACTCTCTGCCTGCGTCTGTGTTTCCGAACGCATACAACCCTAATCTCTTCAAAATTAGAGTGAACAGGCTTCTTCTGGGTAAGCTCGCTCCATCGTCGACTTTGTCTCTGTCATCTATGACCTAGACTAGAGTCAAGAGCAAACCCATATTAAATAAAAATAAAAAAAATAAAAAAACCCGTACTAAACGAAAATTTTCATGAATTGAGGTATCAATGCCATCTATCTAAAAACAGTGACTATCTTTTAATATTGGCTCCCCTATAAAATTTCATAATTTCGTTTAGTAACGGTTTTACTTTAAAGGTGAGAAATGACTTCTATCGCTCTGGGTGGAGCGGAAGGGCGTGTCAGACTCTTACTGACTAAAACCTATCTGTGTTCCTTCTAAAGCCGTTTAGGCGCTACAATGGACGCTTCAATAATGCGTGACTTAGGAAGATGGTTTTATAAATACTGTTAACTAGCGACATCTGTTGTGAAATTTGAAAATAATTCGTAGTATTGTATCATCATCTTGAGTGTACAGTCACAGCCGTCACAAGTAGTCATGGGTCTTTTAATAAACACCTCTAGGTCATAGGAGTCACTGACAGCCCACTCTGCAGAGCCTGCATGGAGGAGGACGAGACAGCAGCACACCTGCTACTAAGCCGCCCGGTAGTCGCTGATTATAGGGCTAAGTACTTCGGTAACCCAGGTACCCTTTGTGAGATAGTTGGTAACACTAAGGCGTTGCTGGCCTTCCTTGGGGAGCTGGGGTGGATCGAATGACACATTTGTCCCACCTGCACGCAAAATACGTGCTTAGTCGTGGAGTTGCGGAAACCAGCCCGAATTACATACATACATACATCATCATCTTGAAATAATCTCATCCATGCCGCCACAAGATATTTTTTTTTTTTTCTTGGGACAACTGACACACGGTCATCCGATCCCAAACTAGGCAGAGCCTGTGCTATGGCAACCAGACGACTGATAAACATACTTATATATTTCTAAATACATACATATTATAGACAAATTAAAGCCAGACACAGAACAAATAATCATGCTCAGCACACAAAGATTTGTCCTGGGTGGGAATCGAACCCACGGCCTCCGGTTTAGCAGTCAGGGTCACTAACCACTCGACCAACAGGCCAGTCACAATATTGCAAATCTGACAAACCGGTAACAGCTAAGACAGAGTGAAAACCAACAACGTCCAGTAAAAAACGAATGAACAAAAATACCCGACAATAGTGACCCTTGCGTCGACAGTAATAAAGTAATATTAGCACATTGATAACAATAAACTCCGTTATCTAGGCGATGCACTGCCGACCCCTATTACTGTGCAGCGTTAAGATACGTGCTGTTACATTGTCGTATATTTACGTCTATTTTAGTTGTACGCAGTTAAGTGTTCTGAGGATATATGATTGATAACAATTCAACTCCGTTATCTAGGCGATGCACTGCCGACCCCTATTTTCTTTTTTTAAGGATGGGAAATCGTCAAATGACTTCTTCCGCTCTGGGTAGAGCGGAAGGGCGTTAAGACTTACTGACTAAACCCCATCCGTGTTCCTTCTTAAGCCCTTTACGTTCCAGGGCTGCGGTGACTTTTTCGAACAAATTCCGCAACCCTGGCAGGCTCTGGCCCTAGCGGGCTCCGTCTCTTATGCTGTCATCTCATGAGCCGCGCGTGAAACACAACGCGCCATCGACCCGGGCCTGGTGGTGGTTAACCTTTTGAACGCCACCGTCACGTATACGTGACATGCAAGCGCGTGCCCTGTACGCCAAACGTCACAAATGTGTGACAAAAAGTACGGCAAAAATTGTGGCTTGGCGTCGGGGGCACGCCGATGCGTTTATGCTCTGGCGTTCAAAAGGTTAAGACTGGAGGCGGCTATTTAGCCGGCACGGGACAAAATTCAAAGCTATTCTAGTACCGCGTATTTTCTGACGGAAAAGCCTAAAAAAACTGCCCGTCTAAGAATAGAAACCAAGGCCTCACAATCACAAGATAGATAAGCTACTTTATTTGATGCTGATTAAGTGATTACCGAAACTTATCTAAATTACGTCCGAACTGGACTGGACTCTAAATGGCGCATCCGTGAGGCACACAATGTTTTATTTTTATCAATGTGCTAATATTATTTACTTTATTACTTGTCGGCGTAGGGTTCACAATTGTAAGGTAAAAAAATAAATGAAATTTATATATTTGCCAGAATATAGGTACTTACAATAACTTAGTAAAATAATTTTAGTCTCACTTTATTCGACTTATCAGTCGTGCAAATATTTATATATATTTATTTATTTTTATATATATACTTTTTTTTTCGTTTGGTTTATTACTGGAATCTTGTTTATTTCCGGTTAGCTAGATTTGCAATATTATCTACGGCATGGAACAGATTTTATTGCGATAAAATGAAAAAGGCAATTTCAAAATATAAAAAGTCAGTCAGCCCTGTACTGCAGACAATAACAGCCTGCGATAAAAAAAAAAACGACATCGTCGGCTCGCGCGCAAAGAGTTCCAAACAAATAATAATATGTTATTTTAAAACTACTTCTAGATTTCTCATAGATTTTTCTGAACTCTATGACTAAAGATTTTTTTTACTGTTTTTAGACGCCGAAACTACATCTTCTCTACAACAGATTCTACTAAAAACAACACATTAAAATCAAGGCATATAAATTAAAAAATAAGCTATAAATTCTGCTGACAACATCATAAACAGCAAAGTAACAGCCTATTGATACAGAACCTTATAAAATAAAAACACGATTAAACGATACATCATGAGGGTAACGACTGTTCTTAGTAATTATACGGGGCACGGCAGAGCACGGGTCAAGTTCGGTAATGAAATAATAGGGTATTTGACAAAAAAAAATATAATTAGTCCGTCGGATAGATATCCAAAAAATATTGGTCATGTATTATTTTTTTGTCACGTAAACAAAACATGAAGACGATACAATGCGTTGAAAACCCGTGTGACGTCACTTTCCAGTACACTTTTCACTGGAAAGTGACGTTACAAGCCCCCACTCCTTATCTTAGATGCGTTTTATCTTAGTATTTTTTATTGATTTGATAAAATAAAATATACGTGTCGAATCATATTTTTTTAACCCAGGCAACTTCCCTATTGTTGTGAGTCAGGAAAAAACATGGGTTTTAGTAATTGGCCTGCAACTTTGTAGTTGATATTTTTTTTATACTGAACTCGATTTTGCAAGCGGCTACGTCATCGTGGAATTCGGAAATCATTAAAATGGATCATACTCAACCTGCCTAACCTTTTCCCATTTTTGGAACGAAGTTCCTTATCGCGCGTTGTGAAAGGGGGCTAGAAGGAAAAAAGTTCATACGAAAAGTAGTAACGACACTTTTTTGATTGTCTTTTGTTTCTTTTATGTTTGAATTTCGAAGAAGAATTGGTTTTAATTTCGAAATAATGCGCCAAAATATAAGATACAAATATTTTGATAAAAGTAATTGATTAGACACTACTTTTCTCATCTCCTTTTATTCTATCCTAGAAGATTTTATTGGAATACGATGATTTTTCGAAGACAAAAAACAGCCTCTTCATGAATGAGTTTTCTTAATCGGATCTGTATCTACAGTAGAACGGAACAAAGAATTTTACCGTTTATAATAATTATTAGTATTGACTATTTTGAAAAAAGGAGTCTCTTAACTTATATGTCATTGTAAGTAGGTACCCAAAAACTTCTCAGGTACACACAATCCAGAATAGAAAGTTGGTATTAATTTCAAATAGTACAAACGAAACATTCGAAACAAAAAAACATTTTTGCATGATATCTGCTCTATTTTATGAACAAAAAGTTTTAAAACTATGAAACGTATCAGTTATTTAGCGTCATAGACTTAATTGGCGATCGTTCGAACGCAACAAATTGAAGCTGAAAACAATACAAATATTTTAAAACATTTATATTTTTTTAGTTGTGAAATACTTTTTTTATTTGATTAAGTACTAGCTATTTCATGCGGTTTCACTTCTCTATCAAGAAACAGAACAGGGATGGTGTTTTTTTCAAGGATAACAAGTAGGCTACGAGAATGAGTGCTATGAGTTATGACACAGCGATACTGAAGCTTTCAATCTGCAGAAGAGTTGGTAATCCGATGAGTAGTTTAGATATTAAATGAGAAATGATATTTATTTGGAACTTCGTTCCATCCGGGTGTCCCTTGACACCTCTCAAGTTTTTTTGTTAATAATGTTAATAAAAATAACGTTTATTTTTTTAATTATGATGGCGTCGGCTTTCTTTTAATAGTGCGTCCACACGACAACGACTTATGTTTGCGCAAACTTTGAACCCTGAATAAAAAATGTCAGCGCAGACTTACAACCAATTCTGCGCATACAAATGTCGGTGTGATAGAATTTTTATTTTTTTCAGAGTTCAGAGTCATAGAGTCAGACATAAGTCGTTGTCGTGTGGACGCACTATAATCGGATGCAGCTGAGTACCAGAATTATACATGAAGCGACAGCTTATCTGACTTCCAAAAAACAGGATTTAGGCGATACGATACCCTTTGGCTACACTAGTGACAGATTTTCTGGCTTTTGACGAACTGAAACGAATGTCAAAGGCCTACAAATGACAAGTTATATTCTGAGTTCATATCTAACAATAATGTTATCATCTGCAACTCATTCATGAATGCACTTGACTATTATCTGAACTATTTGCAAAATATGCGTGTAATAATGTTGAAACTTCAAATGAAGTGTAAACTATATTCATGGGCACTTCAGAGGGAAACGTGGCGATTTTATTTATCAACGCTCAAAGTATATATTTTAATGAAACCAATTGCAAGGTCTTTTTAATTGTAAACAAGTTGGTCAGACAGAAGATGAGGCTTTGCATGTTTTAGAATGTAGAGAAAATGTGCAAGAAACTCCATGGACACAGTTTTCACCTGCCACCTATAGTTCCTGCACTCTATAGCTACACCCTGGGGTCTTCAAGTCAAGAGCGAATAGGTTACTTCCAGGCAAACGTGCTCAATCGGCGTCATAATCGGTTACCATCAGATTACATACTACCTGCCTTTTCCCAAGTATGTTGGGGTCCGTTTTCAGTCAAACCGGATTCAGCTGACTGTATTTTACGTGGAGTGACTACCTATCTGACCTCCAACACCCAGTAACTACCCAGTTACTGGGTATCCAGCACGATACCCCTTGGCAAGACAGAAACGCGAGCCTACCAATAAAAAATAAAACCATTTTACAATAACCGAACTTGGCGGTCCACTACTACCAGGCACGTCACACAGATACCCCTTGCCCCAGGCCGCAAGGTCAGCGACAAGACAACGCGGCGATATTTTCCACTGCGCGATAGCCTCTGCGCCCGGCCGACCCGACCCGCTGGCTGTACCGATAGCCTCGCGGGAGATATTTCAATTTATTGCCTGTAGTCACCGCTGCTGAGCGTTGATTGGTGACGTCAGAGTTGTGGCCCGGTTCCGTTTGTAACTGTCTTAGGGCCGATTTTACGACTGCAGATTAAATGGCTGTTTGTCAGATCTGGTTTAGAAAATATGTCAAAACCCCATACTTATTTATTCTTCAGATAAAAATTGTATGATCATTGAAAATAAGCAGGAAGATGATACTTCTTGCCGTTACAGCCCTTAGACATACGTTTTTTTTAAATCTTAGGAATAAGTATGACGATTTGACAGCTCTAAAAGCTGGCTACGTTAAATTTTTATAATAGACTTGAGAGGATTTGAAAAATCGAATCTTAGTCTTCCAAATAAATTACTAAATACATTTAATTTTGCATCTAAAATTTGCACTTGATGAAAAAACAGTACGGTCTTTCTGAGTTGTCGCCAACGAGCGCTACAAAAATCACAATTGAATCAGAGACGCCTGGCTTAAGTCATACCAAAAGGTGGCCACATCAATCATCAATATCCCTTCCATACTTTATTTAACCTTTTGAACGCCTGTCACATATATGTGACAAATGAAAGCGTGCCCTGTACGCGAAACGTCACAAATATGTGACAAAAACCTACGGTGAGGTTTGGCTTGGCGTATGCTCTGGCGTTCAAAAGATTAAATTCTATTTAATTTACCTTTTTTTGTATGATTAAATACAATACCGCAAGTACTATCTACTTTATCACTATCATTTCTTTTAGCCATATGAAGCGAGTGACATAAATAAGTGACATTGTCTTTATCCGAAATAACGTAGTTGTAAACCGGTTTAAACTGGCGCGACTTATTCCGCATTTACTGATAATTGCAACATAAATAGCACGTAATTAATTGTTTACATAACGGGTATGCATTTGAAATGTTAGGAATATTTATATCAAATAGTATCGGCCAAATTTTCTTCAGCTGTAAGGCAAATATCTGTTCCCGTACAAGGAAGGCACGTGGATGGCCACGTTTTCTCAATTTCATAATGTTACTACTTACTAGCTGTCCCAGCGAGCCGCCGACATTTTCCGATGTTTTAATCAAAATCGGTCCAGCCGTTCTTTAGTTATAAATGGTGTAGCTGACTCAACTTAGTATTGTGAATATAGAAGAAGATACTTAGATTTTTTAGAGTTTTTTTTTATTTACTTACTCGCAATATTTTCTTTCTTTTACTTTCAAATGATGCTGCAGTCGGATTTGGAAAATTATTTTTGTATACGATAGCCACATCCATGAAGAAGGCCTAAGGGTATACAGGAACGGGAAAAACCAGGATATATGCGCGTACAAAGTCGCGGGCAAGAACTAATATAACATATATAGCAAGCGTGATAGAAGAGGGGCAGAGCTGGTTCTGTTATAAATAAATAGAAGTGACTATTAACGCCATCTAGTAATAGACGCTCGAACTACTTGCTCAAAAGATAACGAATCGATACTCGGCACGATCGCATGGTTCATTTAATTGATTTGTGTATTCAGTTTTTGTATTAAAAACGAGTCAAATTGAAGCATTCAAGAAGGTTTTTCTTGAATGCTTCAATTTGACAGGTTTTCAACCTAAAGCAAAGTTTGACAAAGGAAGAAATGAAGAAGAAAACTTGTTTATTTGACTCACATCCATCTTAATATTACTTAACTCTCGGGTCTTGGGGTCCGAGTGCACATAACTTATTTAAAGATCTCTCAAGGCGCTTAGTTGACACTTCACGTGACCCAAGGGCTGGCTTTTACCTTGGTCAAAGAATAAGCATTGCCATACAACGTGGCAATGCCGCCAGTCTTTTGGGTACACTTCCAGTCGACAGCGATGCGGATGAATTTTTTGACGCCATATTTTAGGGTTTATTTAGTTAGGAGATTTTATTTTTATTTCTAGTGTATATAGTTAGTTAAGTATTTATGAAATAAAGGAGTTTAAAATGACCAAAAAAGATTGACGTTTAAAAGTGTTATCTTAATATATATTTCTTGTGTACGTGTGTATGTCACTGAACTCCTCTTTAACGGCTGAACTAATGTTGATGAAATTTTTTGTGTGTTCAAGGGGATTCGAGAATGGTTTAGACTCACAATTGGACCCGGTAGGTGGCGCTGCAATCGATTTCTATAATTTTTCGTCAGACACCAAGCAAACGTTCGGACAGGACAATGTCTGTCGGGACCACTAGTATATCTATATCTATATATATATATAAATGAATCCCTATTTCCCTTGGTCACAGCATCACACGTGACCGGCTGGACCAATTTCTCTAATTCTTTTTTGTTGTATTCGTTATTGTAAGGAGAAGGTTCTTATGAAGAAAATTTTACATCCGGGCGAAGCCGGGGCGTGCCACTAGTAGTATTACAAAAATGTCGAAGCTTGATTTAAACAAAACAATAACATTGTGTGCCCCGCGACTGCACCAAATAGGTCCAGTTCAGCAAAATGCCAGACAACTAAGTATTGCCTGACGCTAGTTTTCAACTGAACCTTACGTTCAAATGTATGGACTTACGTCCATGCTCAACTGCAAATTTTTCATTCAAAAATAGGAGAAGAATATATCTTTTAATGTTTTTATTTTTTTGTGAGTGGCGTCTCGCAGTTCAACCTATAAGGTTGTCGACTGCTTAACCGGGCTTGCCTGTGGTGGCCTTAATATAATATTAAAGCCTCCAGCCAGGGCATCTTTTAATGGTAATACATAGGTTTATATAATAGTTATGCACTTATATGCCTCCCTCCCTCCCTATTTCAATTTATTCAAAGAGCCTATGACAATTTTTTGACAGCACCTTTTTTCGTAGCCATAACTCAATTTTTCCCACAAACTTAATTATAATTGACGGCACACGAGGACCGTTTTCCCATAATACGCCTCCAAAAGCCGATAATATTCAGTTATAAACAAACAAAACTACTACACTTCCGCGACCACACCATTGTTTGTGCAGCAAACACTGCTGTGCCAACATTTGCACAGACTTGTGCAGTTTGCACAGGTGTAGCACAGACACGGATGACGCACGGCGTTTAGGGACTCGTAATTGTGTAAACGATTAAGTGCTCTTTTATGGTAAAATTCTGTTTTTTTTTTAAATTGAACTGCTGGCTTTTGACCATTAGGTGACCTGAAGGCCAATTCTAATATTTTTTAAAGCTGGCTTCACTTGGATAAAAGAAAATATGTAACCCTAATTTCAATGGAATGGAATCTTAATGGATGTTTATTATTTTGCCACGAGTTCATTCTACTCGTCCGAAATACAAGACTATTTAAAAAAAAACGTGTGCGTCTCGGGACGCTCGACAGAAGTGATAACTTAAACTAATCTAAGCTGAACTATTTAATATATGAAGCGTCTGTCCAAAATACGACTAGCGCTGTGGTGGGTTAGAGTGAGAGAGGAAGAGCCTGCCTACCGCTGCCGTATGCGTGAGAGAAAGGGAAGCCAGAAAGACTGGTACCGTAACGCGTTACGTTACGAAGCGGTTTACCCTCCCATAAGAAGTTATCACTTCAAAAATGTACTGCGAGCTTATTGACCTACTCAAACGTGTTAAAGAAAGGCTGGTTTCACAGCTGTCTGGGAGACCCATACAGGACGGAGACACACGTGAGGCGCTAGAACATTTTTTCACAGCGATATGGATTGGTCCGTACAGACGGCCGTACGGGTCTCCCGGACAGCTGTGAAACAATGTTTTAGCGCCTCTCGTGTGTCTTTGTTCCGGTAGCCCGTAGCTGGCGCAGGAACGTAGTGATTGGCGCAGGCACGCGGAGATTGGCGCAGGAACGCGGGAAATGGCGCAATACGCGAGGATTGGCGCAGGAACGTGGGGATTGGCGCAGGGACGCGGGGATTGGCACAGGAACGTGGGGATTGGCGCAGGGACGCGGGGATTGGCACAGGAACGTGGGGATTGGCGCAGGGACGCGGGGATTGGCACAGGAACGTGGGGATTGGCGCAGGGACGCGGGGATTGGCACAGGAACGTGGGGATTGGCGCAGGGACGCGGGGATTGGCACAGGAACGTGGGGATTGGCGCAGGGACGCGGGGATTGGCACAGGAACGTGGGGATTGGCGCAGGGACGCGGGGATTGGCACAGGAACGTGGGGATTGGCGCAGGGACGCGGGGATTGGCACAGGAACGTGGGGATTGGCGCAGGGACGCGGGGATTGGCACAGGAACGTGGGGATTGGCGCAGGGACGCGGGGATTGGCACAGGAACGTGGGGATTGGCGCAGGGACGCGGGGATTGGCACAGGAACGTGGGGATTGGCGCAGGGACGCGGGGATTGGCACAGGAACGTGGGGATTGGCGCAGGGACGCGGGGATTGGCACAGGAACGTGGGGATTGGCGCAGGAACGCGGGGATTGGCGCAGGAACGCGGAGCATAGCGCAGGAAAGTGGGAATTGGCACAGCAGTGGGCGAAGTGAGGCTGTGGGTAATGATGATACCTTGTGGTTCACATACCGACTTGTCCTTGGGCTCCTTGGTGTGCAGGTTGTAGAGCGTGCCGCGCTTGTACTCGTCGCCGCACACGTAGCACACCTCCGTCATGGAGTTCTTGTCCGGCATGGACAGGTCCAGGATGTCGCGATCCGAGCTCGAGTTCGAGTTTCCCGAGTACACTGATACTGTCGATCTGGAAGACACGGGGGGATACATTAGTTTACGTAAGAAAAGAAGAAAGAAAAACATTTTTACACTACCTGCAGGAAATCTTCAAACATGCGAACCTAACTTACAGTACGTCATTATAGCCCGCGACGATGCTGCGCGCGGTCTAAGTGACGTCCCAAATTCAAATTCCCATGATTGCCCGGCGGGTTATAATGAAATTCAGTTCAATTCAGCTTCGCACGCGCGACCTGCTCCTGCTGATCAGCGGAGGTCGACGGTGTGAAAAACTACTCAACCGATTTTTTAAATTCTTTCGCCATTTGAAAGCTACGTTATTAACTTAAAAATAGGCTGTATTTTAATTTCGAAAAAATAGTGATCCCTACGAATATTGCAATAATGTATGTAACCCAAATGTGTTTGGCGTGCGCCGAGAAAACTATTGATGATACGTAAAATTAATGTACAACATGATTTATTACCTATAAAGTCCGCGAGGGTATTACGCTATTATGCGCGTTAGGCAATGACCGCTTTTTGTTCAAATTATTCAATCAAAACCAGGGTGGAATGGAATAGTAGTGATTTTGGTATCATGATATTGATCCGTATCCATTTAAATAGTGGTCTAGGTCCTTCAGAACATCGGAAAATCTTCAATTAAGTATTCGTATGCATTCCACATCCTTCTTTAACAAATCTTTCACTATTCAAGCTGCTCGTTTGTGGAATGCATTACCCATAGATGTGAGGCGTGCACAAACGTTACCAACGTTTAAAAAATTGGTGAAGGAGCATTACCTCTCACTATAATTTTTCTTCTCCTTTCCATTTATATATTTGATATTTATTAGTATATTATTTAGTATTGTGTGTATTTTATATTATTACATCTAATTTATATTGTTTATGATGTTTGTACACTGACCGCCCTAAATCTAACTTGTTTCGTTCAGTCCATCCAAAGGTTGTCTGTAAGAGATTGCCCTGTGCGATAAGACCGCCCATTGTACACTTGTTTTTTTAAATGTTTTTACTATGTTTGCAATGAGGTGTACAATAAAGTATATAATAAATAAATAATAATAAGGTTGATTATGTACATGTAAATTACACTTTAAATTATTCAAATCGGACCTTTCGTTTAAAAGTTACGACGGGTATAAAATGCTTTGAGTATATAAAATGTTGCGATTTGAGCAAACTGGGGAGAATCTTAATGCTTGGTCCGATGAAGTTTAAAGAATATAAATATTGAACCCCTAAACAGGTGAAGGAAGTTTAAAGGGGAGTGCGTTATTGCCTGCTTCAATTTGCGTCGAAATTAATATGAACGAACTAAAAGTGGGATAATTGAAACAGATCTAACAATTTTTGCGAAATCAACCCCTGACGGGGTGAAATGGATGAACAGTTGCGCTGATCCTGAGACCATAGAATCAGCAGCAGAAATGGCTGGCTAATTAACGAAACTCGTTGTGATCTTCCAAAATTAATCGCTAAAAGGGGGTAGAGGGGGGTTGAAGTTTGTGGAGTACCTACTAAATCTGCGAGAACGAAGTCGGGGGAAGTGCTAGTAAAAAAGAAAATAAAAAAGGTAGGTTGTTGTTCGTACCTGACAGCATCCAGATAGCCGGCGGGCTCGGAGGCGCCGGAGTGCTGCGAGCCCACGGAGATGACGGAGGGCTCGCGCGCGCGCAGGTCCAGCACGCCCGCCTCCTCCTCCGCGCCGCCCAGCCGCTGCTGCAACACGAGATAGAGCTCTTACTTACTTTACAACAAACATGCAGAACTAATCATTGAGGGACTATTCTCGGAGTCAACCTGTCAAAAAATGTTACCTTCCATTTCACTGACATGAGATTGCGATTAGAAACATAACGACGCTTTTGCAGTGATAACTTCTTATGGGAGGGTAAACCGCTTCGTAACGTAACGCGTTACGACGCCAGTCAGTCTGGCTTCCCTTTCTCTCACGCATACGGCAGCGGTAGGCAGGCTCTTCCTCTCTCACTCTAACCCACAGCGCTAGTCGCATTTCAGACAGACAATTCCCATATTAAATAGTTCAACTTAGATTAGTTTAAGTTATCACTTCTGTCGGGCGTCCCGCGACGCACACGTTTTTTTTTAAATTTCTGGTTTTACCCTCTGACGTTCGGGTCGTTTAACACATTTTGGTGGAAGCTATATGCGATGTAACGTAAGACTTTCCTATAAATTATTAATCAATTTAACTAGATTAAATGAGATACAAAATGTCGTTAACTTGTTTTTTTTCTGGATGGAAAACGATCAAATGACTTTTCACGCCATTTTCTTTTGGGTCTACCGCGTCGCCGGGATAACTACATAAATTGAGGTTTTTGTTCTATGTACGATCTAAAAGATCGAGATGGGAGAGAGACCGTGAGATGAACAACGACAGCGGCTAGAATTGGACACAGTTCGTGTTGGCCGCGACTGCTCTGTTAAAAGCGAATAAAATGAGTTCTAAGTAGTTGTGAAAGGAAAATTTAATGGACAACTGCTACTGGGCTGACTGTCGCTTATCTAGGCTCCCGGAGTTTACCGTTTTTAAGAGTTACCGCGTCTGAAACGCAAACGGCATTTGGAGGGACACGGGTGGGCATTAGTCTTCAAGACTGATGATGTTTAGTAATATTACTAAGAATCAGGTGGTGAGCCAAAATAACTGTAGCACTATAGCTATAAATTCTTTTAAAAATTGTACGAAGGAGGTTCCATGTATCACTAAGGAAAAATTATTTGTTAACGTGGAGGCCACATGTAGTTCCATCTCACTGCCAAGTGATGATGTTGAAGTCTTAGGGCAAACTCCTGATATTAATTTAAACTAGTTTATAAGACAACAGAAGTTACCAATAACAGATTAGTTATACCTACAGACATTAAGGTATCTTCTTGCTCTCAGTTAGATACATATCAAAAAGGGGGTCAGCAGCATACATTGAAATTATTTCATCAAAATATTCAAGGTATCTCTTCCAAAATATTAGAAATAGAAATGTTTTTAGAGAAAACAATGTTTGACATTGTATGTTTTAGTGAACATTGGTTGAAAGATTACCAGATGCAAATTAGTTATGAAAATTATAGTGTAGGCAGTTGCTTTAACCGCAAATCTATGTTGCGCGGTGGTTCCCTCATCTTAGTGAAAAAATGCTTAAAATTTAAGCAACGTAATGACATTGTCAGCTTGTCAGTGGAACATTGTATTGAACTGTCCTGTGTTGAGCTGGATAAGCATGTTATAGTGTGCGTGTACAGACCCCCAAACCCTCAAAACTTTACTTTATTTGAGTCAACTATGGAAGATATCCTTGCGAAACTTGCAGCAGGTAACAAATCCGCGATTATTTGCGGAGATTTTAATATTAATATTTTAGAAAATAATTTAAATAGCAGCAGATTTTTAAGCCTTTTTAAATCATTTAATTTGTCTAATGTTTTTACTGAACCTACTAGGGTAACACCAACTTCTTCAACCTGTATCGATAATGTATTCTGCGATTGTGATTATTTAGATAAAGCCATAGTTAATTACCTTCCGTCGGATCATAGCGGACAATTGGTAACATTTAAGTTTAAAGCAGCCTTGCAAAAAATTCAAATACAATATAGGCCAATTACAACAGGCAAACTAGCTAGATTCAATGTTACCTTACAAAATAAGTTGAATGTTCTAGGCCATAATATTGAGGACGCAAATAAGTTTTATGATAATTTCTTTTCAGTAGTACTAAAGGAATTCAATACAACTTTTGAAAAGAAGTCTAAAAATACTTCCCCTAAGTTTATATTTAGTGACTGGGCGACTAAAGGTATTAGGATAAGTAGGGAAAGACTATATGAGTTATATGGCCTTAAGCCTTTCATTAACACAGAAACCTTTAGTATGTATGTAAACAAATATTCTAAAGTTTTCAGAAATACTTGCAAAGTAGCTAAAGCCCTGTACATTAGCAATAAGATCAAATCGGCAGATAATAAAATTAAGACAGTTTGGAAAGTTATCAATAATGAAACTAGTAGGAATAAAGTACGAAACACTGATTTTTTACTGGAGACTGCACATGGTGCCATAAGCTCTAATTTAGAAGTAGCTCAAGAATTTGTAAATTTTTTCACCGAAATACCATCAAGAACTACTGAAGCTTTAAATTCTTCACCCGAGGTATCATTTAATTTATTAAGAGCAAACGTTCCAGGTTGTACGGTTGAATTCCAATTCAAACATATCAACCCTATGACGGTTATAAAAGCTTTCCGGCAAATCAAAATCAAATTGACCGAAGACTTATGGGGAATGTCTGTCAAAGTGTGCACGTCCATAATTGAGACCATAGCACCATACTTGGCTTTAATATTCAATTTATGTGTAGACCAAGGAGTCTTTCCGGATATAATGAAATATAGTAAGGTTATACCACTTTTTAAATCCGGTGACAGTAAAGATGCCAATAATTATAGACCTGTATCCGTATTGCCGGTTTTCAGCAAGGTATTTGAAAAAGTGATGCTCAATCAAATGCTCATTCATTTTAACATCAATAAAATCTTACACGATCAACAGTATGGGTTTACCAAAGGTCGTTGTACGACTGACGCTGGTGTCACAATGTTAAAACACATATATACAGCGTGGGAAGAGGCGCAAGATGCCATAGGAATCTTTTGTGACCTCTCCAAGGCATTTGATTGCGTAAATCACGAAACCTTGCTCCTAAAACTAAAACATTACGGACTAGGTAATCTTGCTCTCAGTTTAGTGAAGTCGTACTTAAATGACAGACAGCAGCAAGTTCAAATAAACGGTGTTAATTCAAGGGGTTTAAAAGTCAAAATGGGGGTACCACAAGGCTCAATATTGGGTCCTTTCCTCTTTTTAGTGTATATTAATGATTTACTCCATCTTTTAAAAAACCAACCAAAGATGGTGTTATTTGCTGACGATACGTCCTTAATTTTTAAGATAGATAGACGTTCTACAAGTCTTGACGACGTAAATAATGCGCTACAGCAGGTCCAAAATTGGTTCACTGCGAATAATTTAGTATTAAATGGGAAAAAAACTAAGTGCATCAGATTTGCTTTACCGAATGTCAAAAGTAATACTTGCGACATAGTATTGGACAAAGAGAAACTTGAATTCGTCGAAGACACGGTTTTCCTAGGGATCACGCTTGACTCAAAGCTACAATGGGGTCCTCATTTAACATCTCTTGCAGGACGGCTAAGTTCAGCAGCATATGCTGTCAGAAAAATCCGTCAATTTACTGATATAGATACCGCGAGGCTGGTTTATTTTAGTTACTTTCATAGTATAATGTCTTACGGTATCTTATTATGGGGACGAGCTGCAGACATCGAGTCTATATTTATTCTGCAGAAAAGAGCCATCAGAGCCATATACCATCTTGGTCGGCGCGATTCCCTAAGGGAACTGTTTAAGGATATTAACATCATGACGGTACCTTGTCAATACATATACGAAAACATTATGTATGTTCGGAAAAATATTCATCTTTTTAATAAGATTAGTGATAGGCATAATTTTAATACTAGAAATAGGAATAAATTAGATCAACCCCGATTCAGATTGGCTAAAGTACACACTTCTTTTATGGGATATTGTATTAAGTTTTATAATAAAATACCACGTGAGATTCTCGAACTGAATGAGAAAAAATTTAAAACATGCATAAAACGCACTCTATGTAGACAGGCATATTATAAACTGGAAGATTATATCCTTGATAAAAATGCTTGGCTAAATGCCGGTCCTGCTCCACAGCCTCAGCCGCTTGGTTCCACTAGTTAGGTTTTATATTTGGAAGAGATGCTCACCCTCTTTTATGTCTAATAATAATACTATTCCGCATAATCTTATATTATGTTTGGAATAAACTTTTCTTTTTCTGTATTTTCAGATTGATATTCATAGTTTTATATAATTTAGAAGCAATTTTTATTTCAAGTTCTGTAAATGTGAGAACCCTGGACCATTATGTTAATAGATAGTTTCCTTGTTTGACATGAAATAGCAGGGGCAGTTGAGGGTGTGTCATGCTCACTCCAATGTCTCGCTGATGGTGGCGCGTGTATCGGATCATTCAGTTCCCTTCAAAATGGTTGAGCTGAATGGTGCTGATGCACGCGTCATGTTCGTGAACGGGCGCCGTCAGTGGAGACTGGTCATCCCTTGGTTGCCACTGCCTCATTTTAATATTTCATACTATAAATTGTTTTTTTTCTTTCTTTACATTGTTCTCATATATAGAAGCAACAAGGTTTATGTAACCAGGATTTTTGTAAACATAAAATGATTTAAAAGAGTGTCCGTGGAGTTTCTTGCACGTTCTTCTCCATAGAGATCTACGCTTGCGAACGTGCAAATAGCTTCATGTTTTTGACGGACTGACTTTGACAATTCAAAAGTACCTGATAATGGTTTATTTGAAATAAATGCTTTGACTATTGACTATATTGACTATTGACACTCCCTCCCGCTCCACCCAGAGCGGAAGGAGTCATTTGATGATTTCCCATCCAAAAGAAAGGGCTCCTTGATTCATTATTTGTCCAGCTCCTCGTTCAGGACCACACTATCTCCTGACATACTCACATTATTAAACTTGTGCACATGGTTCTGCTCCTTTTCGTTCTTGAAGGAGTCCTGCGCGGGGTGCGGGGTGTGCGGGGTNGGGGTGTGCGTGGTGTGCGGCGTGTGCGCGGCGTGCGGGGGGTGCGGCGCGTGCGCGGGCGCGTCCAGCGGGTACAGCGGCCGGGAGGCGGGCCGAGGGGACGCCGCCGCCTCCTCGCGCGTGCCCTCGCCCGACAGGCCCAGGACCTGCGCCGCGTACTCGCCTTGGAATGACATGTCGGCGCCTGGAACGGGACACACACATACGTTATTATTTATTGTAAGTTTAGGTACAGTAATAATGATGATACCCGAACGAATTTCGATCAAGGAGAACCTCTTAAAGAGACTATAGTACACATGTATATGAGCAAACACAGATGCACTGTCTGTTCCTATGCTCTCTTAGTCCGATGGGACGGCAATTCGACACGACCTGAGAGATATCAGGCGCCGGACTAATGGCTTGACGTGCTTTCCAAGGCCCCGTACGCTGGAAAGGTGTCACACCACCAACTTCCGGGCTGCCACCGAAAAATTTCTAATGGAAGATGGTAATTACATTTTTTGCCCGACCTGGGAATCCAGGACAACATTAGTGGTACATACGTGGCCTTGACCTTTTGAACGCCAGAGCATAAACGCATCGGCATACCCCCGACGCCAAGCCACAAATTCGCCGTACTTTTTTCTCTTGTCATGTATACGTGACAATGGTGTTCAAAAGGTAAAGGCAACGAGGCATTGTTTACCATTACCATTGCACCTTTTGTAACTATTATTTTTGAGATTGTATCGATGCCGATGGTAAGACCTTCAGATGGGAGTATCTAAGTTAAGTGTGAAAAGGTTACTTCTAGGCAAGCGTGCTCCATCTTCGACTACATCATCGTTTTCCGTCAGGTGAAATTGTGTTACAACGCAATTACAAAAAGAAAACATGATTCCACTACATTCTAGCAAAAATTTCGATTCGACTTTGACCCGACGGAAAGATCTATTGATCTGTATGTCACCGGAAAATGGCAAACGCCGTAAGATTGAACTGTTTTTTTTTTAAAGACACGGATATATTGGAAACTATTCAATTTAGGTGGGTTTTGTAGAATACAAAACGATTTTTTCATAATATATCGAGAAATTATAATCTAATCAAGATTTATTACAATCTTACGGAGTCTGCAATTTTCCGGTGACATATACTTAAAACCTATTCCGGTTTAGAAGACCATAATATTATAAAGACAATTTTCCCAAATAAATCATTGATAAAACGCGGTGTGCCGCGTGTGACTACCCTGAATTCTCATGAATAACATAATTTAAATGATCTTAAATTACGCTCCCGTTTTAACCGCAAACCAATCAAGTAAACACCAGCCTTCGTACACAAAACCAGTCAATTACAATAAACTACTGTTAACTTAAACAAGTAAATTATCATCTTCCTACGATTACGGTCCCATACATTAACGCGTGCTTACACTTGTACAGGCGAACAAAGAGATAAGTGTACGGGGAACTAAGTGGCAACTACGTAACGATGTTGCGTGTGTTGACAAGCAGTCTTTACATTACGGTTTTAAGTTTACTTTCATCGAAAACAAAACTTGCACATTATCTTCAGTTACGTAAGGAATGTAGTATACTGCTAAAGGAATCAGTCATTCATTAAAGCCGTATCAACAACGTATTTATTTATTTATTTATTTATTAACACTTTACGCACACAAATGTACAGAGGCGGACTAAATGACATAGGCATTCTCTACCAGTCAACCTTTGGGTGATGCAGAGAATGGTGGTAGGTGCAATATGGTGAATAAAAAGCGATTCAGCTTATAGCTTAGGTATTAGGCTTTAAGCTTTTAAGTTTTATATAAAAGTGTTTTCTTATTAGTAAATATTGGCAGTATACTAAAAAAAAATGTTTTTGTCTGTTTAATAAATAGCTTATTCGACAGCACCTATCAAGCACCTATAGGTATGTACAGTAATTTCCTGGATCTTTTGCGCTTACGACCTCGGCGCAGTGGCAGTGAAAGTGCCACCGTAATCAGTTGACATCATCTGGTCATGTAACTACCCTGTGGCAAAGATTTAGCCTCTATTCAAAACTGTTCCGTCGACTGTACCAACCTCCCTACAACTACGTACAGTCATTCATGGATGCGCTTACGCCGCGCTCGCGACCTCGGCGCAGTGGCAGTGAAAGTGCCACCGTAATCAGTTGACATCATCAGAATCTGGTCATGTGACTACCCTGTGGCAAAGATTTTGCCTCTGTACAAAGCTGTTCCGTCGACTGTACCAACCTCCCTACACCTACGTACAGTCATTCATGGATGCGCTTACGCCGCGCTCGCGACCTCGGCGCAGTGGCAGTGAAAGTGCCACCGTAATCAGTTGACATCATCTGGTCATGTGACTACCCTGTGGTAAAGATTTTGCCTCTGTACAAAACTGTTCCGTCGACTGTACCAACCTCCCTACACCTACGTACAGTCATTCATGGATGCGCTTACGCCGCGCTCGCGACCTCGGCGCAGTGGCAGTGAAAGTGCCACCGTAATCAGCTGACCGCCTGAATCGAACTGACCTATGCGGGGTATGTGCAGTAGTCCTATTGACATGCTTTTACATTCTGCCGTGGGAATTTAGACTTTATTTGTTTAAGTTATGGTCTTAGTAACTAATGAATTTTATTTTCTCATGGTGGCTGCAAAACGACAAAAAAGTCTGTGATCCCTAGATTTAAATTCATACAGTGAGTCACTGACCATCAAAAGAATACTAATCGCTATTGAAATCCTTTTTATTTGTTTTTTTTTTTAATGACGACATACAAAAGTACTTCTCACAGTACCTATTCGTGTAACATGTGAGATAAATAAAGTCACAGAGATCCCGATAAAATGCTGATGCAATACTTGTATTTCATAACAGTAGGTACTTTCAGGTCCAGAGTTGCGGCATTGTGCGAAAGAGTCCGCGGCCCTGGGGGCTTTCTACTCCGTATCACTAACCACTAAGAATTAATGACAACACGATTTGACAGTTACTGTCAAATCTTGTTGTCATTCATTCTTAGTTCGGGTTTGGAACTAATCGTAAGTCCGTAGGTGATACGGAGTAGAATACGCCCGCAACTAAACCCGAAACTACGGACTTCGGGTTTAGAGAGTACCCCCCTTGGAACGCAAAGGGCATTTAAAGGGGTGGGTTTTAGTCAATAAGTTTAGTTTAAATTAATTTATTGGGATCATATAAACCGTCAGAAACTAATGCACTATGTAGGGATCGGCTTTTGCCAGGGTTGCGGAATTTGTTCGGAAGAGACACCGCGGCCCTGGAACGCAATGGAATTAACACGGATGGGTTGTAGTCAGTAAAAGTCTGACACTCCCTCCCGCTCCGACTAGAGCAGAAGTCATTTGATTATTTCTCATCCGAAAACAGAAAGGTACTTTCAGATCAGAGTTTGCGAGTCAGTAAGGAGGTCAAAAGACAGGAGAGGCCATCCTGACTCCGATCTAGAATCATTCAGTTTTGACCTGTTAAAGCACGCTTCAAAATCCTCACTCAGCCTAGAACATGCCATCACCCCTATCATGTCGACATCATGTATGTTTAACCGACTTCAAAAAAAGGAGGAGGTTCTCAATTCGTCGGAACCTTTTTGTTAGGAAAAATCTTGATTTCATAACCTAAAGTTTTCGCTAAAGATGATCAATAGACTGCAGCGTGTGCACCATAGCTTAAACGAGCTGTTTGGATGTTTGCAGCGCTGTGTTGAAGCTTCGATGTGTCGTAACATGAGCCTTGGGCTTACACGGAACCCGGCAGACGTGTAGACCAATTCCACCTCGGCTTACTGAGGCTTTACAGGTACTTGAGCTCCTGATTCACTTGTAATTTAGACTCTGTGTCTATGAACAGTAGAATACAGAATATATGTTTGACCACATCTCACCAGATGGTTTCGCGATGGAGCAGGCTTGCCTAGAACTAACTTATTCACTTTTAACTTAACGACCGACCCCCGTTGTTGCTATCGGGAAACACAGACACCAGCAGGGAATTCCACTTCTTAGCTGTACGCAGAGTTAAAGAATTCCCAAACTGTTTTGTGCGTATGGGTGGAATGCCCAGGTCCACCATGTCAATTACATTTTATTTTATTGTTTTATAGCGTACTATGAAGAAGAATAAAATTCATAGCAGAAGCAACAATGAGCCACATAAATAAAGTTTGACGTTAAAGTTACTTGAAAGAGAATAGAATACCTTTTGTTATGGACCTACACCATATAAGTTACAGAAAAAATAGATGAAGAAAACAACAGGGTGACACAATGGGCGGCCTTATTTATTTATTTATTACCACTTTACGCACAAAAATGTACAGAGGCGGACTTAATGCCATAGGCATTCTCTATCAGTCTGACGAATTTCGAACACAAAACTAAGTGGTATTTCTGATTTCTCTCCGTATATTCTTGAACAAACTACAACAGTACCGGTAGCAGGTTTGACTACAGACATTACTAGAACACGACCGCAAAATAAGGCCACACGGGTCACTGGACCACCGGGGAAATACTTAAGGGCAAGCAATTATAATAACAACGGCAATTAATTTTATGTTCCACGATTCTGCAGAAAGAATGCCGGAGGAAAGGGCGAGACGATGATGAAGTCAAGATGACTTCATCACTGAAATTAACCCGTGAGAAGGAAATGACACATATTTTCAACATATTTTCTTGAAGATGTCATGGGCGTGCAGTAAGCTACAGTAACGGTAGGCCCATGCATAACGCCCAAAAAAAAATTAACTAAAATGGGACTGGGCAGGTCACACCAGGCGCATGCATAGTGACCGCTGGGCAAAAGTCTCCACGCAATGGGTGCCAGAGGATGGACGGCGTCGCCGAGGCCGGCCCAGAAAGCGGTGGCGAGATGATTTAGATGCACACCGCGAAGGCTGGTTCGAGGTGGTGCACGAAAAGAATGTCTGGAAGGCTATGGGTGAGGCCTTTGCCCAGCAGTGGGACACAATAGGCTAAGGAAAAAATGTATGGGCTGGCCTACCCTTACTGTAGCCCATGGTAGATGTGATATTTGCAGGACGGATGCTACTGCGTCTAAAGCGATCAAAGGAAAGAGCAAAAGTAAAGCGAACTTGCCCCAACACTTTTCGTTAGCCCGCGTTTCAAACTGCTACCGACATATAATATGATCAATCGTCCGATCGTACTCCGCTATGTAATTTAACTTGCATGCAAGGTGGAAACGCAGCGTCACTTATGGTTTTTGCAATTAACCCTCTAGCCTCTAGATCGAAACAAAAGACGTATCTCGTTCAAAAAGAATAGTAAAGTACTCAGATTTGTTGACTTTGGTAGTCAACAAATCTGAGTACTTTACTATTCTTTTTGAAAAAAATACGCAAGAGTATTTTTTATTTTTTTCATTTTTTCTTCACGTTATTCTCTTACCCTTCCCTCAGTGTATTTTAGGGCAGCGTAAAGTGTCTTCTTCTATACTTCTACTAGTCGACATCTCTGTAGATTACCCCTTGATAGACGTATCATATTTCACACAGATTTTCAATTCAATGTTTCTTCAGAGAACCATCTAACAAAACGTTGAATTCAATAAAATAAAAAATTCACACAAAACCTCCTTTTTGAAATCTGTTACCTAAAGACCAGTCCTAAGCAAAATGGCAAAGTTTTAAAATACGGCCAGCCCGCCAGGAATTCACAGAAATTCTCTATGAATCAACGTCAAATACGTGCAAAGTAAACATTAGAGGACGCTAAAACCAATCAAATCCACATAACCAGTTTCCAATAAGGCACACAGCTAACCAGTCTATTTGACTTGCCAAATTCAACATGTCCGCGCTGCACATTCGCGCGTGGATTTTTCCAACTTCAAACAATATGGCAGTGAGATTAGTTTGCAATAGTCATGCGAATATCATAGAACAATGCTTTATTAACAACAGTACAATAGTTCGGCTACTGAATAGGGGCATATTTCGTATTGTTAGGTAGGCTTAGTACTTACAGGTACCTATAACTTGGGTTACAGCACTAAGTTGCCTACCTAACTTGGTATAATCGTACCTTGTGCAAAGCAGCGAGAGTAAGTACTTGTTTTCCTATAAACAAGTACTTCATCATCATCATCATATCAGCCGAAAGACGTCCACTACTGGACACAGGCCTCCCCCCGTGTCGCCACAAGAACCGGTCCTCTGCGTCTCGCATCCATCGGCTACCCGCAACCCTCACCAGGTCATCGGTCCACCGAGTGGGAGGCCTTTCAATGCTGCGTCTTCCGGTACGCGGTCGCCACTACAGAACTATTCGGCCCCATCGACCATCTATTCTGCAAGCAATGTCCCAATGCCCACTGTCACTTCAGTTTCTTGCGGATATCGTCATTCCTGATTCGATCACGCAAGGAAACTCTGAGCATTACCCTTTGGATGACATTAAGCCTTCTGATGAACAAGTACTTTCTCGGTCTATTCTGTGGAATAGAGAAGAAGCCTCTCGCATTAAGGATAATGTGTGTTAGGCAACAATGAACCAGCATTGAAGTAAGTAGATCATGAGGTGTCGTTCAAGTAGAAAACAATCATCTCACGAATACGCGATCATTCGTTCGGCAAAACCAGCAAGCTCCCTCTGTCAGCGCGACGACGCATTTTATTGACATAGATTTTCCGTTCGGTTGGTTCGTTCCTCTGGTTGATGCCAGCCACGACACGTAGGCCAAATCCTAGCTAGGTAGACTTATGCATTGCAGGGTATTGCAGAACTTAAAGACAGAAATATAGGGATACTGGCGGTCCCGACAGACATTGTCCTGTCCGAACGTTTGTTTTGTGTCCGACGAAAAATATAGAAATAGATTGCAGAGTCACCTACCGGATCCAATTGTGAAACTAAACCATTCTCGAATCCACTATAACATACACAAAAATCAAAATCGGTCCAGCCGTTAAGGAGGAGTTCAGTCACATACGCACGCACGCACAGAAGAATTATATATTATGTCACCGGAAAATGGCAAACTCCGTAAGATTTCGTTCATTTTAACGAAAACTAAACTTAGCTAGAACCATCCATTTATGGTCTTTATTATAAATTATATGTGACATGTTTAAATAATCAAATTAGATTAATCAAATAAATTAATATTACTCAGTTACTATTTTAATATTAAGTAAATATTATTAACATTTTTATACGATTCTTAGTACATTGTTGAGCTCTTGCCGCCTGTGATACAGGATCCTCCTAGTACAGGCATCTAACATTGTTCTACCTATATTATTATCTAAGATTTATTATTCTATTGTACCAATTTGAATTTTGAATAAAGATTTATTATTATTATTATTTATTATTATAAAATATAACTTGAGGGATATAAACTCTCGATAAATTGTCACTGAGCATTTGGAATACTTTTTTACGCATCAAAATTTGATGGTTTATCATATCTCGAAGTTATTCCGAGAAATTGTGGACTGACAAATATAACGTAAGATAATATGTTACGTAACATGGAGTGGCATATATATAGAAGATAGAAACATAGGTACATTTAAACAACAGGAGACAATTAGGCAACTTAGTCACTCTCCAGTGACCTGTGAGTTCCGAGGGATAACAGCTGTTGTAACGAGCAAAGACAACAACCGAACATCTAACTGGCGACCTAACAAATCTATCACTGACCTACTCTAGAGAAAACACATCGCTAATGACACGAATACTTACACAATAAAAATCATAATATGTACGGCAATCCATAGTAAACACAACAACTATTATAAATGCGAAAGTAACTCCGTCTGTCTGACTGTCTATATAATTATGTTTGCTAACATTTCACGCCTTATCGTTAAACTTATTCGTATAAAACTTGGCACACGGTTGAAACATGACCTAGCTAAAAACATCGGATTTATTTATCTCAGTAGAATTATCCCTTGGCATTAAAAAAACCACTTGGCGAGCAAAGGCGAAGGAAATCTCTAGTACTAACAAGTTTACATATCTAAACTCGGCCAAGCACATGTTCAAAAGTGAACAAACACAAAGTAACCCAGTAACACGGTAGAATCGCATCAGCTAATCTAGGAACAAAACAAACTAACTAGGTAATAAGTTTGCACACGACATGCCCGCTATTAGTCTAAAAAGACAATTACGAATAGTGCTGTACACGAGTAGTTCGCGGGCGGAATAGTTCGTGGAACTAACGAACTATGTGTACCTACTATGTATAGCTCAGTTCGGATGTGGTTCTGTACTTGTTTTAACTTCATTAGTTTTCGTTTACTTGATAAATTCAAGAATGTCTCGAATATCTATGTATTGCGCTGAAAATTTCAACTTCAATACGAATTATAGTGGCATACAGCTACATCGGATAAGCACAATTCAGACCATGATCCGAATATATCGTACAAGAAAGTGGTGGCGAGATGACCTAGACGCACACCACGAAGGCTGGTTCGAGGTGGCTTAGTGTCTGGCAGGATATGGGAGAGGCCGTAGCCCAGCAGTGTGATACTATTGGCTAAAAAAAATGCTGGGACCTCGTTTAATAGACTTTATAATTTATTGTAAAGGTCATGCCAAGGGTTAAGTATTAACTTGCAACTGTGTTGCTAAAGCCGGATAGGTAGTCGTTCGTGTAAAAGATTGCTGAATCCGGTTCGACTAGAAGCTGACCCCAAAATATTTGGAGAAAGATAGATGATGATGATGATGAGAAGTCAAGCTGCAGAGCCCTTTTTCAACTGTGTCCGGGTCGGCTTCCATTCTAACTGGAAGCAGTTAAGTACTAGTATTTTGCTTGGAGCGACTTCTGAGTTCCACAACCTAGTATTTGGGCACCATGGTACCCCTTGGAAGACCAATGTCAGATTTCTGGCTTCTGACTATATTTAGTAACTGTCAGATATATAAATTACTAGCATTTGCCCGCAACTTCGTGCACGCATATCAAATTCTCCCGGTTCCCGTTGGAATTTTGGGACGAATTATACACCTAAAGCTTCCTCATGAATAACACCATTTATTGGCGAAAACCGCATGAAATTCCGTTCATTCGTTTTTGAGTTTATCGCGAACAGATAGGCAGACGCGGCGAAAGACTTAGTTTTATAATATGTAGGGATATATCAAGAATGGATAAAGTGAGGAATGAGTTCATTAGGGTAGTTTAAAAGTGGCGCCGGTGACGAAAAAGTTGAAAAAGAACCGCTTTTCTTGTTATGGTCATGTGAAAAGGAGGGATGAAATGCACGTAACTAAAAGAGTTATGAATATAAATGTGGATGGATGGAGAGGGAGGCAAAAGAAAAGATGAATGGATTGGGTTAGGATATGAAAGAAAAGGGAGTTAGTGATAGCGTGATGGCTGACAGGACAGAATGGAAGAAAATACGTCTTGCGCCGACCCCAAGTAACATGGGATAAGGGCAGGAAGATGATGACATTTATAAATGACATCCGGGACCAACGGCTGAAGCTTTCCGAGGCACGGAGGAATCTCGATATGTAATGGTCACCCATCATCGGACTGACCTCGGCAAGCATTATTATTTAACATCGAAGAACGAACGTTTTTAAAGGACGAGGATTAAAAAATGGTTCTTGGACTGACGCGTTACGTAAATAAATAAATTTTGAGTCACTTTTGGGGGAAAACTAGAAATTTTGTGACTCAAAATTTATTTATTTACGTTAGGCGTCCGTGTTTGGGTCGCAGAAATTCATATATGTACCAAATTTCAGCAGAATTGGTCTAGTAGATTCGGAGATAATAGGCTGTGACAGACGGACAGACAGACAACAGGTTCCGATTCATACGGATGTTCGGAAACCTAAATAAAAAAAGTTCGAAGCAACACAACCAAGACGACACAATCATAAAGAAAAGAAAAAAATGTGTTTATCGTCACAGAAAAGACTTACACATTTAAATTCAAACATCGACCCAATCCACAAGTTAAATGAACTAATTTCGCGATACCAAACTAAACCGCTCCAAACGCATCAGTCACGTCGTGTGAACAATACAAAGTTCAGCATGCAACGACTAGAACCGGTTGAAACCGCTTAGTGGAACTTCACTTTTATTTACACAGACTAATTCGATGCAATCAGGGCTGTGCCGACACCGGTATGGCTTGTGTTTTGTTTGAGCTCACTTTGTAAGTTGTTGTGTTACAACTATTGTCGGAATGCTGTCTTATTAGGGATGGGTTGGGATTAATTTATATTTTCAAAACATATCAAATTTTAAGTTAAATTCGGTATTTTCTTGAAAAAATTCAATTAGTCTGTCAGATAGATTTCCAAAACATATTGGACACGTATTTTTCCTTTTTCACTATAACAAAGAATGAATACGATACAGTGCGTTGAAAACTGGCGTGACGTCACATTTTAGTAAGTATACTATTTTACAAAATCATAACGTCACCATCCTCTTGAACTTTGATGCGCTTTATCTTAAATAGCGAACAATACACGGCCAGTATTTTTTTTAAATGTAACGGTAGGACTAAACAGAATTATTATTTTTTGTATCTAGGAAAATATTCAATTAGTTAACAATAACACCGCAGATTATGCACTTTTTAGGGTTTCGTACCCAACGGAACCCTATTACTGAGCCTCCGCTGTCCGTCTGTGTGGCAGCGGGCTGTCTCTCAAGAACCGTAATAGGTAGACAGTTGAAATTTTCACAGAGTGCTTTTATCTTTTGCCGCTATAACAACAAATAATAAAAATCATAACATACAAGAAACATGTTTTTTCGGTTTATGGTACGGAACCTTTCGTGCGAGAACCCGACTCGACTTGGCCGGTTTTTATTTTGTTTTTTCAGTCGATCGAAAGCTTGTCTGATAGATATCCCTGTCAGCGATAAGACCACTATTGTGACCATAGTTTGTGCAAAAGAGTTGTATAACTATTTTTGATTTGCAATAAAATATATCAATTAAAAACTTCATGAGCTAGGAGGTTAAACAAAGCGCAGTATAGTTTCCAATGCTTCGTTATATTTTTCATAATATATATTGTTATATACTCTATTAAAATTATTAACCAAAAAACATGTTGACGTTTCATGGCGGGAACAATCACGAATGCCACAGATTAAAAATCCCCGCCACATAAAACTAATGCTCATTCACTTTAAGTACTTTAAATTCAACTATATTAAAAATGGAACATCCGAAATAACTACTTAATGCTTGTTCATTTTAAGTAGTTTGATGTTCAGATTTAAAAATAGAATATCAGCAAAATAATAAAAGATAACACAATTGAGTCTTATTCCGTTACTTTAAGATTTTCTTACAACAGAGAACAGTAAAACTTTAACAGCTACACAAAGTGTCATGGTTCTAAAGATCAAAGATTGATTTTATAGTTTTGCAAGTACATGGGTCATTAGTTTGCATTGATACTGGTTTACAAATGGATGATACTTAACGACTTTATGGTTTCTGAGACCTAATTCATTATTATTATCACGTTTTGCACCGCTAAGATTTCAAATTTACATTCGGTCTCATTCGCCGATCCCTTTCGGGTTTCGGTCGGGTTCTCGTCTAAGCTAGGACATGGTTCTTTCTTATAGTCGACTATTTTATTAACCTTTTGAACGCCACTGTCACGTATAGGCGACAAGCAAGCGCATGCCCTGTACGACAAACGTCACAAATACGTGACAAAAAGTACGGTAAATTTGTGGCTTGGCGTCGGGGGCACGCCGATGCGTTTATGCTGTGGCGTTCAAAATGTTAAGTTAATTTCTTGGTTATCGGTAGTGATGAGGCACTGGGTATTAGTATTCAATCATTCAATCAATTATTTATTTGCGCAATCGAGTACAATACATACAACAAAAGTATCGACATGCAAGAGATGTTAAAGTTATTCTAAAAAAACAGATCACGTTTGTCTTAAACAATGGCATGCAAATATTAAATACAATTATTTATTAATGTCACTGAGTCAAATTATTCAAAAATTTTCTACATTGACCTTAAACCAGAGACCTTATCTGGTTGAAACAGAAACACCGAACAAGAGATCTGTGTTCTTTACTTTTTTTCGTAAAGTATATTTATTTATTTAAACTTAATGTACAATAGTGGTACATGGGCGGACTTAATGCATCAAGGCATTCCCTACTCAAAAATTTAAACAGATTCCATGTCCGGTTCTCTGCCAGGCCACATCTTATTTTCCTCTAGCGGTCACATAAATAGGAATCCTTTAAACTAAAACATAAAATACCAGTCCACAAGACCGCGTGGCATCCTTACCTCCCGAGCGGCGGCCAGTCGTATTTATATAACATCAAAGACTCGGTACCCCGTCGTCTGGCCCGGCCAGTGATTCATATTTCATCAACGTTTGACATATGACATGTTGGCTACCAATGGTCAGTCCCCTTTGCTTTCTAGATGGAAATTCCCGGTGTGGAAATTATTGGCTGCAGTTTTTCTTTTAGAGGATATATTCCAGCTATTTCTGGTGTTTGTATATTTTTTTTTTTTTTTTATCTAATATGGGTTTGCTCTTGACTCTAGTCTAGGTCATAGATGACAGAGACAAAGTCGACGATGGAGCGAGCTTACCCAGAAGAAGCCTGTTCACTCTAATTTTGAAGAGATTAGGGTTGTATGCGTTCGGAAACACAGACGCAGGCAGAGAGTTCCACTCCTTTGCTGTGCGCATTATAAAAGACGTTTGGAAACGTTTAGTGCGAATTGGTGGAATAGCAACAAGGTAGGGATGGTAACTTGCAGTGCGTCTAGATGTCCGATGGTAGAAGGGGGCCGGTGGGATGAGATCGTGGAGTTCCTGGACACTCTCCCCGAAGTACAATCTGTAGAAGACCGACAAGCAGGCAACCTTGCGGCGATGAGCCAAGCTGTGCAGCTTGGCATCCACCAGCCTTACGTCGCCAATGAGCCTTTTAGCTCTGTGTTCCACCGAGTCAAGCGCGGCAAGTTGGTATTTAGCTGAGCCATCCCAAAGGTGGCTGCAATACTCCATGCAGGATCGGACTTGTGCTTTGTAGAGGGTTAAAAGCTGTCCAGGCGTGAAGTATCGCTTCACTCTATTTAGGATGCCCAGCTTTTTGGCCGCAGTTTGGGCTTATTGGGCATATTGGGAAAGGTTTGCTCGCTTCCGGTTTCTAGTTGTTTAATCTAAAGAATTTGCTTTTAAGGGGGCGATCAAGTATAACGTAACGCAATTTGGGGGAGGGGGGGTCTTGTAAAACGTTACGATGCGTTACAGGGGCGGGAGGGGTGTTCGAACAACGCGTTACGTAACNGAGGGGGATTCGAACAACGCGTTACGTAACATTGTTTTTATTATTTAACGCTAGCTCACTAAACATATTTTCGAGTTACACAGTCACTAAACAGTAGTCATTTTGCCAAACAAGAATAAACATCAATATTTTTCTTGAAATTACATTTATTAATTAAAAAATTCGGTAACATGAGAGTAGCAGACATAATTGTGACTTTTAGGTAAAAATTGTCACTTGGATGATACATAACGTTCAGGGAGTGGGAGGGGGTACAGATATACGTTACGGCGCGTTACATGGGGGGAGGGAGGGTCAAGAATCTTCAAAAATTGCGTTACGTAATACTTGAACACTCCCTAAATTGGTTTCTGCTACTCATGGTGTGTTTTGGTGACAACCAAAGTTAAGTGAGCTGTCGCCAAAATACCCTAGCAATAGCCAAGCGATGGCAAAATTGTCAGTCTAGAAAACCGATTCCTCAAGACATGTCTTATTTTTCTCTGATAGCCATACATTATACATTTATTGAAAGAACACTGATGATACCTAGGCTAAGCTTTTAGGGTTACCATACCCAAAGGAACCCTATTATTAAGCCTCCGCTGTCCGTCCGTCCGTCTGTCTATCAGCGGGCTGTATCTATAGAACCGTAGGTGGACAGTTGAAATTTTCACAGAGTGTGTTTTTCTATTGCCGCTATAACAACAAATTATAAAAATTAAAGGAGACTCCCGTAAAAGAAATGTGTTCTTTTTTTTCGGTTTATGGTACGGAACCTTTCGTGTGAGTTTTTAATGATTATTATTTACTGATGATGACTTACTAATTGACAACCTGTCTGTTTGTACATCATTGACATTGGGACGATGGAATGCCTGCGGATTACAAGAATTGCTTGCGAGCCCAGACTTTCCCAATAATCTTGTTTTTTAGACCATTTGCTCAAAGAATCTTTAGCATATCTTCGTTCTGTCTACATAATCGTCTATCTCTTAGGTATGTCACCGTTAAGTTGCAAACGCCGTAAATATCGCGTGACATTGTAAACTATTTTTTTTTTTCTTAAAAGGACACGGATATTCACTATTGAATTTGGATGGGATTTATTGTATACGAAACGATGTTTTCATTATATATCGAGAAATTATATTCTAATAAAGATTTATTACAATCTTACGGAATCTGCAATTTTCCGGTGACAGCTATAACTCAGTCACATACATATATCCTAACATTGCATTTCAAACGACAGTCCACCGTGTTTACTCTACACAACTTCAAAGAGGTTATTACTATAGGGGTGTATGTATGTACAGCGCCTAGCATTCGCAAACCGTTTGACTGTCCCTCAGTGCCCGATGACACAGTATAAATATGAACAGTACGGAAACTACCTACAAACGCTCGAAACGGCACACTCACACAAACATGCGCATCGACGAGACCCTTAAGCGGTTGTCGCGGTGCTGTCAGTATTGAGTGCCGCGTCAAGATGAGTGGTCACGTATTAGATTATCTCTGCGATCTTTTTAAAAATGCCACGAGCGTATTGCGTAGTATATAGCTGTTTACAAAGTTTAAGATCTATAGTTCTTCAAGTTGTTGTGTGTTAATATTAAACTGTTTTCCGCCATAAGATTACCTATTTCAATTGTATGTGTAAGCTAGTTATTTCAATTCGATTGATTGATCACTACACAACAAAAACAATTTAATAAAAATAAAATATCACAATCATTAAAAGTTACAACCCTTTAGCTTCAATGGAGCGTAGGTAACTATTTTATCAACTAGGCTTAGTTTCCGTACTGTTCATATTTATACTGTGGCGATGATTTCCATTTGTGTTTAAATACATACATACAGCGATACGCAAATAGACATGTGAAAACGATTTGCCTGTACTTCCTCATGAATGTGGCTATCATATACAAAAGGAATTTTCCTAATCCGACTGGTTAGTCCAGAGATTAGCTCGTTGAAATAAACAAACAAACTCTTCAGCTTTATTATATTAGGACAGATATAGATTATTTACAACAACTTATACATATATTGTGAAGAGGTAAGTTTGATTATTTGGCGGAGGTTATATGTCTGCCGAGTACTGATCTGATTTCAAAGTATTCACTGATAGTAAAGCCATACTATAACGGTTACATTTTATCCCGAAAGATATACATGGTTCCTGTAATAGGCCACGGCAGCGAAGCTAATTTATCCTACTAATATTATAAACGCGAAAGTTTTTAAGAATGTATGTAGGGATGTATGTTTGTTACTCTTTCACGCCAAAACTACTCAATGGATTTTGATGAAATTTGACACATTATAGTCTGGAATAACACATAGGATACTTTTTTATCCCGGGACAAAACCAAGGGATAATTTTCGACATTAATGCGGTCAAGTACTAATTTAATAAATGCGAAAGTTAGAATGTTTGGACGTTTGTTACTCAATCACATCAGAACGGTTGAATTGAACTTGATGCAATTCGGAACAGAGGTAGATTATAGTCTAAAATAACATATAGGATACTCTTTATCCAGGGAGTATGTTCCCTTGGTGTAATTTCCGACTTTCACACGGGTGGAACCGCTGGCGACACCTAGTGTTTATTAACCTTTTGAACGCCAGAGCATAAACGATGCTATATAACAGGCTATATCTAGTGATGTATATTTGATACGTTATTTTACCAGTACATAAATAAAATACCAAACCGGTGGATGTTTTTAGGTAGAATTTATAGGTAGATACTTGGAAAAATGTAAAGCGCCTGAAAATTCTATGTATTTTTGCCTGATATTAACATACATTTTTAACTCCCGACGCAAAAGAGGGGTGTTATAAGTTTGACGTGTCTGTTTGTCTGTCTGTCTGTCTGTGGCATCATAGCGCCCGAACCACTGAACCGATTTCAGTTTAGTTTTTTTTGGATGAAAGGAGACTTAATCGAGAGTGTTCTTAGCTATGTTTTAGTTTTTATGTACAGGTTGTTAAATAAATCAAATTATTATTTCGTACTTTNCAATCATTAAAAGTTACAACCCTTTAGCTTCAATGGAGCGTAGGTAACTATTTTATCAACTAGGCTTAGTTTCCGTACTGTTCATATTTATACTGTGGCGATGATTTCCATTTGTGTTTAAATACATACATACAGCGATACGCAAATAGACATGTGAAAACGATTTGCCTGTACTTCCTCATGAATGTGGCTATCATATACAAAAGGAATTTTCCTAATCCGACTGGTTAGTCCAGAGATTAGCTCGTTGAAATAAACAAACAAACTCTTCAGCTTTATTATATTAGGACAGATATAGATTATTTACAACAACTTATACATATATTGTGAAGAGGTAAGTTTGATTATTTGGCGGAGGTTATATGTCTGCCGAGTACTGATCTGATTTCAAAGTATTCACTGATAGTAAAGCCATACTATAACGGTTACATTTTATCCCGAAAGATATACATGGTTCCTGTAATAGGCCACGGCAGCGAAGCTAATTTATCCTACTAATATTATAAACGCGAAAGTTTTTAAGAATGTATGTAGGGATGTATGTTTGTTACTCTTTCACGCCAAAACTACTCAATGGATTTTGATGAAATTTGACACATTATAGTCTGGAATAACACATAGGATACTTTTTTATCCCGGGACAAAACCAAGGGATAATTTTCGACATTAATGCGGTCAAGTACTAATTTAATAAATGCGAAAGTTAGAATGTTTGGACGTTTGTTACTCAATCACATCAGAACGGTTGAATTGAACTTGATGCAATTCGGAACAGAGGTAGATTATAGTCTAAAATAACATATAGGATACTCTTTATCCAGGGAGTATGTTCCCTTGGTGTAATTTCCGACTTTCACACGGGTGGAACCGCTGGCGACACCTAGTGTTTATTAACCTTTTGAACGCCAGAGCATAAACGATGCTATATAACAGGCTATATCTAGTGATGTATATTTGATACGTTATTTTACCAGTACATAAATAAAATACCAAACCGGTGGATGTTTTTAGGTAGAATTTATAGGTAGATACTTGGAAAAATGTAAAGCGCCTGAAAATTCTATGTATTTTTGCCTGATATTAACATACATTTTTAACTCCCGACGCAAAAGAGGGGTGTTATAAGTTTGACGTGTCTGTTTGTCTGTCTGTCTGTCTGTGGCATCATAGCGCCCGAACCACTGAACCGATTTCAGTTTAGTTTTTTTTGGATGAAAGGAGACTTAATCGAGAGTGTTCTTAGCTATGTTTTAGTTTTTATGTACAGGTTGTTAAATAAATCAAATTATTATTTCGTACTTTTTTAGGTAGGTTTTTATGTCGGGGGTTTTTTAAATTTTAAATTTTATATTTTCCTACCTCTTTATGTTTTCGGTAAACATCATACCAAAACGATTTTATATTGTTGCGCAGACTTTGGTAGGTGGACTTGGAAAAATGAAATGCATTCGCAGCAGTTAAATACACAGCGAATTCGAAAATAATTTTCGCTTTAAACAATTCTGTTTTTCGTTTTAAAGCCTTCAAATAAAAGCAATTTTTGGGGGAAATCCAAGCCATTCAATTGGTTATCAATGCTCGTTCATTTTCAGTGCGAGAAGAGGCGTTTTACCCTCAATAATTGTTGAACGAATTTTCACTCTCGTTCTTGGAAAAAAACTGGATTAAAATTAGTATCTTCTATTTGGTATTTCAATATGAAATTCTACAACGCCAGTCCCAATTCTAGACTTGTGCCCCCCTATTAGAGCGGTTACGCACTGCATCCGATCCGAATCCGTGAAAATACGATCCGAAGTAGTCATAGAACGATTTGTATAGTAGTACTTCCGTAATCCGATTTCTTTCGGAAGAAATATTGACGAACTGAAGTAACCGTAGTACTGTTTGTACGAACGCTTTCGCATTACTTCGGATTCAAATTGGACATATCTCAAGCTGGCCTCTGGCTATTAGCTTGGATATGGATCAGAGATCGCATTAGTGCGTAAGCAATATCCGATTTCGGTCCGAGCGTTTTGGACTCTAGATCCGTATTTTCACGAATTCGAATCGGATGCAGTGCGAAAAGCAATATCCGAATTCAATCCGAGTTTTTTATACCCGTATTTTTACGCATTCGGATCTGGTGCATTGCGTAACCGCTTTTACAATGGGACTTTAATATAACTGGGGAAATATGGGAGTGTCATGCTCACGTAAAAGTCGGGCTGATGGTGCTGGATCATTTGGCACTCTTCAAAGTGGTTGAGCCGAATGGTGCTAGCGCAGCCGTCATATTGCTGAGCGAGCGCCGTCAGCTAGGACTGGTCATGTCTCAGCTGCCACGGTTTATTTAATTATGTGTTCTTTGAATTGTTGCTTTTTTTTTTACTTCGGTCGTGCAAGTCTTTTTACATCGTTCGCACATATATGTATGTTTGTATAATTTTCACACTAATGATGTAACCATATCATTGTAAAAAACATTGATTTAAAAGAGTGTCCGTGAAGTTTCTTGCACGTTCATCTCCATAGAGATCTACGCTTTAGAACGTGTAATTAGCTTCATCTCTTTGGACAGACCGACCTTGACTATTCAAAAGTGCCTGTAATGGTTTAATTGAAATAAATGCTTTGAGTTCAAAGACCAACAGGAGGACCAACGTTTTGAAGTAGGTTCCGAGACACGGAGGTGTCACACCACCAGCTGCTGTCACGTAGTACCTCTGCTGGTAATACTTTGTTCTTATAAGTAGCATACTCTGGGTGCATCGTCCTCAAATAATATTAAATTAATTTTTGTATACCAAATTTTTTAAAATCATTATTTGAAAAGAATAACTATGGAGTTTCTTGTCCGTTCTTCTCCATAAGAATCCACCTTTCCGAATGGACAGTAGAGTCACTTTATTAATGTAATATTATTATTATACTGAACTGTAAACGATGACGTTCAAAAGTGCCGTTTAATGGCCTAATTGAAATAAACGTTTTGACTTTGACTTTGACCATGCAGAAAGCCCAATAACATCGTCTAGGTAAGTATAGTTGGTTCTTTGAGCAGGTGACAAGTGACAAAACAAGTCATTGTTTCAATGGTGGGGCTGCCACCACAATGGTGTACTACGAAATGGTATGTAAACATGTTATGTGGCTCCCTAAGCCAGATTTCATTAGGAATTTTAGTGTTTGTGTCAATTTACTAAGGTCCTTATTTGGTTTAGCTAGCAGTTCCAAGAAAAAAAGAAAGATTTATAGGTGTCCATAGCTTCTGCCGACGGCTTCGGCCGTTTTAAAATCATCGATAAAAACCTATGTGTAATAGCATTAGACTCGTTCCATATTACATGGAACTTATGTTACTACGGTAATCGTAGCGCATTAACACTATACACTTCCGCCTAAACGTTTCTGAGCCTAAGGGCCGGCGCCCAGTGACGGCACGACATGGCATGGCGTGGCAAAGGAGTTTTTTCGTAGACATATAATTTTCAATGAGTTTAGAACTGACATTATTTTATTTTAATACGAATAGGTAGAAACATCTCGCGTTAAGACGTGACTTACCGTGGCATGCCGCGGAATACCACGTCATCCCCCGGGATACCGCGGCACGTCGTGACATTCCACAAGATGCCACGGCACGCTGCGGCAATCATTTTAATAAAATGCACAACCAATATTATATTAGCACAGTACTGAACTCAACGAGTGAGAATCCTGTGGCATGCCGCGAGATGATACGGTATGCCGAAGCGCGCCGTGCCGCGCCATGCCATGCTATACCATGCCGCGCCATGCCATGCCGTACCATGCCGCGCCGGCCCTAATGCGACAAATAGCCCAGAGGGCCACTTGCTAGTCTTTTAACGTAGTCGATTGCGTTTACATTAACGCGATAACCAAAAATTGAAATTGTATTTTATACAAACTCTGTATATAATACTGTCATCCGAACATCATTGAAAGTACAGCTGTAAAATAAGAGGATGAGAGAACGGCTTGAAGAGAGCAGAATTTAAATCAACATGACTGTTTCAGTTTGCCTTGAAAAAATACCAGTGCTTACATTTATTTCAGCCCCACGAATAATAAACTTACAAAACAAAAATCCCAGTTCATTTTAAAAACATGATGTAAATAAAATTCTTTACCAAAACAGCCACGCAAACTACAACCTCCGCACCCTGTATATACAGCATGTCCTAAAAACAGTACCTACAGAAAAGGACAAAAAAAATAGGACACTTTCCGTGCGTCTATCACGGCCTGGCTCAGCCGAGACAAAAGAGTGCCGTGGGAGGGCCAGCCTGCCGGATAATCCGCCAGGGGGCGCTTTGTACGACACGACCCGTTTTGACAGTTGAAATAATGTTTGATAACAATTTTTAAGGACATTTTTCGCGGAATGTTTTATTTTTTTTACTTGAAAATTTTTTTGATGTTACATTTTTATCTCGGCTCGTGGATCAGCTTTGTAAGAGAGGCCGCATCTATTTAAATTAATCAACCTTTTAAGAATTTTCTTTTGATAATTTTTTGAGATAAGTATTTTGTTTTTTTTTTCCTTTGTACATATCAAAAGGGAGAGTTACGAAATAAAACAAGACATTTATTCTTGTCTGCTAAGAAATTGTCATTATTATGAAAACAGCGACGCAATTTTCTGAAAACAGCACTTCTTTTAGATTACACTGGATATCACAATCGGCATCAGACTGCCCTTAACAACTGTCAAAGCAATGACAACTGACTTAACGTACACTGCGGGACACGGAAACCAGCCCATTTTAAAAACACGCAGCATAAGCAAAAAATACAACAAAATTGTTCTTCCATGTCCACAACACGAGTCTCGTCTCCTTTGTTTTAATATTATTTATCTGGCGAGGCGAGCCGAGGCGGAAAGGCGTTGGATTTACGACGGCCATTCGGAGTAAATCGGAATGCAACGTTGTTGTACGATCCGTAGTGACGCCGACTGATCCGATGCGTTTAATAGTCGAAGAGGTACATACGTTGTGAAGACATTGTGTTCCCAGTTATTTATTGTGGGGAAGATTTAAAGATCTACTATCCACGTTGAACTTATGTAGTGAGTACAGCGTATGCTAAATACGAAATTGGTTTTTGTTACATTTTAACTATCGTGAGAAACCTTTAAGTTTATGATTGGATGTTTCGAGATTTTCCAACTTGTTTCGAACTGAAAATGAGCCATGTTATAAATCTTTGCATCGCATTTCAACATCTCTCTAGCTGAATAGAGACAAATTCTCGGTTATACCAAACCAGTCAGATTGAAACTTTAATCTTTTTGCTTTTTTATGCACGTTGACTTGATAGTGCTGTGTGCATTATGTTCGCCCATGTACCGCTATAGTACATAAAGTTTAAATAAAAGATAGTTTGATTATTTTGGTGTGTAAGTACTCTGGCATGTTCATGAACTTTAGGCAACAATATATGTGATTCACATCATTATGAACCTTAAATACCTCTCCTACTACTATTTTACTTGCAAGGTCCCTAACTGTTTATGTTATACCTTTTTTCTTTCCACATTTAATTATATCTACTTTCCGCAAAGCAGGCACACAATGAAACTATCACCTGAACCATACAGTTTCATTCACGAGACATTTCAAAGACTTGTACTAACCTATAAAAGGTTTCCCATCCAGCCTCTTCATCCAATAGAACCTCTGACTGTGCGGCTTGTTCTCGCGGTCGTATTGCTCCCATTGCTGCCTCAGGAAGGTGTAGCAAACGCAGCAACATCGGACGGTGCCATCCTCGTCGCCCTCCGCCCGGTACCCGTTTGGGGGAGCGTGCGCGCCCAGGAACGGGAAGTACGGTTCTGTGCACTGGGGTAAACAAAAAAACAACGATTAAAAGAAAGAAATGTTTTTGTTTGTACCAAGTATGACGCATACCATAAAAAAGTGACTTAATTTCTTTTTGTTGCTCTGGGGTTCCTAAAAACATCCTCGAGTGAAAAAGTAGTTATAAAAAAGCGTAGTGATTGTTTTATTATTTCTGTTCCCTTTTGCGTACACTGTAGTGAACTTAAAAAGCACTTATCATTGAAAGTTTAAATTAAGATAGTATCGTTTCAAGCCTGCCTCAAACATTATTAAGTATCAGCCTAAACAGTTTCCACTGCCTGGAAACACGATTCCTCGAGGGAGTAGGCCACAGGCCACCACGCGAGTCCATAACGAATAGGTGCCAGATGTCACATCAAACCTCATGTCTCCGAATATTTGGTTCTATCACATGCCGGTCTCAACATAGAAAGAGTTCATATATCAGTATGTACTTCTCAAATATCCATTAATTTAGTTTTCCAACAATATTCACTGAAAAACTCGTAGAAATCTTCCAACGACACGCCTATCGATCGATTATCGAGTACAATACATAGGTTAAATCTTCAAGAAAACAATGCACAACGTTCCGCTAAATTATAACTAGTATCTATTCACTTATCGATTGCATACCCGCGTTAGGACGCGTATTCACTGGGGGCACGTGTTGGACAACATGTTGGCTCACTGAAGGCAATTCTCCTACTTACAGAACGTTTAAACATAAGTTCTATTAATTTTTATATATGGCAAGAAAAGCCCATGTTGCGTCTCAAGTAGATTGGGCAGGTGTGCATTATATTACACGACCGATACGTATAAAAAACTAGTAAAAATTACTATAGATACAAGTAAGATTCTTCGTTCGATCCAGTTGATCACTTTTTGGACTAGCACGGATAGATTCGAGTTGAATTCTCATCTTAGCAACAGATGGATTTTCGATGGATCGATACGGAAATTAGAATGTAAACATTCCTTAAAAAACAGAAGATAGGGAGAATATTGCCTGTGACACACGGACAGACAGACAAGACACACAAGTGATCCTTTAGGAATTCCGAAAAACGGACATTTAGAATTCTAAAGATACGGGACTTGCGCCTCAAACGGCCAATATGTCGAATATGGCAGTACAATAAACGGTACACTCCGAGTTTGGGACACAATTCTGCAATTAAAGCCCATTACTGGAATTACAGTTCCACCTAATTAAGTTTCCAAATTAAAGAGTCGATCATTTATGTCTTTTTTTTTTTTCAACGTTTCGTTAATGTAATCGTACGAGTATTTATCAATTGCAGCATCATCAGATACATGATCGGGATTTTTACTGCTACACCGCCCGTTAACACTGCATTTCTCTTCTAACAGCAAAGATGTCTGACTAAAAACAACCACAAAACTGCTAAAATATAATTTAAGAGAAATCTTGCAACACCGAGTCGACGTCACATTGCCAACATTGCCCAACATTCTGTCACCCAGTGGAAACACGTCTTAACACACCAATCGCTATGTGGGAACACTTTATGGGAAAACACCGTGAATTATTGCTACGCCTTACGCCGGTGATGCGTCGATTATCGCATGGGAACATCGAACGTAACTGTGTTTACAAATGAGCTATTAGTTATTGGAGGTTAGTTTGCATTCTCTGGATGTTGCTCAAGTTATGGAGAATGCAGTTTTACTTGCAAAACCTTGAGACAGGCGTATGCAGTCGCAAGTTCACTTAGCGCCAAGAGAAAATTCTACTAATCTTTGCGAAAAAGAATTTTATAAAAAATATCAATTAAAAGTATTATAAAAAATTAAGGGTCTTAAAGATTCTTTTGAAGTGAAAACTTCTTTAGGCGCGTTGAGCACTTTTTGGGTAAACAAAAATCATGGAACTCGCGTCATTGTCACCGAGCGCTTTGCTTTGGGTGAACAAAAATCATGGAACCCGCGTCATCGTCACCGCACGCTTTAGCTTTCGTTTAGTTTTCACTTCTATCGGCAGTCCCCAAAGACTGCCCCGCATGTTTTTTCTTTAGTGCGTTCTTTTTATTGCACGCGACTGTAAGTACCTACTCTGAATCCTACTTGCCATATTATACTGGCCAATTCTATTTTCGCTAGCCAACGAAATCGTAATCTAGGGATAGCAGAATTTGTGCCCCACGTTTCATAAGCCAGTGACAATCCCAGGGTTTTAAGGGACGGGACAGTACTGAAAAAGTGTGCCATTATTCTCAATTTCCTAGGCTTGTAACCTGGATATCAATGTCTCTTCTAAAAAAAAAGGTTTGTATCAATATAAATGGGTCATCCTGTATACTGAAGACTGATTGTTTTATCTACATACATTTTTAACCGACTTCAAAAAAGGAGGAGGTTCTCAATTCGGTTGTTTTTTTTATATTTTTTACCCCATAACTCCACCGTTTATGAGCCGGTTTGAAAAAATCTTTTTTTATCTGAAAGGTAAGGTATACGTTCCGATTGGTCCTATATAATTTCATGTCCTATGTAAATCGGTTCAGTAATTCACCTGGAAATAATATGTCATCCAAGTAAACGAAATTGTGTATTTTGCTTTCCTGTGACTTTCCAGGGATGTTTGTTAGGTACCACTAAAATGTGAAAAATAAAAACCTTTTTTTATTAAAAAATACAACGGACTTCCAAATGAAAAAATACACCTTCAAAGTATTAAATATCTTTAATTTCGGAAGTCGTTGTTTATGGTTGTTTCTTAGTATTTTAATAATGACTTCCAAAATTAAAGTTATTTAATGCTTTTTCGTGTATTTTTTTGCAAAAAATTTTATTAAATTCTAAATGTTTGAAAAGTATAAAAATCTTTCATTATGATGGGACTGCACACAACACCCAAAACGAAAATAAAGCTACAACGTCGCAGCTTGTAGTTCAATGCTCAATTTTAACGTACTATAAGTAAAATCTTTGACGTACATACCGCACCTTTAAAGTAAAACCATTACTAAACGAAATTATGTAATTTTATAGGGGAGCCATTATTAGAAAATAGTCACTGTTTTAGATAGATGGCATTGATACCTCAATTCATGAAAATTTTCGTTTAGTAACGGTTTTACTTTAAAGGTGCGACTATAAAATTTCATAATTTCGTTTAGTAACGGTTTTACGTTTCTAATCCCCTTCAACACTAGAAGCCAATACGAGAGCGCCAATCAAAAGCCAGGAACCCATGGCATAGCTACAGTTACCAATACGCCACGTGACCCGACTCACCGAAATGTGCACGTGAGTCAAGTCATAAACACATCATACATATGAATGGCCTCATAAAATGGACCAAAGGAGACTACTGATAAATAAATCGATCCTTTATTGTATAAGAATTAGGTCACATTATGCTGTGAGCTACATTAACATAAGTATGGTTCACGTTAAAATGGATTATTCCAGTCGATATTCCGATTTATTATAATATTGTCATTTGATTTTATTGCCTTTCTTGTGAATTATGGAATTATTATCATATTTTACTATTAATGTCTACAAATTATGACGTGAATGGAATTGTGTATTTAAAAGCTAAAATTTTTCAGAACATTTTCGTTATCCATATATCGGAATACGATTGATTCGTAGATATACTTAGTTATATTGACACAATTTTCCAACCTAACAAAAAATACAGGAAAACCACCTTTCCTTCAATCCTCTTACTTATACATAATCCGGTTTTTCCCATAATAGATCTCACGTAAACACACCGAAAAATGAATAATTCAAAACCCTATATGTCATAGTCATTCACAACTACCCTCCATATGGGTAAACCCTTTTTAAAGGAGTATTTTTTTTTACTTTCCATAAATATCGCTCTTTTGGAAGAATACTTACTATATTATTATTTTTACAAAATACTACAATTTTGATTTAATGAGACCATGCGACGAAAAATGATTCATATTATATACATTGTAAAAATCATATTTGTACGACAACCCTTATAGCTGTGGCGCTATAAAAAGACTTCGTGCCATTGGTGGATTTAGGTCGCCATTTTTTTTACAAGTTGCGAGGCGAAACCGCGTTTTTCATCTATGTTTTAATTTTATTTTCACCACGAAAAGTGCAATAGTTAAAAATTTATGACGGTTTAAAATAATATAATGGTAAACTTCAATCTGCTGTCCTGACAAAAACACACCTCATGAGTTGCAACAATATTCTTCCAAAGCAGCGATATTTTCTCTTGAATAAAATCAGAGTACTAGGAACACATAAGTCCACGAGCAATAACCGCCACGCCCGCGCTGGACGTAATTACGTGTCAAATGTCAATCGCTTTAGGCGCTCCATCAATTGCAATCCGGTTGAAACCAGCACAGAGCCCCAACACACGACTACAAGTAACAAGACGCGAATCGGGTGACAATGTCGTTCGTACGTCAAGACATCGTTGCGAAATGATGGATGTCTTATGATTTGTTGCTCAGGAAACACGAGTTTGTGTGTCGTGGGGAAAATATCGAATGTATCTTCAGTTATTTTCGATAAGTAGGTCAGTGATTACTTATGGCTGTGTGCCTGTTTCTTGAGACATGTGCAAATTCACATGGAAAGGCTCAGGGTACTAAAGGGTCGGATTTTACCCTATTATCACAGCAAGTCGTATTTTTGTACGAAACTTTATACTATGGAAAGCCTCAAGATTGAGAGGTAGGTTTTTCTTCGATGCTGAAAATCCTACATTGACGAATTCTTTCCTAACTGTACACAAAGTTCATCCCGCATACCTCCACTAAAATGGGAGGATCCTCCGACCAGACGGTTGTTGTGTCTGGTGGGGAAATGCCCGATAGTTGATATTCGGACTGTTGAATATGTTCAAATCGCATAGAGAACTTTGCTTGCGCGATGCAGGATTTCGTTTGTAGTTCGTCGCTGACAGGATAGATGGCGTTGCGGTTCTTTTTGTTGCCGTACAAATTTCGCTTCTTAGTTTTTCATGTGGCGGCATTGAAGCCGCTCCAAACTTAGCAAGTGTACTAAGATTCACATTACATTATGAAGAATAAGATATAGGCGGAATCACGCACTCCCCGCAACACTAATGGACCTTGTACTTTACGTAGGTAACTTCCCTGTGCACAACTTGCAACAGATGGACGGTCGACGTGAAACTTGCTAGTGGATCAATAATAGTATTGTGTGAAAATCTCAGCGTTATAACACCTATAACTTAGGTGAAGTGAAAATGATGAGAGATGTCAGTCCATCCAATCAAGTTAAAATGACAGTTCACTCCACCTCAATTTTCACGATGACTTTTTACGGCTGGTCCTCTAGTGACAATAATTCGGTACGATATTACCTGCGTATCAGGCTTGACTCTGACGGTGTAGTGGTCGCTGAACCCGGCGCCGCCGCATACGAAGCACACGCGCACGTCGTCCTGCGCGGGCGCCGCTTTGTCGCGCGACGCACACGGCGACGCCGGCTTTGAAGCCAGCGAGCTTTTTATGTACGCCTTGGCCTTCTCCATACCCGTCAGCTGGAGAAAAAAGAAATACAAGGTTAGAGAAATGGAAGAAAAACATTCAGGCGTTTATAAAGAACAGTAAAATCATCATCTGCTCAGCCTTTTCCAGAATATGTTAAAATCGGCTTCCAGTCAAACCTGATATCCTCATCATCATCAATATCAGCCGAAAGACGTCCACTGCTGGACATAGTCTGGAGTAAACACATAATCGCCACGCTTGGTAGGCGGATTGGCGATCACAGTGTAGCTGTTGCAATGCACAAAGAATGCTGCTGCCCATTCTCTGGTCTCTTAGTCGCTTCTTACAACACCCACGGGAAGTGATGGGATAGTGCTATTCTTTTACGTCCGAACCTGGACCTGATATAGTTGATTACCAGTATTTCACATGAAGCGACTGCCTATCTGACCTTCACAACCCAGAAACTAGATAAACTCAGATCACTAATAGCTAGTAAGGTTAAGGTTATCAGTCAAACTTTCAGTTCAGCGTCAACGAAGCGTGATCTCGGAGTTGAGTCGGTTGTCGGGTCGCTATGCTGTACGATGGCATTGTTAATTAAGTTAAGCACACGTAGTTTTAAATGCCTCAAGAAGAGGATAACCTGCCGATAACCATTTTCAAGCATCAAAATGATTAATGAAACACGTAAAAACATTTAGGATGCCTCAAAAACTTTAACAATTTGATCCCACATTAAAGGTTGTCACATCGTCACCAAGAAATCAAAATTCCTGGCCAGTTCAGAGACGGTGGTAAATATTTTGACGTCCCTTACTATGTCGGTCGCACCGTAGCTAAAGTATACAACTGATCTTCAGCGAAAACACTGAAATTTTCCCTCTTCACGACACCCATCCATCTGTGAAAGAGTAATGGCTTATCGGTTTTGAGTCTGCTGATAAAAAATCCACCCTATTACACTTGAATATTAAGTATATTTTGGGAAGGGTGCATGCAGATTTGTTACGGCTCATATAACCGGAGATGGATGTTAAGGAAAAATACGTATCTCTAAAAGGACCTCAAAACGGTATTAGCAGCAGAAGTTATATCGTGGTCTTTTGGTATTATTGTTTACTCCCCTATCAGATTATCTTACACGACTGGCGCAAAGGGCTTTTCATGGTTCTCATATGATTTGACCAGTACGATTGTATGGACTTCAAAAGAGACTGACCTCCGAGTTTGTTTCGGTGTTTTTTCTCAGGGTATTCAGCTAGGAAACACCGGCATCATCTAGTTTAAAATTACCCAAAAAGATTGACGTGTAAAAGCATTTATCATTCATTTATCGCTCACCTAATTCTAATAATATCAGTCTATCTTCTCTTCTCAGATTATTTTAATTTCCTTCGTTTTCTCACAAAAAGCAGGAACATTGAGGACCATGCAACTCCAGGCCACTCAATCAAATTCTCTTCACGATACTACCATTCACCAGGACTTAACGAACAGCTAATGAGTTACCCATAAGCACTACATGTTCATTAATTCCGTGCCCAAGTCGGCAATTTCGAGAAAACCATAAATAGCTTTCCACTGCTCCACGATCAGCTATTCAAGACATCTATGGGTCGTGAAAATCTAATCGGAAAGTGAACTGTGGCGGCTTGCCAACGTTTACGAACAGAATTTAGGTAACACTCATGAATATCAAACAGGTCACTTTTGTAAATAAACTTTTTGCTTAGCTGGCAAATTATATGGAAATTGAACGAAAACATTTGAACCTTTTTTTCGCTTTCTGTACGTTGGTTAGTTGATTAGAATTGAAATTAAGTTGGGAGATATGTATACCTACTTAGAATTGTTGGGAGATGTGTATACCTACTTTAACATAATTATGTTTTGGTTCTATGTCAGCAGGAGCTCGTGGCTAAATAACAGCAACCGCACAGGTCAATCTTCAAGGTTAAGCAACGCTGGCCGAGGTTAGTCTGTGGATGGGTGACCATCTTAACCTACCGAGACTCCTCCGTGCCTCGGAAAGCACGTTAAGCTGTTGGTCCCGGATGTCATTTGTAGAGCTTTGCCAGTCGTTACGGATTGTCAGAAGCCAGTAAATCTGACACCAGTCTTGCCAAGGAGTACCGTTTTACCCAGTTAATGGGTTATGGAGATCTGGTAGGCAGCCACTCCATGTTAAACACTGGTATTTAGCTGAATCCGGTTTGACTGGAAGCCGACCCCAATATAGTTGGGAAAAGACTAGGCAGATTAGATTAGGTCAGCAATGACAGCACTTGCTTTTTACACCATAAAGTAGGAACCAAGTAGATGGCCCCCCTGAAGGTATGTGTTCATCGCCGCGTATGGACATCTGCAATACCAGGGAACCGCAAGTGCGTTGCCTACCCCTAATAAAACCTATAATAATACCATTGCCAATCCAGCTGTATTAACAAAAAGTTGAATAGTCACCACATGCTGAATTTACCAAACCGAAACACAGCAAAGCTTTGATGCTTGACTAAATAATCATGGTGGAAGTAGTGATGTCCCCGAAGTGCTCACTTAAGCCCGTGTCCAACCGGAATCAGGGCTAGTTTCCAATAATATCGACAGCCTTTAACACATTATTAGAGATAGCAACCAAACAAGACGTATCTCGATGGGTTCTGACGTAATAGTAAATATGATAAGCAATCTCGGGTATCGAGGCCCGTTATAACACTTGGACAGAGATATCCGTACTTTTAACACGAGGCTAATGATCTCTGGTGACGTCAACAGTAATCAGAACCACACTTCAATGAGTACTTCAATTTTCTAGGAAGACCAGACCCTTTCTGGTTCTTTCCACCTCTTTTGTTGAGCTTTGGCTATCACACTCCACGACTTCCCATATTCGGGGTAGAAAATAGTACGCAATTACAATATTATTATCAAGGAAATAAGACAAAACCCTGTTTTCTAAACATTGACTAAAGCTTCGCCTGCGTGAAAGACGTAGTTATCCCAAGGCAGTATAGGTACTCCTTGGATGAAGATGTCCTGTATTCTAGGACATGGTCTATCCAAGAGCCAAGTTTCATCAGAACAGCCACAAAATGATAGCCAGAAATAATTACCTTTGCATTTATAATATACTAGCTGCCGCCCGCGGCTCCGCCCGCGTGAATGTCGAAAATTAACCCAAGGGAACATACTCCCGGGATAAAAACTATCCTATGTCCTTTCCCGGGACTCATCTAAATCGGTCCAGCCGTTTGTGCGTGAAGAAGTAACAAACATACACACACACTAACAAACTTTCGCCTTTATAATATTAAGTGTAATAGTGTGATGTGATATAAAAGTCCATTTGTGTGTAGTATAGGATCAATAAATCAAGAAACCCATCAAATACGAATGCGCCATTTGCAATTTTTAAACTGCTCACGTCTACAAGTACGTGAGTCCAGGTAATTCCGCTTGGAATTCTGCCCATTAATGAAGGATGACCTACAAATAACTTAGAAAAAGGGAAGGCTGTGAAACTACGAGCCGAGAATAATAATAGAGAAATTAATTTAATTTATGACACAAAAGAATTGTAATTAAAATGTAAACGCGACTTGGATAAAGTCTAGAACTCAGAAACTGCTAAAGGCGAGGAAACATATGTTATTTTAAAAGACTGCCCCTTGGAAACCTTTAAGAACATTGTTTTATAAATTTTGCCTAGGTCGTCTTTTTGAGCCGATGATATGATGCATCTCTCGTCTCGTTAACTAGACTATTTTCCTATTAATTTCCCAATATGGAAGGCACCTAACGAATTAAAAATTTGCGTGTCACGTTAATTCCTTCTTTTCAAACTATGGAATCAATGCAATCCCGCAAAGGCCACGCGCAATTTTTGCGACTACACATGAAACGGGATCTGCAGGAATAGCAGGATGGGATTCCCTAATTCGAGCCAAACTATCAAGTCCAAGAGCACTGGTTAGGTTTTCTATGTCTTGACTTTCGAGAGAACCATCATCATTCTTTTGCCCTCATCCAGATTTATTCGGGGACGGCGCAACATGTCCAAGCTGAAGAGTTTGTTTGTTTGAACGCGCGAAATGGAAAAAACGGGATATGCTGCTACAAACTCAGTACTTCTATTTTGGGCATCACTTCAGTAGCCATCTCCTTAACATCCATCCCATATCCACATCTCCATATCATCTTTCTCTCAGTCCATCCCTTCTTTAAACCGTTCTCCACTAAAAATAAACATCACGCTTCCCTAATGGCATATATGCGTGAACACAGAAATCCACCCTTTCCGCGGGACTTTCTACCAAATTATAGGCCACGACCCTCCGCTATAGAAATCGGCACCCAACCGCGATAATCGCTGTACATTAATGAATATTTTATTATATATTACGACTAAGCGATCGTGTCGCGCGATTGTGCTAATGAGTCACGCAGGCTTTAGTTGTTTTGATTATTATATGGTGACTGGACGGCTGATGAGATGTGACTGGCATTTGAGTATTTATTTACTAGAAATGCCAAAAGATATAGCGGCAGACCCAAGGCGAATATTATGGCGGGACGATCTCGACTCCTACCGAAGCACTGGCCCGCCATAGCAAAAGACAGAGTTGTGTGGAAAAGGAAGAAGGTGGCCTTTGCCCAGCAGTGGAACTAAATAGGTTTGATAGATACATAGAAAATGCTCAAAGGGATCAACTTTCGACTTCTCTAAAAGATCAAATCTCTATTTTGGTTATCCGCATCGTCTATTGATTAACTTTCTCAATGGTCGAAACACAGCATGACATTAAGTTCTAAGATAAGATATAACCCCGGCACTGTATTAATCTTATCTTAGGACCTCGACCAGGCCCACAAGGTGTGGTTCGATTCAGATACACCAACGAACAACGCACGTCATCCAAACACGTCATTACCTCTGAAATCTTCCAACGCTTCGCCGCTAAACCTTTCAGGAGTATAACCATGACGTAGATACCACGTCTGGCACATCCACACGTCATAATCAGAGATCGGAATAGGTAGACTATATTTAATAATAATAACTTAAGATTTAAGAAATTGTAAATTACTTATTGCGCTTTGAATACATTTGAACAAAATTATTGTAGTGAAGAATCTTATTATGTTCTTAGAGTTCCGTACCTACTAAAACTGTTAAATTAAATAGCTTTGTTTTGTACAACTTTTACTTCTTTTGATTCTTCAAATCAATAATTTGTAACTATAGGTACTAAAAGTCCAGTTCATGTTTTTAGAATCCCGGGTTTTAACTGTCAAGATTCCAATTATGATTCCAGGATTTTACAGGAGGTATTATGAACTCTATGTTACTTACTTCCAAGAACATTAGGTAAATATAGTCTACCTATATCGATCTCTGGTCATAATAAACATCCAAATTCATCCAACGCTTCGATCGATCGTCTGACGTCGGCAGATCGCAGAAAGTGCGAAAACACGATGACGTGGCCCGTTCATTGTATGGCACGTACAATGAACTGCGGTACTGTCCTACTTATTTTTGTGGTAGGTATGAAACGGTGTTTGTTAGAGGACAATTTGAGCTGTTAAGTACTCACGTAAACGTTCACACATACAAGAATAATTTAACGATGTGCTTACATAGTTTAATGTAGCAAGCAAGGGATACCTTCTCGATAACCATGTTCTAAGTATTAATCACTAGGCATAAGTAGTAATGCTGTATAGTGTCGGACTTAAAAGAATAGCCCCATCCCATCTCTTCCCGTGGGTGGCGTAAGAGGCGACTAAGGGACTCACTAGAGAATGGGCAGCAGCATTTTCTGTGAAATTGCAACAGCTACACTGCGATCGCCAACCCGCCTGCCAAGCGTGGCGATTATGGCAAACCCACCCTCCTTTTGAGGGAGGCCTATGTCCAACAGTGGACGTCTTTCGGCTGATATCATGATGATAAGAAGCAACCATTCTACTGCCTCTAGGGAGCTCAAGAAAGGAAAGAAAATTTAAGTTTTCAGAGTACATTTAAGACTGTCTGCTAAATTACTCAAAATCTTGATCATTATTGTCTACCAAGCGCATTGCCACTTAATCATTTTCAATTTTACCAATCATTACAACCACTTGTAAGACGACGCATATCCAGTAGTAAGGGCTCACGAATGAATGATTATATTTCAGAAACAATTCCGGAGAATCAGCTTAAAACGTCAATATATGTATAATATAATATATCCTGGGACTACTCACACACGGTCATCCGATCCCAAACTAGGCAGAGCCTGTGCTATGGCAACCAGACAACTGATAAACATATTATAGATATGTATTTCTAAATACATACATCTTATATAGACAAATTACACCCAGCGCAACAAACTGAATGCAGCGGAACAAACTGATCTACAACTATCACCCGTACTTAACTTATCGCACTTGGATAACGTTAGCCGGGGCTTTGAAGCCATCCTCCCATACCTACCTACGAAACTCGGAAGTATACGTATGCATACAAAGTACCTACTTTTTTTATGAATGTGATATCAACAAATGAACTCCTTCCGCTCTGGGCGGAGCGGAAGGGAGTGTCATACTCTTACTGACTAAAATCACCCTTGCGTTCTAGTCAACATGCCAAGTAAACCCCGAATACTGATTAGTGGGAAGAATAGAATAGAATACTCTTTATTATGTACACCATATAAATAAGTTACAAAAAAAAAATAGATGAAGAAAAACGTTACATATGGTGACACAATGGTCGGCCTTATCGCTACAAGCGATCTTTTAAAGACAACCTTTGGATGGATTTTAAAGAGAGAAGGAAAGATAGTGCTGTAGGTAGTCTTAGGTGTACTATGTATATATACAACAAGCTGTGCCCACGGCTTCGCTCCCTTCACCAACAACCGTCAACCGTTACCTACCCTACATACCTACCCTACTTCCCTTTTTTTGTTTTAAAACCTTCCCTGTAATCTGGCGACCAAAACAAAAAAAGAATTAGCCAAATCGGTCAAGCCGCTCTCGAGTTTTAGCGAGACTAACGAACAGAATTGATTTTTACATATATAGATAGATAGATAAATACATATATACAATAATAATTATGAAACAAAAGCATAGAACCCATGTAAGGACGATTAAGGAGAGAGATAGTGATTTTTCACCATAGTTTTAAAAGTAGACAAAGATTGTGCACGCCTTACCGCCACGGGCAAGGCATTCTATAACCGCACCGCTTGAATCGTAAAAGATTATGAGATTAGGTTAAGTGTTTCAAGTTGAACACCCCCCAAGAGGAGATGTGTCCAGGGGTATTTTCGCCACAGTTTTAAAAGTAGACAAAGATTGTGCACGCCTTACCGCCACGGACAAGGCATTTTATAACCGCACCGCTTGATAAAAAGTTTATTAGATTAGGTTAAGTGTTTCAAGTTGAACACCCCCCAAGGGGACATTTGTCCAGGGGTAGATGCATATGCGGTTGGAGATTATAATGTAATAAACACTGAAAGGTAGGTCAGAGAAAATGTTTTTATTATGTTAAACGTAAGATTTAATATCTAGAGAATAACCGTCTATCAAGTTACTAGATTATAATTACAATGAAGAAGTAAACATTTAAGGATAAGTTAACCTTAATTTCTTAGAACAAACAACGGATAATATCAACTAATTTTATCTACTGAACAATTATTTGAGATATTAAATCTCATCTTAATAACTTCATTATGTTTGTCTCAGATAAATTCGTTTCGTAGTCGCAAGTAGTGGGTGAAGCGAGTTAACTCGATTTGCTTCGTGAATTCCTCAGAAAATTAACTCGATTTCCTCGATATCCTTCGTGTACACAATAAATATTGTTGTACAATAAATTCAATTTGGAGGTATTGCTTTAAAATATTGTATGTTTTATTCCGGAGTTCATTTTCATTTATAATATTATTTTTTGCTGAAAAAATACAAGGTTAATAAGGTTTCCGTAGAGTTGTTGCGAAAGTCAGTCGATTTACTAATAATCCTCAATGCTTATCGTAAACGCAAAATTATACGTGTTAAAACAAAGTAATCATATGACTCGACAACCGGTCATCAATACTTGACACATAACCACTTCCTGTGGTAAACATATCATGTTTATCATATATGTATATTACTACGGATAAGCTTGATAAAGGCATTGAGTAAGAAATCTTACCTAAGGACCCGGTTTTAAGTTCCCAATTTGGTCCTTCGAGACTCGTGAAAGCGACTCCGGCTTGGGTATAGGATAAAGATATCATATCCATAGATATGACACTATCTTTAGTAATGAACGTCCTCTTTAATTTATAACGGTGCTGATAAAACTGCAAGGCCGTGTTTCAACTATTGATTTGACGCCCATGAGGGATTAAAATTTAACACGTAAAATAACATCCAAAACTGACATCGCCAGACGTCCCCCATCCCAAACGCACCTACCCACCTGTATTCCATACAAACACACATACAGCATACACGTATACGATACAAACATACATACAGCTACCAGGCTCGCAGATATGCAAACACGGCGGATCACAATGACGGACGGACAATCCGATCGATACGTGCGACTGACGTGCCGGGTCTAATTGCCGGCCTTTTGTGATGCTGGCGTGGTTATGTTGAGTCGTCTGGCCTGGTCCTACCGTCCTATGTAAGTACATATACTACCTATGTATTCCTGTGCGTGTGTGATTTTTGGCTGCCTCCCCCCGGAGGGGTCTGCAGGATATAGGATATTGTGCGTAGATACATGTACGCGTCCATTTTGATAACATGATATATCGCAATGGAAGGCCGCAGTATCAGATTTTCGTGCGGCGCTGTTGCCTCAATAATTATTTGACGTGGTCATTTTAAAGGCAGGATGTAATGGAAGTATGAAATCGAAATGTAGACCGTTTAAGACTCACACCTCCGTAAGCCCCGACAACTTGGCTTAAATGACCGATACTAAGTTTCTTCTTGTAAATACTTGGAAAAAACAACGTAAAAAATATACATTTTTTTTTCATCGGGGAGCATTTAAAAAATTATATTTATATATTTTTTTTAATTCTCCCCCTCATACTTCCTACAGATCGCTTCACAAATGTTGTCCTACAGATAAATTATGATGACATTACTTATCAGCTGATACCAAAACCGGTTCGGTCTGGTCCTGGCCGATGTTTATGTCTTTTTAATAGCGTCTACCAATTGGCGTGCAGCAAATAGGCAATCGACATCAAGGACGATTGCCAGCCAATATTTGTTGAGGTTGAATCATCGAGCGAATAAAGATTTCGTGGTATCTACCTATTTTAGTCTGCTTTTGCCAAACAATTTGCCATCATCGCCGCAAGGTTGCCTGCTTGTCGGTCTTCTACAGATTGTACTTCGGGGAGAGTGTCCAGGAACTCCACGATCTCATCCCACCGGCCCCCTTCTACCATCGGACATCTAGACGCACTGCAAGTTACCATCCCTACCTTGTTGCTATTCCACCAATTCGCACTAAACGTTTCCAAACGTCTTTTATAATGCGCACAGCAAAGGAGTGGAACTCTCTGCCTGCGTCTGTGTTTCCGAACGCATACAACCCTAATCTCTTCAAAATTAGAGTGAACAGGCTTCTTCTGGGTAAGCTCGCTCCATCGTCGACTTTGTCTCTGTCATCTATGACCTAGACTAGAGTCAAGAGCAAACCCATATTAAATAAAAAAAAAACAAGTCGGATTTTTTTATGTTGAAAGACTTCCAATTATTTTTATGACTCTAATGTTAGTTCTCTCATCTAATTAACTTTTCAAAATGAACTTAGCAAAAGCGTCTACGTACTATCGTAATATACAATATTTACCACATTAACCGCTATTAATATTATTCAAAACACCTTCTTGAATATTCTATGAATCAGTCATTCAATCTGAATAGTAAATATTATGTGAATCACTAATGGTTATTTATTTATTGTAGGTATCGCAATCCGAGCGCATTAAATGGGTTATCGTTAGAGATAAACATCGTGTTTCAAGCGAGTTTATAATTTATTTAGATCGATATCTTTATGTCGATCAAAAGATTAAATTTGTTCGTTAGTTCTTCTTCGTTAATCGAGAATATTTATAGGTACAGAGAGTAAAGTCCCGCACACCTCTACTGGAAATGGGAGGATCCTCCGAACCAGACAGTTGTTGTGTCTGGTGGGCAACTGCCCGATAGTTGATATTCGGACTGTTGTATGTGTTCAAATCGCACGGAGCACTTTGATTGCTTTTTTTTTTTTTTTTGTGAGTGGCTTCTCGCAGTTCTACCTATAAGGTTGTCGACTGCTTAACCGGGCTTGCCTGTGGTGGCCTTAATATAATATTAAAGCCTCCAGCCAGGGCTTATAAAAAACTTACAAACTAAGCGACTACACGCTAAGGGCACCCCCTGTGGGGTACGGGCCTCGGCTTAGGGCGTCGCTGGGGAGAGGACAGCTAGGGACGGGCTGGATCGAACTGGAGCACTTTGCTTGCGCGATGCAGATTTCGTTGTTAGTTCGTAGTAGATGGCGCTGCGGTTCTTTTTGTTGCCCTGCAAATTTCGTTTCTTAGTTTTTCATTGATTGATTTTCGTTTTTTTTGATGCCGCTACATATTAAGCTTCCGTACTTCTTAACAAATCTTCGATTCAGTTTAATCATGTCTTGCCGATTAATTGCACCAAAAACGAACCCTTATCGAAATTAAACACTTCGTTCTTCGAATACTTTCATCGTGCGTACAGCTAAGGAGTGGATTTCCTTGCTGGGGACTGTGTTTCTTGATAGCTAAAGCCTGGTGGTCTTAAAGTCAAGAGTGAATTGGTAACTTCTAGGCTAATGACACATCGTTGACCACATCTTCTATTTGTCTCTGCATCACCCAAAGTTTGACCGGTAGAGAATGTCTTTGGCTTTAAGTCCGCTTCTGTACTTTAAGTATTAAATAAATAACTCATCGCTTTCAATCTGACGAGATTTAAACGCGAGCCAATAAAACAAATACATTATGCCATTGAAAAAACAACACAATGCCAGAGGTAGAAAGAAACCACCAGAGAATAAAACAGCCTGTGTAATGACCATAACATCCATTCACCAAAATTTTCAGGCAATGCGAGCCCTAGCAATAAGTCAGAAGAACGCACCATTGGATGAGAATGGACAAGTAATCAATAAAATCAACAATTCAAACGAGAAATGGCTTCATAACAACCAAATTGAATTGGTTTTGTAGCTAAATATTCAAGCAAATTACTTGCCTATTCAATTTAGGTTTCTAAAGACTGCTAGAATGTTAATTGAGTACGTCAATATTAGCGAAATTGAATTTGGCTCAGAGTAATTAAGTCAAAGCAGCGTGGATCTCAGAAATAATTTTATGAGAATTTCATAACAGATCGACAAATATCCTTTTCGAAATGTGTATGTGAAGCCTTTTAAAGTTTCCACGATTCAAAGCCATAATTGTTCTTAGCCGCAGAATTCCGAAAACGTGTGGTCGCATTAAGTTTCAAGTTCTAAAACAATATAAGGAAAGGAAAAATATGAGAATCGTATTAAAAGTCCTTGAAGAATATCCATTTAGAAATTCAACAGTACGAACAAAGCTTTCAGCAATGCTAACATAGGAGAACCTCCACTTTCAACGGAGTCCTAAGAAGTAGTAGAACCTTGTTCCTAACATTTCGTATTATTTACTGCAGCTTTTAATGCTGAAGTTAATGACAGGTAAAACGTTTTTATTGGACATGAAACTCTTTATATACATTGGAAGCCATTAAATACCAAAGTAGGAACATACCTTCCGGTATTACCAGGAGGAAAGACCGGCTGCGAAGTACCCTTTAAATTCAAACCAAAAGCCCGATTTTTCTAAACCAACATTACAAAATTTGAAAATTCAAATTATTGACGGAACCCACCATAGGCGAACATCAACAATTTCGTACAAAATAAATATTTATTAAACATTAATGACTACGATTTGTATCAACCTCTCCCCGGGCGTACAGGGCTTGGCGGGTCGGGGGAGGCTACCACCCCGGCAACCCACCCACTACGCCGAAACGGGCTTTCGTTTGAATATTATTTTCTATAAAAACGTCCCTTTAATTCGAATAGGGTTAGCAAACCAAAAAGTTTATGTAGTGAAACAATGTTTTATTTTATCTTCGAGAGAATCTATTAAAATCCTAAATTGTCATGAGAGGTTTAGCACCTTTAAAGGCAATTATTTTAGCGCTTTTTATGGCAAAGTTCAAGAGGTTGAGGCATTAGGAGTGTCGACATTTAAAGAGCCGTAAGTTACATTAATGTTCGAATCGGAGAATTAAAGGGCAGCGGTAGTGAAAAGAGAAAATCGAGCCAAGTCAGTTAATCGAAGACCCACATCTCTATCTGATGAGCTGAGAGAATTATAAGCTAACCATTAATTAAATAAAGGAAATTCATAAGCGATCGCACAACAATCTAGTTGTCAAAGAAACTATAGACCACTACATTGCTAAGTAGAACCTATTGTTCGTTTTTTGACAGGTGTAAATGTCAAACTCCAAATCGAAAAACAAACAAGAATCATTTGAGATGTCAAATTAGTCTCTGGGATTAAAAACCGAACATTAGGCAAGCATAAGAATCTATCTCCTTTCGTTCAGACTATCCAATGGTCTGGAAAAACAATTGCCCTGTGCAATATGCACTTGATGTTATAACTGTTTGTTCTTATTATGAGGTGTACAATAAAGTATCTAAATAAGACAGTAAACTCTAAATACACAGATGTATTGAAGTACTAGGAGCACAGAATCTAGAAAGGCACAAAAATATTTCCATCCACTCAACAGCACTCAAATCTCGAAGGCACTTTGATCAATCTCAAAGATAAATTCGAGGGCGATATTTCGTGCTCAATTTTATTCTCAGCCAACCCTGACCACTTTGCTGTTATCCAAATACTTATATTAACCGAACTATCGTATTGAGTAGGCGGCAAGGTAAATAAAATATAAATTCAGTTAGAGGCCCTTCCCTTTCTATGGGCTCCATTGGTTCTCGTATTTTGATATAAGTAGAGGACTCAAGGTATACCTATTTGTGTCTATTATATCTAACTGACAAGGTCTGTTTTCGGGGAACAGGTAAAATATCATATTTATCCGTTTTAGTTGTTTGTAGACTAAGAAGGTTCTTAGAAATAACTTTTAATACTTTATTTATTTTGCTGAATGATCAGGAAAAAAAATGCTACGTTGACGATGAATAAGGTGTGTGTAAGTGTTTGTTTGAATATCACTGTCAACTAATTAAAAGAAAGAAAGACAACATGTTTATTTGGCACACACAATGTCACAACGAATATAAGGAAACAGAGGAGATGGCTAGTCTAGGCCCGCACGGGAAGCATTAGTAAATGATTAGTAACGCAGGAACGTGTATATTTGTTGGCATACACAATCAAAAGCCTATCCCGGTTGTGTGTGAAGACAAGCACGTTGCGGTTAGTGATGATGATGATGGTCAAGTATCAAATAGCAGTAGAAACTTAAGTAAAACTGGTCCTGCTGAGTAGTCATAAAAGGACAAGCAATAAGAAGGAACACTATAGATCCTTCAATAATAGCGCAGGAAGAAATCTGTTAGATTTAGTTGCTTTTAAAGGACGACTAAACATTCTCGGAAAAAGACGTAATTTACTAATGAATAGACAGTAGCCTTCTCATTTCTGATTACGCTTACAAATAAGCTTATAGCATTACATAACAGTGTGTTTTTAATCCATGTTTGTTTTGCAATGAACTAGTATTCATTATTGGTTTTTGTAGAGTATATGAAATCGATTCCAACTGAGACGTGTTATGACTCATGCCATTCAAAATGTCATTACAATTCGGATGGTAGACATGATTCTGTGAATCATAATCAGATAAAGATTAATAATCAGGGAAGGATTTTGGGCTCAGACGTAAAAAAGAGTTCAAGTCAAGTTTTTCGTAGTGTAGTATTATTATTTTTTATTTTTTTTGAGATGAGTTTGCTTTTGAGATGACAGAGAGAAAGTCGAAAATGGAGCGAGCTTACCCAGAAGAAGCCTGCTCACTCTGATTTTGAAGAAATTAGGGATGTATGCGTTCGGAAACACAGACGCAGGCAGAGAATTCCACTCCTTTGCTGTACGCATTATAAAAGACATTCAAGAAATCGAAGGAATAGAATGTAACAGGAGGGCGGAAGACATGTTGGCATAACGGGAAGAACAGGATGCATATACCTTACCCAACAGTGAGTTAGGGCGAGCGAGTGGATGATGATAGCGATTTTGAAACAAATGCAACAACAAAAAAGTAGGAGCTTTGTCTGTTCCTGAAATGACACTCCACACAAAAATAGAACTCGAAAAATAGCTGCATTCACAGAAACAAAAAAAAACAATTGAAAACACAAAGCCATTGTATGAAACAAACTTATATCCAGTGATTGGAACTGTGTCCGATAAAATGGCGATGGGCACTGAATCGGGACTCAATATTGTTATAGAAGGGTGGGTGGACACCCTGCCTACCCAGTACCCTTCCGGCTGTAGCGCCGGTACATACTATAGCTAGAAACGTACAAATATTTAATTCACAGTGCTGTTAGTTCGTATAAACGTTGCAATAGATGTAGATAACATCGATCCGCGTTTGTAAAACATTCGATAGTTACACGTTTGTTTGATGAATATTTTATTTCTGGTTCGACGTTTAGCTTCGGTAGGCTTTGCGACTAAAAGATCGAACTACAAAGTCCATGTCCACTAGGTTTATTTATTTAAAACTGCGGAATGAGCTGCATTTTTTGCTACATGGTGTGCTTTCAAGTTGGTTTAATTAAAATTGAAGATTATGCCTAATTCTGCCAGATCTCATTCAAAATCTTCACAGGATTTTTAAGAGTTTTCTGTCTGATTTAAAATTAAGTTTTTCAAAGATTTTACTGAAAATAATAAGCCCGAAACAATGTCTACTGTCTACTAAGTAATATTGAAGATTCAGGCCTATACAAGGTGGAGACGCAGATACAACAATAAATGAAAATACTGGCAATACTGGTTCATAGGAATATTCTGAAACTATTATAAATCCTGTCACCGAAATACTAGGTATATAAAAATAAACTTTCCAATTTTATAAAACGTCCTATCCAATATCCCTGACTACTTTTGTTAGTCAAGGACAGTGACTACTATTCTGACGAAATATTCCAAGCAGTCTGTTGCAGTTAGTGACATCAAATCTGTGATCAAAAACAACATTTTCGTATGAACTAGTATTGCCAGTGTTTTGATTTATTGTCGTATCGTCGTCTCCACTCTCAATTTCACAAAGCTCAAAAAACAAAATTGGTTGGATGCGCAACCAATAGGATGCTTGGTGCGATACCATGATCTATTTGAGCAAAGAGAAATAAAAGCAAATACTTTACAATGCGTTCTACTCGTAATTTTATTATATCGGCCACGTGAACACCCGCCGGTCGATTCTGTTATCATCTCATCGTGTAAACATAGGTGGAGTGAGCATGAAGTGAACTCTCCATTCCATCTTGTTTGTATGGATTGACAGCTCACTCCATGTTCACTTCACTTACATGGTGATAGTTCACAGAATCACACTGCTGCTGCCGTACGTAATCGGCCGAAACCGAGTGATAAGCGACTGACGTAGGTCGGCTTGCAAATCTGACATTCAAGTATTTAGATGGCGCTCGTTCAATAAATTCTGCGGATAATCAGACCATTGTTTGTGTAATTTAACGAGCTGTGCCAGCTTCATTCGCTGCATACAACGAAAATTTATGTATACTTATAAAATCGTTGGTCCTGACTATCACTACGCACAGCTAAAAATGCTAATTCCAGAAAGCTGACATTTAGAATACAGTTTTATTTTATAACGTATCTACTAAGAAAGGATTTTCGGGAACTTTAAGGGGGATATGGGAGGGGGAACTTTGTATGAAAGCACTTTTGGATTTTCAAATAGTTTTCACGAATGCAAGCTTTTATTATTTAGTGTGACGTATCGTTTTCTAATCTTGAAGCCCTTAAATTTCATACGCATTTTAAGGAGGTTGAGAAAAAATATGTAATCCGCCATCTTGGAGCGGCGGCCATATTAAAATTATTACAATATTGAGTATTGCACATTGTATTGTCACTAGAACTAAAGGTGTATGCAAAATTTCAGCTCAATCAAATACCAACAAAAGGTCGAAAAACGGTTTGCAAATTTTGACCTACAACATACAAACATACGAATACGAACAGTGGAAGTTAAATAAAAGCTTGTAAAAAGAGCGATAAACGAAAAAGGTTTGCAGTCGTGCAAAGCCGGGCGGGTAGTACCTACTGTACACATATAAAAATAAACCGATAACAAGATATTCCATCATGGTCACGGGGAACTTTTCAATAACAGCGAAAAGACCCTAAATTCCCTTGAAAGTCACACGGTGGAGTGAGTAAACTTTACCGAGCCCACCAAACTTTACATTTTGTGTACCTCCATTTATAAACACGCTTTCAATTCCGTTCAGTAACCGAAATTAGGTAAAAATCTATTCAATTTTCTTCCCAAGTTTTCTGTTGTTGTCAAGAACCTTTGACATTTATAGAAATCTCGCAAGTGGGCAAATGTTTTATTTTGCACGTTTGTAAACATTTCTTGAAACAAAAGATGGCGGAAAATTTTCCGCAGCCTTCACGCCTGTATGTACACAGAAGGGTTACCTAGAGATGTTTAACTATTTATTGAACCCGAATTACGCAAGTTGTGTTCTGGGGCCCGACTCTAACGTCGTTAACCTTTTGAACGCCATTGCCACATATATACATGACAAGCAAACGCGTGCCCTGTACGCGAAACGCCACAAGTATGTGACGAAAAAGTACGGCGAATTTGTGGCTTGGCATCGGGGGCACGCCAATGCGTTTATGCTCTAGCGTTCAAAAGGTTAAAACCATCATGATTTTCGCTGTGAGAGGGAGACGGAGCTATACAAAACGTATAGCATTGTCCCTTTTCCACAAAGGATTCATGGTGGCATTAGCATGCAAGTCATACTAAGGGGGCAAGTCCTATGCCTGTTTTGAATAAGGACCGAATCTCTCCATTCCGTAAGGTCTTTAGCATGTTTCTTTAAAAACCAACTTTTTTTTCTATTTTTCCTACTCTTAACGGTCGCGAAACGTCATTTACCTTAATCAAAATGGTAATTATTAAATTCATGTCAAATCATTCAAATGCTGTTATAAATAATCGTGTCAGTTCTCATAATATATTAGTCTTTATTGACTTGTAACGGTAATAGTTTTGACAATTTAGTTGATAGTTTTAATTTGAAGACAGATTAGAAACTAATAGTGTTGTATTTAATTTGTGTCTTGATTCTTTTTCTGTGTCGAATGATGTAATTGTGTGAGAAGTTTCGTGTTTGAAATTAATTCTAGAATCAGGTATCAGATTAATTCTGCAGAGTAAATGATACGCTTTTGGCCCATGAAGTATCACTACATCATATCGTCACTGCATATTATAAAACGTCCCCCCGCCGGCTCTGTCTATGCTACTTTTTTTTAAGGATGGGAAATCATCAAATGACTTCTGCTCTGGGTGGAGCGGAAGTCCCTCGCGCGGCCCGCCTACTCCTTCGCTAGTATTGTTACTTCGCAAAAGGAGGTGACCGCTCCCCAAGCCTCCTCGCTCCGGACCATGGATTCAACCAGGGCCGGACGCGAGAGGTCACCGCCGCCGATCGCCTCGACGAGGACACGGCGTTGCTCAGCCCAAGCAGGGCAGACCTCCACCGAATGCTCCACCGTGTCCTCCGGGCGACTGTCTGTACTACTACCACTACTATCTAGTACTACTACTCTCTAAGCTCCCACAACAATTTTCATACGGTTTTCACCAATGGACGGAGTCACAGTATAAATATGAACAGTACGGAAACTAAGTCCAGTTGATAAAATAATTACCTACGCTACATTGAAGCGTTTTTTTTTTAAAATTTAATTGAAACGTTTTTGTTGTGTCAATCAATTGAATTGAAATAACTAGCTTTCAAATTCAATTTAAATAGGTCATCTCATGGCATCGGTTAATATCCGCTCGTGGCATTTTTAAAAAGATAGTGGAGATAAACTTATACGTGACCACTCGGCTTGACGCGGCACTCAATACTGACAGCACCGCGGCAACCGCTTAGGGGTCTCGTCGATGCGCATGTTTGTGTGAGTGTGCCGCTTCGAGCGTTTGTAGGTAGTTTCCGTACTGTTCATATTTATACTGTGACTGAGTGGTTCATGACGAACGTTTAGGTGAATGATTTAATATCTTTACGTGTAAATTGGCTAAAATAAGACGAAGATTGTTGAAGATGTCGGCAAAAAATCATTCCGATTTGTAGCCTATTTGATACACATGAGAAGCCGGGGCGGGTTGTTCTTGAGCAAATGTATCCGAAATTGTGAATTTCATATCGTCAAATCGCCCAGTACTATCGATGTCTTATCCGACTGCTAAAATGAATCATACATCAATCAAGTCTACCTATCGCGGTTCACTGATAAGCCTTGCCCACCTTGAATGAACATCACTGCGAGTTCACAAATTTTGTATTCTCATATAATTTATCCTATATAATAATTATCGGTTTTTGATTTGCGTCTCTGAGGCTGACAATTTGTGACTAGTTTTGATAACTTGGGTTCCTACCTGTAAAAACAATTGTATGTGCGAAATAATAAATCTTAAAAATAATATTATAAATCCGAAAGCGAGTTTGTTTGTTACGATTTCACGCCTAAATCGCTGAACCGATTTTGATAAATTTTGGCACAAAGATAAATGGGACACTTTTTTTAGGATGGGAAATCATCAAATGACTCCTTCCGCTCTGGTCGGAGCGTAAGGGCGTGTCAGACTCTTACTGACTAAAACCCATCCGTGTTCCTTCCAATGCCCTTTGCGTTCCAGGGCCGCGGTGACTCTTTCGAACTAATTCCGCAACCAAATGGGAACTGGAAACGCTTATAGGCTACTTTTTTTGCGAAAATAAAACATGAACTCGAGCGAAGCCGCGGGCAAAAACAAGTAAGCAAAAATCGCAAATTCATGGCCTTCTGAAATTGCAGGGTTATTAATCACATTGCTAAAATACAGTTCTTTTTTTTATAAATTCTTCAGTGTTCCGATAGGAAGTGCTTATTTTTACAAAGCATATAAATCAAAGCGGTCTGTCATGTCATATCCTGTGTCATATTTGTTTGGTAAGCCATAAAACTATGGGAAAGAGGACAACGTCACCGGAAGTGACGCTCTCCGATCATAGTTGCCAAATATGAGATGACGTAGTACCTTGTTTGTTGTAGTGAGAGTGGAAGTAAACAATATAAAGATCGTTTCTCGATTCTGAGCAGTTCTTTATATTTGACATTTTTAACGGCAGTATCACATATACGTGACAAACGAGCGCGTGCCTTTTACGCCAAACGTCACAAATATGTGACAAAACATACGGCGAATTTGCGACTTCGCGTCAGAGGCACGCCAATGCGTTTATGCACTGGCGTTCAAAAGGTTAATAAACGATAGATTTCGCCAGCAGTTCCACCCGCGTAAAAGTCCAAAATTATCCCAAGGAATCGCACTCTTGGGATTAAAAGAAACCTTTATCCTATTCCACATCTACCCGGTGTGCCAAGTTTCACTCTAACACGTTTTGCCGTTATTACGTGAAGGGGTAACAAACAGACACGCAGAGTTACTTTCATATTTATAATATTAGTATGGAAGTACGGAATGTCAAACACATTTCTTGGTAAAGGATTCTCAAAATGACTTCTAGCTGTTCCGATTCAGGGCTAGTATGGACTACTGGTTGTCAATGTCGTCCCACCATCTCCTGTGCTATGCATTTCTCTGGTTGCGCCATGGCTCCACATATTTTGTCTCACAAAAGCAAACTACAATCTTTAAGCTTTTGAACGCCATTGTCTCTTATTACATGACAAGCAAGCGCGTGCCTTGTACGCCAAACGTCACAAATATGTGACAAAATGCAAATACGGCGAATTTGCGGCTTGGCGTCGGGGGCACGCCAATGCGGTGTACTCTGGCGTTCAAAAGGTTTAATAAAACCTTTAAATAGAGACAATTTCTCTAACTGCAATTAATAAACATACGAGTACTGATCCTTTGGCCTTGAAAATGGTTAATATCCATGTCTCCATCGTCATTATTATCAACTGCCGCTAAGAACTGATGTCTAGACAATGTTTTACGTCACTGCGTCTAGACGGATTATTTATCCAAAATCTTAACGATACTGATATCCTTGTTAGTGTTAAAAGATAACTGAGTATCATCCGATATCCGTGTTACGTATCACCATTCAATTTTAGGCATTTTACCGAATACATGATTTATGCAAAAAAAAAAAACACTAATTATAAAGGCGAAGGATTGTGAGTGTGTGTGTGTATGTTTGTAACGTCTTCACGTGCAAACAGCTGTACCAATTTTGATAAAATTTGGTATGCGGGAAGCTGACACCCTGGATTAACACATAGGCTCCTTTTCCATCCTTTTTATTCCGGAAGTTTGTTCCCTTCGTATAATTTTCGACATTCACGCGGTTTATCAGATAAACCGCGGGGGGCGTAGCAAGTCTTAAACAAATGTACTAAACTGCAGATTTTTCTTAAAGAAGAATTTTATTCAACTTTATGTAACCGCTGTTAGCGATGCTGTGGTGGACGACGGGGCACACTTCCCTAGACCCTAATCATCACTCTTGACTTAAAGACCAGACTGTAGGTAGCCATCAGGAAACATCCAGCAAGGAATTCCACGCCTTATATAAACGCACAATGACTGGATCCTGGTGAATAACAGTTCCACATCCCTATTAGAATTAAATTAATTAGAATTAATTGCCCATAGCAACAACGAATGGAAAATATCTTACTTCTATTATCAATGCGAAAGTTTAGATGGATCAATCACACCAGAACGGCTGAACGGATCTAAATGAAAATTAGCACAGATATAGATTATAGTCTGCTCTAGCACTTAGGCTTTTAATCCCAAGAGTATATGTTCCCTTGGGATAATTTCCGATATTCGCGCGGGCGAATCCGTTGGCATTAGCAAATATGCTGCTACGTCCAGCGATACCTACGACGTTGCTGTATCTGTCCTGACTGCATCACTCCACGAAGAGTGTTTTTGTTGCGCCACTTCTTCTTCCCAGCTAAAACACTAGGAAGTGGTGATGGGCAGGCGTTTTGGGGGACTGTCTTTATGAAGAACTTTGACGTTTAAAAAGTGCTGGCACTCAGCCTAATTTGAATAACTGACTTTTGATTTTTTTGAAGGTTGAGGAGATCGTGGAGTACATGAAGGTGAAGACCAACTGGACCTTGAGGGTCGAGAAGTTGGAACAGCAACCAACACCAACTTCAAGTCGTTTGTGGTGCGGGTTCCGACACAACATCTAGACACGTTCCTAAAGGAAGAGTTTTGGCCGAAGGGTTTAGTCTACCGAGGTTTTCGCGGCAGGCTACGCGACACCGCGTAGCGTAACTCGACGCCGTCACTTCGTGTGTCTTAGTTTATAAGTTAATTAAGATTAATATGTATTAGTTTATTTTTTGTATGTTTAATTTGTGTATTTTATCTATGGGCCTTAGTTGCCTGATAATAATAATTATTATTAGGTATTAGAAGCTAATTTTCACATACTTCCTAACACTTCCTACTCATAACTTTGAAAGGCTCAACAAATTCTCATTTGAGTTAGTCAACTATTCCGCCAGCGGTAAGGTTTCACGATCGAAACGTGTTGCTAAGTAGCGGGGGAGAACTTTACAAACTTAATTGTTCAAGGACCTTCGGGGAAAGTTGGCTTGCCATTGAAATGTAGGTTAAAGGTCGAGCAGATATCAACGCTGGAGACTGACGCAAAGATTGAAGATTGAGATTTGTATAGTTTTGCTTTATTAATGCCCAGTTCCTGAGGTACTTTATCGGTCGTTTATCTGTCCGTTAAAGTTGAAAGGATTACAGCTAATTCGAAAGGATTGTATTAATATGTACCTGTTATTCTTTTTTTTATCTTTCAGCAATGCTTACTATAAATTTATTTTTAAATATATATATATGTAAATTAAAATCCAGAATGGCCGTTTATAGGTACTGTATCTGTGTCTAAAGCTAGTTTCTAAATACTTTTTATTTTAATCTGTGAAGAACGTAGTGTGTAGCATAATTGTTTAAAATGTAATATTTAAGATATTATGAATATTTGTTATTGTGGTACTGTTTGTTTTTCCTTAAATAAATAAAATAAAATAAAAATGCATAGCTACATTATCAGCGAGTAACATAGGCATATATTTTATCCCCGTACTCCCACGGGAACGAGAACTACGCGTGTGAAACCGCGTGATGTCCGCTAGTCTATACTAATATAATCTATACTATAAAGAGGAAAGATTTGTATTTTTGTATGTAACGAATAAACTTAAAAACTACTGGACCGATTTGAAAAATTCTTTCAGCAATGGATAGCTACATTATCAGGGAGTAACATAGGCTATATTTTATCCCCGTGCTCCCACGGGAACGGAAACTACGCGGGTGAAACCGCGTGACGTCCGCTAGTAACAAATGAAGACAATTAATCAATAGAGAAAAATTAACAGCTATCCGCTAAATCAAGAAAGTCACATGTAAGGCACGATATAACCTAGTAACTAGGGAGCAAATCTTGTGATTAGCACTATTAGGAAGAACGGTTGAGAGGCACGCCTTCAATGCTAGGTGACGTCAGGGCAAATATTAGGAGTTTAAGGTGGCATTATTTTAATACTTTGTGTTACCGATTCCACAATATAGCATCTGCAAAGATACTGTAGTAATCTAAAGCTATAAGCTGAAGATGATTGGGCCGGTCATATTGTGATGAAGACATCCTTGGCTCTAAGTCTCTGGCAGACAACGTAGCCCTTTGGAATCGTCTGGCGAAAAGTAAAAGAGAATTTGAAATAGGAATATAAAAATATGTTTTGTTTCCTTTTGGGACTCCGGTACCAACGTTCATTGAAGGCAGATGCCAAATATATTATGAAGTTTAAACCTTAAAGATAGTTTTATTTTATAATAATATCAACAAGTAGCACTAGCGTGAGTCCGCTGGTGTTACAATATGTAGAATGCATCAGAACAGATGGGCCAAAGTCGTTATTCAAATTCAAATTCAAATTCATTTATTTCAATCAATTTTAGATCATAACATTCACATTAAATTTCAATTAAAATAAATATACATAAAAACAATCGAATCGCCGAGGAAGGCCTAGGAAACACTAACGTGACGACTTGAGGCGTTGACGACGGATTGGTTGGAGAAGCCAATACCACCGAGACGCGGCAGCAGTGGCACACTCAGTTAAAAAAAAACTCTCCGAGTCCTTATGGTTGGAAATGAATGAATCGACTTTTAATCAAACATGATACCTAGAGGTCTAAAAACTTTTACAATTTTTTTTTTTTTGTTTTTTTATTGGAAGTCGGTTGTATTTTTTTTGTAAAAAGTGTTTTATTTTCACTTTTTACCCCACACCCCACAACACCACTGGAAAGTCACAGGAAAGCAAAATATGCAATTTCGTTTACTTGGATGACATATATTTTCCAGCTATTTAGTTTTAAAAACCAAACTACTGAACCGATTTTGATCAAATTTCTATGGGTCCCATATCGGAAAGTATAAAACAAGAATTTTTCAAATCGGTTCATAAATGGCAGAGTTTACGAATTGAGAACCACCTACTTTTATATGACGACAACGAGAGCTCTTGAACCCATTCATGTAACTCAACACTAATATTGTACACATCGAAATAGTAACCAATAAAGATTTAAGATTGATTGATTGAAACAATCGTTAAGACAGAAGACATGTCATGGTCAATTACCAATGTTAAGACGCGATTCGAAGAGATGACTTCTAAGTAACATTTCCTTGTCTTCATGAGCGAGACAATGTCTGATACATTACAATGGTACAATACTACAGGCGTGGCAGTTTTAGACTTTCATTGGTATTTGTCATGTCAGAATCTAGGCAGAAATATTGAATAGCTATGGGATTGTTCCTGGTTGGTTTGAAAGTAATTGTGGATGAAAAGTGAATTTGAGTTCTGAATCGTTAATGGTTTTAGGTTGAGCATGATTGGGGGCTTTCATGAATGGTGCTGTTTCTCAGCATGCAATTTTTAACTTTTAGTATTTATTCCATTTTGTTTTATTTTATTTTTTTATCTGTATATTTTTATAATAATGAAATCTGTCGACGTCTGCTACTGAAAGGCAGAAAACCAGCGTCAGACAGCATCAGTCTGTCTGACATATCGCTGAAATGGACCTTTTTAGTGCAGCCGTGAGACACACTTAGTTTTTGGCATAACTACCTTTTCCATGTTATTTTTACTGTGGTTTTACATGTACTTGTGTTAGATAAATTTTATTATTTCTTCCTTTCTTCCTATAGCCACCACTATAGCCGCCATTTTCCTGCTAGAAATACTACCTAAAATATCCATTGCGGTCGGGCCTAGTGACAAACCGCACAAATTATGATACCGGAAAAATCAATCATTTCAACATTATTAAGTATCCAATTACTCCCATAATTCTGTTAAAATAAACGTGAAATTATCATCAAAATTAAGCTGAAATGACAATGGAATGAAAAATATTTCACGAAATTGGTTACAATAACCACTTTTTGCCAATCAGTTGGAAATTAATGAGTCTCGACACTGCAGTAAAACGATTAATACAACAATGTCGAATTTACCTATCATTAATTTAAATTTAAATAATAAATTAAAACAGGTCGAATGTCTGAAATCGTAATTATCATAATTTTTGGTATAATTTGCATCGATGACGACATTGTATGCGGAGATTTCGGAATGACAAATTGAATAAGCTGACTACACCTGGCACTAGCCAGGTGTTCATATTTCTAGAGCAGGTTCTATAATTAAGCAATCAAGAAAACAACTAAATGACAGATCGATAGCGATATGTTCTAAGCAGGGTACGATAACACCTTCTAATGTCCCATAATTCTCTTGTCCTTAATACATTACTACGTGCAGCCTGAACTGTCCCATTCCTGGTCAAAGGAAATCTGGGATCTGTGCCACTTTTTGTCTATCTATAAAAATCAATTGCTGTTTGTTTGTCTCGCTTAAACTCAAAAACGGCTAGACCGATGTGATTTTTTTTTTCGTTTTGTTCGCCAAAACACAGGAAAGGTTTAAAGACAAAAAAAAATAGGTAGGTAGATAGGGTAGGCTAGGTAGGTAGGGTAAGCAGGGTAGGTAGGGCAGGGTATGGTAGGTAGGGTAGGCAGGGCAGGGTACGGTAGATAGTAGTAGTCAGTTGGCGGGAGCGAAGCTGCGGGCACAGCTTGTACCTTAGGAAGACTCGAGGTTTCAAGGCAAAAATCTTGTGTTTTATGGTGGGTCCACACGATACAGACCAAGAACTATGAATAAAAAAATCAACCACACCGACATTTATCTGCATTGCTTCATTACACAGACGAAATTCTATAGAAGTTTATGGAAACGGCATGCGGCAGACATGTCGAGACATCTCTTGCCTTAATCCCAATTTATTTAGAGCCGTCGAAACATGTGTTCTTTATTCATTCTTCTGGATTAGTCGTAGTCGTAGTTCGTCATCTCAGTATTCAAACAAAGTAACAACATTCTGGCGTGCACTTTGGAATACCAAAACAAAAATTCTCCCTCTCACTGGATCCCGAGTCCAGTGTGAGGAGTCTAAGTTCAAGCAAAAACAATGAGAATGTAGCCTACAGAAATGCTTTACAAATCTCCTAACAATTCCGACTCTCACTTGCTTTAAAGCCAAAGTCACCATGCAAACTAATAGTTTTCAAATATTTACTCAAACAACAATACTTTTATTTTAAACCATCCGGCGTAGAACTGCGGTTCTTGGTAACGTTCAACTTAAACATTTTAAACGTTTTCGAAAACACTTGGAGGAAATTCGTCACACGCTAAAGACATTTAACTTTTCTAAGTAAGAAACACGATATAGTCGTTGTTTTCGAAATAGCACGGTTGGTAAAGACTTGGAACGCAATTGTTACATGTTCGTGAAAAGTAAAATTTTGTGGGTCTTAAATGGCAAAGTGCACGGAAGTCGGGTGTTGTCCATGACAAAGGATGCCTCGATTTCTCCAAAGCAACCTTTCCACCTGCAAGCAACTCGCCAGCAGGTTTAATTCCTGCCAGAGTTGTGGAATTGTTCGAAAGAGTTACAGCGACCCTGGGGGGCTACTCTCTATGTCCTAAGTCCGTAGTTTCGGGCTTAGTTGCTTAGTAGAATACGCCCATTCTAGTCCGTATCACCTACTGTGAATGAATACTTAGTTGTTAGGTGATACGGACTAGAATACGCCCGCAACTACGCTTACCAAGTTAGCGATATTATTAGTTAAGAGGTAGTAACAGTCCCATTGTTATTTTACCATCGAATTCGGATATGTGCAAGACCATTTTTTCGCCACCCGCTCGGATAAAAAGCTAAAACATCACGATTGTTGGTTAATTCATTTAATTCTGCTTTGCTGAAGAAGTTGTGAATCATTTCAGTGTTGTCTCGAAATCGCACCACCCTAATGATTAACTAAGCCACCGCATAATTCACAAAGGCATACATTTCAACACTTTTATTCAAGCATATTTCTACTTAAAACCTAAACATAAGTCCTCTTCTCATATACTTTATGCTGTCAACAAGACTGGAGCTGTCGAAAGAATTATCACCAAGATTTGCACTTCTGTAATATAGCTGGGCCGAAGGAAATCCTGCTTGAGTCAATGGTCAAATATAACGGGTCTTCCCTGCAAGTGTTTAAGGAAATCGTAAGGATTTTACATTCGTTTTTAAGTGCTTCCTCAACTTAATTACGCCTGACTGGTCTGGTGATCGCATTTGCAACTAAGGTGACCTTTCCAACTGCAGCCAGCTCGCAAATAAGTTGCATAAAATTGCGGGCTACAGAGGTATAATGAAATCAATCGCTCGATGATGCCCCACAATGTATTAAAACCTGCATGCGAGTTGCTTTGGACGTGTAAACGCTTTTACGTTTTTGACGACAGACGGTCTCATAGTCCATAAGTCCAAAACCCCTACAGTTAAGAGCAATTTCTGACAGATTTTCTTTACATCTTCAGAAGTTTCACCTGAGATTACGTCAAGGAGATAAATCTAGACAGCTCAGATTTCCTAATAACACTTCTCACAAGTTTTATTTTTATTACCCCAAGCCAGGACAAGTCTCTTGAAAGCAGCGTTATAGCCCGAAGTACTCCAAGAACTCTTTCTCCTAATGAAAGTCTTAAGCATGAAGTAATAAAAGCTTTCGAACCAAACAGGATTGTATCCAAAAGGTCGCTACTTGAAATCCGACCTTTGAACTCGAGCAGAACGCCAAGCTGTCATTTAGTAAGAATTATAGGAATATTAGTCATTTTTATTACACGGTGGTTTACGTGGGGCGTATTTTATGACAATGTAAATTCTGGAATAAAAATTTGGCCCAGCACCGTGGAGCCATTACAAAATGAGTAAGATATTTTTACATTGATTTTTGCAGAGATAAAAATAGACGCTGAGTTTCCGCATAAGTTACATGTACAATCTTTAGCGCTTCGTGTTTAAATATTTGATGAGCTCGCTTGTGGAGCCTTGAAATCATTTTCTTCAATTCATGAAGGAGATGTTATGTCGAAAACGGCTAAGTACAAAAAGCTGACATGTCCACATCATCATTCCCATTTAAGCCGAAATACCTCCACTGCTGGCCGTAGGCAGCCCAATTATAATTCTAGCTCGTCCCTATCTGTCCTCCCCCTGCGACGCCCTAAGCCGAGGCCCGTACCCCACAGGTGGTGCCCTTAGCGTGTAGTCGCTTACTTTGTAAGTTTAATAAGCCCTGCCTGGAGGGTTTTTCAAGTCCGGTTAAGCAGTCGACAAGCTCATAGGTTGAACTGCGAGAATGCAACCAACAAAAAAAACAGTTTTTGGGGACTGCCGATAGAAGTGAAAACTAAGCGAAAGTTAAAGCGTTCGGTGACGATCAAAAAAATCCAAAAAGTGCTCAACGCGCCTAAGTTTTCACTTCAAAAACAATTACAACAAAAGACTGCTGCGCCAATACAAGAATTGTTTACAAGTTATGAGATGAGGATCATAAGAACGCGCAAACTAGATCGGAACCATAATATTAGTCTCGTCATAAAATAGCGTCGTAAAAATGTTTTGACTTTTATTGTTTACTGAACTGGTTCGGAACAATACATTAGAGAATGATACAGAAAACCCAGTTTTTACACTGTTCGTTCACCTCTGAGCTAAATCTAAGAACTTTCTTTGCCAACCGAGGATATATTGAAGTGTCTCCAAGCCAGGGTCTGTTTCTTGATAGCTGTAATAAGGATCTTGAAGGCGAGAGTGATTTGGTAGGCCTGCTGTGTCAACCACATCTTCACTTACCATCAGCTAAGATATTGGCCAAGTTCAAGTCTATGAGTAATAGTAAAAAACCTATGTTTTGGCTAAAATGCAATCCCAACGAGTCGCAGGAATCCATAACATAGTCGGTATTATTTTCTATTGCTTCCTCGTGCCTCACATAACATACGGAATGGATTTTCTGCCCTATTTCGTCGATACAGTTTCATTTTATGAGTTTCTTTCTGTAATTAACTGCTGTCAAAGGACCGGCGCGTAAATGATGGACATATATGGGACAATGCGTTGAACTCATTTTTTGTCGTTGATCGTCGGCTGGCATCACATACGGTGTTTGATACAAGGGCAGACCAGACCTACTTGGTACGAAAGAGATCGGCGATTTAGAGGCCCAATAATTTTGACATCCAAGGAATATCCAAGCACGAAGTAACAATGTATTAAAACCGCAAGAAATTATTATAATGTTCTAGTAACATGTTGCGGTTCGAGCTTTTCTCATAGATCGCTAAACTGAACGATATTCTGGCTACTATGAATAATGCTACACGTTTACATATAACCACCAACGCGCCTACCTCGGTCATCGGTCGCAAAAACGTATCATAATATTTCACATTCCAATACGCGTCACGGTCCGCAAAACAAAACAAACCAGGAACGCATATCTACAAAAACCATTTATCAAGAACAGTACCATAAATCGCCGAAACCGTTTTGTAACGAACATTTTACTGCAGCCGAAGCATAGATATATCATGCATTCCCATTCCCACACGAAATGTAGTATAAAAATGTATAAAATTGGCACAGTCTTTACGCAAACGAAGTGCCACGGAGGCACGGAGGCTCGGCAGCGTTTGGCAAGCGGACCTTGAGATCGAGGTTAACATGACGAAAACGACCAACAATGGGTGAACACTGCAAAAAAAATGTTTTTGCAACTAGAGATTATGTAAAAAAGATTCGCCTAGTCATTGTAACACGAACCACTGAGCGATCAATTCTTTGTTCAACAGTAAATGGGTGGAACAAATCGGTCTATGCCATGCTTCCTGGGGTATCTACCTACCTTGACATAAAATATAGAGAGTGATACAAAAAAGGGTGGGTGTGGCAGCTGCCTAGACAGTGACTTGGAAGAAACTATACAATTTAGCGACTTGAATGATCCGAAGCTGAAGTATAAATCTTTCTCATTGATTCTCTATTTTTTTATTTGAGATGAGTTTGCTCTTGACTCTAGTCTAGGTCATAGATGACAGAGACAAAGCCGACGATGGAGCAAACTTACCCAGAAGAAGCCTGTTCACTCCAATTTTGAAGAGATTAGGGTTGTATGCGTTCGGAAACACAGACGCAGGCAGAGAGTTCCACTCCTTTGCTGTACGCATTATAAAAGACGTTTGGAAACGTTTTCTATTTATTTATTAACGTTTCATAGAAAGCCGAACGACACATGAAACCCCGGACCGCCCGCCGAGTTAAATCTGACACCCGCTACAATCCTAGGCGATCTTTAGATTGCTTTATGCGAAGCTTAAACTCCGATTTCCGAGCGACATAAATTCCCGATAAACGCAATCTAGATTTTATCAGGAATCTAGAATGTGTTCCGTGTTCATTTCCTGCGAATGTGTGAGAGATTTATCTCCGCATAGGAGGCCCTTTATTGTCGTGATTAACTCATTTTCTTTATCGCTTCGGAGTTCAAGGCCTTGTTTCGTGTACGTTTGCAATAATTCAAACAAGCTCAAGCGAAACGTTGAACAACTTTAATAATGTATACTCGAGTCCCAAACTCCACGGAAGCTTTGCCGTAAGCACCTCTCGATATGGTCTGAAGCAGAGAACAAAACAATCATTATTCTCAATTCAGCGAACTCTTCAATAAATCTCTCTTAATTACATTAAAATCAAAAAGAAATCAGCGCTCAATGGTCCGTAATTAACGCGGAAGTGAAAAACGACACAAATGTATTTCGACTGGGGCTGCCGATTCCGAACGCTCGTATCGTATAAATGTGAAATCGTAAATTCGCAAACAGTTATATAATTCCTTTTAAAATTAAAAGCCAACCGACGGATAGAAACAATCGGATTTTAAAGCCCGCATCGGGCTGTATCGATTGAAATATATCGTATTACAATTTTATTCGCTGACCCAAATTTCAACGACCGCAAACGAAAACTACGCAGGTCCGTTGTGATTGAATATTGATTTATTTTAGACATTGTTTTAACAGCGGCGTGTATGCTGTTTATTTGTTTAGGGCTGCGCCCTCCGCGTTTCTATCTGAGGAACATTTCGTAGCTACTCGTCTGGCAAATGCATTTAAGGGCTATAAAGAAAATATACGCGCACAAAATGTCTCTGGTGTGCTGTTTATCTCGCCGTTGGTTTTTTGCGGCTTTGATAAAGACATCGTAAAGGCAGTGAAATGAAGAAATCTGTATTTGCAAAACCTCGATTACTTACATACAATAAATGATTGAAAAAAGAAAGCCGAAACCAAAATTGAAATACCGTAAATCCTACAATTTACAGCAATAACAAATTGGAAAAGACTATGTATGTGGTTTTAAGACGCACCTAATTTGAACCTTATCTTTAAACAAATATTAGCGAGACGTAAAATTGTTTGGTAATAGGAGGCAATCGCGGGAAGTACTTACCTACTGATCCAAATATGAAAATTCTTTCACTGATCAAATCTACACTATCCCGAGTGCTTTTGGCTACTTTATACGAGTACTACAGAAATACAAAAGGGGCAAAAAAAAAAATTATACAGCACGTAGCAACGCCGCAATCAGCACAGAACAGCGACAAAAGCTTTGCACTATACTCTAATCAGACCAAACGCCGAATTTGGAACATTGTCAAACCAAATCTGTTCCATTGTGTGCCAATACGGGCCGCAAGCCATGGGCACGACTTTCGGCCCGTCAAAACTTGCTGTGTCGAATTGGTGCTTCATAATGGCGTTAGTCGAAGGACTTGGTAAGAAGTGACAGTCGATTCGGCAAGATAGGATAGCCCTTTAATAGGTCTTGAGTGCTGGTGTATTAATTTTCTTCTTCAGTTAAGGACTTTACTTACTTTTATGTCATATTTTAACAACAATTACATCTTTAGATCATCTCTTGCCCTTTTCTATGGAAGAGAAATCATCTAATGAATCTGACTCTGAGGAAGTATAGGACTCTTTTTTTTTGGATGGGAGATCTTCAAATGCCTCCCACCCTTTCTGGGCGGGGCGGAAGGGACTGTCAGACTCTTACTTTCTAGAACCCACCCGTGTTCCTCCAAATACTATTTACTTTCCAGGACCGCGATAACTCTTTCGAACAATTCCGCAAAATCTTTTTTTAATTGCTCTTTTATTAGGACGACGCCACATGCCGTCTTCCATATTTGTCGTCTAGTCTTCATCTCAGTAGTCACCCTTTCTAGCCATATCACTTTAACACAATCCATCCTTGGTTACTTTGGTTTCCATCCTCTTAAAGCCATCTTCGTTCTGAAAACTTTCCTCGAGGCATTACATCTTTAGATATTGTATCTATCATACATACATAGACACTAGAAAGATAGATGAATTGTATTGAGAGAATAAGCGGCAGAAAACTGCGTCCCCTAATCCGGTACAAAACGTGCCTAGAACAATATTAATTGTTAACCTGCGTTGATTTATTACAGCCAAGCCTTGTTAACAGGCGGGATCGATCGATAATAATGGAATACAATTATAAGGCAGCAGCCCTGTTTCCATCGAAACAACAAGAATTCACGGGCGTGCGTTTAATCAAGCTGATCGGAGTAAACACTGTTTGTACATCCGCGCCGAGTGTTTGACTGCTCTCGGAATATCGCTGGATTACGGCGGAAGGTCATGGCGGTGTGTCGTTTTAGGAGAATTGGAGGACTCTGGTATTTAAGGTTGTTCTAAGCGTATTCGGGTCGAAAGACATGGCCGGATGAGCTGGAACGCTTCTCAAAGACTGGCCCGAAAGGTAAGGTTGTAGGGAGGCCTATACCCTACAAGACAGAATGGATCACATTTCGCTGTTTATGTTTTCTCTGGTATCTTTAAACAGGGTACGAGTTTATGGACACTGGACACAAAATTATACTGCGGTTTCGTCATGTCACGATGATTGATTCATTATTCCTGACTAAGAATGAGTATATCTTAAGAGAAACCTTGCAGTTTAATAGTATGCAAATAAGTCTGTTGCTATAGCAGATTCTGTCTGCTTTGGGGAAACCCAAATGACGTATCTGAAACGTTACTAAACACGAAGTATGTTTTGTACAAACAATCACCTGTCAAGATACACACGACCCCGAAATGGATCACTCGAATCAATTTCTCACTAATAGTCCTAATTTACCCGTTTAACTTTCAATTTCGACATCGAATCTAATTGATGCCAACCTAATTTTCATATCCTCAATAAATAGTCCACAGTTATACGGAGAAGATTCTTTCGAGGCGTATTCTGAGTCACTTAGCAGATGACATAAACATTTCACACTTGAAGCGATAAAACGGTAACATGATGATATTCTCGGAAACGAGAATAAAAACTTTATTCCTAAACAAATTAGAGCTTGAGTCGTATTTTGGAAATTTCTTACCTTACAAGTGCGGCACACAAAACGCGTTTTTCTGTGCGTTTTGTTCACTCTTTTACAGATAAAAGAATAACTTAGATTTTTCCTATACTAGCTTCCGTTATCAGCTTTACCCGTTTAAGTCGGAAATTACCCCATGGCAACGTAATACCATTATAAAGTATCCGGTCCTTCTTCAAGGTACAATCTAACCTCTACGCCAAAGTTCATCGAAATAGGTACAGCAAAACCTAACAGACTGACAATAATTTCCCATTTTTGTATAGATAGTTTCCCGATCGAAGACTGGAAGGACCTCTTACTAGACTGGCTTAAAATACCACGAAAAACATTAATGGAGAAGGAAAGAGGAGAGTCCCTTCGGAATAATGTCGGGAAAAATATTGATAAGTCTTCACTTTTTTTTTTATTATTTATGTCTACTGCGCATTCGAGCGTATGGTACCCGTGGGCTGCAGCTGAAAATCAGCGTTAGGTGGTAAAACCTACTGTTGCCACCTGACATATGCTGAGCTGAGGCACTTTTGGCACAATATTGTTATAAGTACTTAATTTTTGATATTCTCTACTTGTAAGGTGTTTTTTGTATTGTGCCAATAAATGCAATTTTCTTTCTTTCTTCCTTCAAACTTACAAAAAAGTACCAGGCGCACATACAAATGGAAGAGTCAAGGCGCGGGCCAGTCTGTACCACTAATTATGACGGTTTACATAAGACCCGGCGACGACCCGACGGACACGAGCCGTGGGCGTGGCGCGCTAACGACACTCGATAGGTTCGACAGATAAATGGACGGGGTCGCCCGGTCACAGTTCAAAATCGCCGCAGCCAAGTGAATATTTGAATTTTTAATAAACGCTGATAAAATTCATGACGATTTCGATAATGGCGTCGCTATCGACTACCGATACGGTTATGATTGGTTTTGAATGATGTTGTGAGCCTAATAGGCATTTAATTTATGGAAGAGAAATTGAAATGCGTATTGAACATTGGGTTTGTTTATTAGGCATCGCATTGGTGACCGGCATTTATTTTAGTGTAGCGGAATCAACCGTCAATTACAGACAAAACTAAAAAAAATATCTGATTTGATTTATATTATTTAGTAATCAGGATGCCTAAAGAAACATCTGAAAAAAAAAAATCATATCACATTTAAAAGCGAAGAATCAACTCGTGGAGACCAGCCCTGGATTGGACTTGTTTGCTCATGAACGGAAGCTGATATTGATAGAATTTTTGCGGTTCTGTGAGAAGACAGAGTGAAAGGTTTTAATTAATTTAGTATAAATGGCTAATTTGCTGTACTAAATGTTTATGTCACCGGAAAATAGCAAAATCCGTAAGATTGTAACAAGCAACGATCGGATAATCGGGCGCTACCTAATTTAATACGGACCTGCTTTTCAGAATCCCGGATCCCGGAATCTTGAAATTCCTGAGATTGCTAAAAATGCCCGCATACAAAATATAGTTAGAACTCGTTGTGAACTCTCATTGTAATTTTTTAAATTTTGAATCCGATTCTAATGGAACTTTTAATTTACAATGAAAGTTTTTATGAGAACTGGTTTAGTAACAAGCCAGCAGCCTTGACTACTTCGGGAATTGAAACAATTGCAATTTTATGTGTAGCTCCATTTATTGTTTTATCCCGGGAACCCGGGATTACTTATTTATTCATAAGGGAATGTCCATATTATTTTTTTACGGGAAGAAGTTTAGGTATATAAGCGCCCGATTTTCCGATCACTGCTTGTTACATAACAATAAGTCTTCGTCGTAAAATAATAGTTTTGTATACGATAAATCCCATCCAAATTCAATAGTTTCCCATTATATCCCGTGTCTTACTAAGAAAAAATAGTTTAAAATTTCACGCGGTATTTTACAATCTTACGTCGTTTGCCATTTTCCGGTGACGTCTTTCGGGTGACTAACCAGATTCTAGCAAAAGCTGCAATACTGATTGGGAACTTTTGAATGTATGCACCTAAGAATTGTTAAGCCAAAGGTCGTGCGGAAAGACCAAAAATAATGTCATAACCATTTTCTTTCACAAAAAGTTCTTTTTAATTTGGAAGTCGGTTGTATTACTTTGTAAAAAAGTTTTTTTTTTTTTGCATTTTTCACATCATCCAAGTAAGCAAAATGCTTATAAAATAAAAACTACTGAGCCAAACTGAATAAAATTTTTACGGGACCAAATGGCAAGTATACCGCATCGAACGAAAAATCGGATCAACAACCTCGGAGTATTCGGTGCACAAACATAAAAAAAAATTATTAAAAAAATTCTCTTCGCATTGAGAACCTCTTCCTTTTTTGGGAATCGGGTCAAAACTGTGGAAGAATTTCGTGACCCAAGTAATCATGTGTGTTAGACACGAATATTTTTATTAATAAAAAGGAAAATATATTAAAACATGAGCCACGCGGATTATTTCCACATTATCTAGGCACTTCGCGTTTTTATGACACACGAGACCTTAACGAATGATGTTAATTAGTGGACGTCAAGTTTTACCAAGAAACCGAGGAATGGCGGAATCGTTTAAGTACTCGATTAAGTACCTAAGTGTTTTGTTATTTTATTGGGAGGTACACGATCTTTTGCCATACTTCTCTCTTCGTCGTTACTATAGTCACATCCCTTTCTAGCTTATTACGAAAGAAAGAAAAATGTTTATTTGGGACTCGCACAAGACAAACAAACCAGTAAAATAAAATTAATAACTAAACAGTATAATAACTTTCTTTCATTCTTTCTTTATCCCTTTCTACCTTATCTTTCAAGCAGTCTTTCTATCGCCTGTACTTTTATAGCCATCCACTGTATAATTTCATTAAACAGACTTCATATACTTTTTATTCTGGAACCATCTTTATACATTGGCCATTCTTAACTTTTCCGTAAAATTTCAATGAAACCGATCGCGATAGTTTGCTTTTAAAGTTAAATTGATTCAAAAATTATTTCAATGATAGAAAACCAGTTTTTATCCCTGAAAATGGAAGTTACTGTGGGATAGGCTTTTGGAGCGAAGCTGAATTTGTGACAATATAAAGATATTAGCTTTGGGCCGCGATTTCGTGCGCGCATATCCCGTTATTCCCGTTCCCGTATAGCCTTCCACATGAATGTGGCTACCATATACAAAAAGAATTTTCCAAATCCGACTGGTAGTTCCAGAGATTAGCGCGTTTAAACAAACTCTTCAGCTTTATTATATTAGTAGGATATAATAAAGTACTAGTCCTACTTCCTACTAATATTATAAACGCGAAAGTTTGTAAGTATGGATGGATGTTTGTTACTCTTTCACGCAAAAACTGCTGAATGGATTTTGATGAAATTTGGCAGTGGTAGATTATAGTCTGGAATAACACAGGATACTTTTTATCCCGGGAATATTTATTCCCTTGGGATAATTTTCGACAATCACGCGGGCGGAGCCGCGGGCGGCAACAAGTTAGTATATAATAGATACCATCCAGGAGCAAAGAAAGATCAAACTAACATAGCACTATTTCAACAATGTAAAATCCTGAATAAAAATTCTCGGTGCACCACGCAAGTTACTTAGACATAAACCTCTTGAAGTACTATGCGAGACGAAGAGGTATTTCCTGACGTCAGCTTTACTACTTATTCAAGTTTTTATAGTGTTCATACAAAGTTGCATATTTTATACGAGTTCCTAGAGTTCTAAATCCGCGTAGAAACCGACACAGCTGGTCAAGAGCGGATTATCCTATATAAAGTATTTAACGTTTTGGAATTAATAAGACTATGTATCATTATCCTTCACAGCCCGACGTCGCCGAAAGAAAGCTGGGCATAGACCTCTTCTCTTGCGCCAATCCCCACGCTCTTGTGCCAATATCTCCACGCTCTTGTGCCAATCCTCACGCTCTTGTGCAAATATCCCCACGCTCTTGTGCCAATATTCCCACGCTCCTTGTGCCAATATTCCCACGCTCCTTGTGCCAATATCCCCACGCTCTTGTGCCAATCCCCACGCTCTTGTGCCAATCCTCACGATCTTGTGCCAATCCCCACGCTCTTGTGCCAATCTCCGTGCTCTTGTGCCAATATTCCCACGCTCTTGTGCCAATCCACACGCTCTTGTGCCAACCTAATTTATGTTCTACCCACTGCCCATTAGACCAACTATGTATACAAACAACATCAAATATGTATGTGTGTTTGTAAACATTCTTTTAGTTAAACAGACAATGGTCAAGATCCCGGTTATCGTATAGTTGTCAAGAAGGGTTATCAACGACTGAAAGCAAGCAACCGGTTATCCACTCAACAACGGTATTTCTCAGATTCGATGACAATAATTCTGCAAACATTATTGATATCAATTTTATCATTGAATGTCGACGTGCTTGAAAAACTACCAACTGTAAACTAAGGACCCCAAAAGACGGGCGCGCTGCAACAAGGCAACAAGAATGCGGCGAGGCGTTTTCATACAAAATTATCTATCTCCGAAGTTCTTCATCAGATCTTTACGAAATTTAATGGAACCATTTCGGAATAAAGTTCTTTCTAACACAATAAAATATTTGAAAATCCGTTTATATATATGTCGGAACAAGCTACCGCCCGCGTTTCTGTCGAAAATTATCCCAAGGGAACATATTCCCGGGATGAAAAGTATCCTATGTGTTATTCCAGACTATAATCTACCTCTGTGCCAAATTTCATCGAGTTCCGTTAAGCCGTTCTGACGGTGAAAGAGAAACAAACATCCATCCTTAGAAACTTTCGCGTTTATAACATTAGTAGGATTATGTCCGAACTACATAAAAAACCTTCTCCTTTTTTGAAGTCGATTAAAAAAGTTGTAGATCCGTCACATGATCACATAACAGAATTAACTGTGTTATAAATCTATAAATACACCAGTAATTATGTCGAGAACAGACTAGGGCCAAACAAAGACATGTCTAACATATTCTGCCCAAGCATTCGTGAAATTAAATCCTACTCCACTAATCCTTACTTTCAAGTATGTGAAGATGTCTGTTGTTCAATCACGCATAAATGGCTGAACAGATTATAAACGGACCGGGCACACATGTTTAGACTATGTCCTTGTAGTGACTACTGAGATGATGAAGAATAGAAAAGTATGAGAGAAGGATAGGCCTTCTCTCTTAAAAACCTACCCATTGTAGGGTTCCGGTAGATTAAAAGATTAAACAAATAATTAGATTAGACAAATATATATATATTGCTATCAAAAATAGTTAAGGACCAATTTATGTTACATTATAATACTTAATAAGAGCAAAAAATAAAACACTTAAATAATCTAATACCTTTAAACGAGCAATTCTTGTGTATTATGTATTTATATTCTGAATCTCGGAAACGGCTCCAACGATTTTCATGAAATTTAGTAAGCAGGGAGTTTCGGGAGCGATCTAGCTAGGTTTCATTTTTAGAAAACGTTTACCAAAAGAAAAAACGTCATCCAGGTACTATATGTTAATTTCGATACAAATAGTTTACATATAGATACTTCTTTATAGAAACATATAAATAGCATACCTAAACCATAACTAATACCTTCATGCATAGATTCTAAGAAACGTAAATTTACTGGAAATAAAAGCTTTTTTTTTATTTTTTATTTTATGACAGAAGAATAGTCATTGCGCCGAGCCAATAAATCAGCTATATGTATCATCTTCTTTCTACCTTTATCCCATCTTGTAGTCGGTGCAATGAGTTTTACTCTTCAATTCTTCCTTGTCAAACTTTACGCTATCTTCCACTCTCTATTCTTTTATATCGCACACAATCCGTCCTAGATAAGCCCATAAGGATACTTTTTAACCCTAATACTAAGCCTCCGCTATCCGTCTGTCTGTCAGCGGGAAGTACGTCGAAATTTTCACAGATTATATTGCCGCTACATCAATAAATAAAATTAAAGGAAAAAATCACGTTTCTTGTAAAGGTCCGGAATCCTTGGTGTGCAAATCCGACTCGAGGTGTGCGGTTTATGAAGAGGTTTCTTGATATTTTTAGTAGTTTGAATCGTATCCTAGTCGACTAGGGGGCAACTAGTTTGAAACATTTCGTGTCACGACAAAATTCGTGGCCCGCTGTCCTTGTCGAGCCTACAATCTGACAGAAGTTTGACCACAATCCCTATACCTATATGTTATAGACGATAGGCGCTACAACCTATAACTCTGCGGTCTGTCACCACAAACCACAATCATACGTGGCGAGTTAATTACAGGATATAAGTACCGTAATCTATTATTAGACTGTTTTTACTGTTTCCCGGTTACCCTTATAAAACACAGGAAGTTTCAAGTTTAGAACAGTAATATCAAACAAAATGTGCTTAATATTGTTTCGAAGGCCTTGTCCGTTAAAAGCGCCCACATTCAGGATGCAACGCGAAAATACAACAGTACAATTCTATAGAAATCGAAACAATTCTGTGAAATCGCATAGTCGGGTCGCGACTGTCTGATAACGCCCAAATGGCGGGACTGAATGCCGAAATCATGATTCCGAAACATGCTCGATACTAACAAACTTAATTCCAAAACTTGAGTTGAGTCCACTTCTGAATTAGATCCTTGAGCGGTCAAGGACACAAACTTTATTAATCCAGTACCACTAATGACTAAAACTGAACCCAAAAACTCGCAAGACACCAGATCGATAAGACGTAACAACCACACCTAAATAAATGCGATATGTGCTATTCTAGCGTCTGAGACAGTTGGCACTGCACCACAACGCGGCTAAGATAATGAGCTAAACAAACGCCCATTCGCTGATTATACAATGTTTCAATTGTGGGCGTGTCGTCTTGACCGACATACGTTACATACCAACTAATAAGTATATAGATATCTGGAACTTCAATCAATCTGTCTCGTCTTTTCCTAACACTGTTCAGGTCGGCTTCAAGTCTAACCGGATTCAGCTGAATACCAGTATTTTACACAGAGCGACTGCCTATCCGACCTACACAACCCAAATGGGTATCACAGTACCCGGTTGCAAGACAGACGTCAGATTATCTGGCTTATTTCAGTCTAGTCTGTCACTGACCCGTAACAACTGGCAACTGGCGAGCCGTTGGTCTCGTCATGGTTGCGACTTTTTGACTTGCAGACCTTTGTCTGCAAATCGAAAGTCGAGACCAACAGCTTTACGAGCTATCCGAGGCTCGGAGAAGTATCGGTAAGTGATGGATGGACTCATCCAGGGTCCGACCTCGGCAAACGTTGCTTAACTTACAACGTAGACACGCGAGGCTGTTATTGTTTAGCCTCGAGTTCCTCCTATACGTTACATACTAACATAGTAACGCAGATAACTAGAACTTACAGATTAGTCTCAAGTTTCAGCTAGGAAACACCACCCAGAGCCAGAAGATTAAAGAGATTTTGAGATCTGAAACGTCTTATTCTAATTAGCTTTGCTATACAGTACATCATGAGATGCGGATCCTAGTATTCCTATCCCTAATTCGTTTTCTGAACACTCTTATCGTTGAATCCATTTGAAAGCCAAATAAATACGTAATATATATATTATCAGCTACGCAAAACTAATGACTTGGTCAAATAGCCTGTTCCGAACCTCGTAAAATTTCGTGAAAATGCGCAGTGCGTAAGTGCGCGTTTATTACGTGTTATCTACAAGTGTGTCTGAGCCTAAGCGATAGAGGGGGGCAAGTAGTGGGTAAGGTCGCGACCACAATTAATAACCAACAAGCCGAACTATTGATATTTTTGTCGATGATTGTGGAAAGTTTTTCTTTTATCGCATGTATGACACCTACGTTCATTAGTTATCCTCCGCTGTTAAGATAGTCGAACACATGGGGTAACTTCATTCATTTTTGGTGACCAAAATACAACTTTAAGTACGCCGAAGAAGAAGACGTCTAAATCCTGTTATAAGTAAATCTATGTTTTTTGCATACAATCCTGTAGGATTGTATGCAAAAAACATAGATTTACTTATGAAGGCAAGGCTGTAAGGTGTACCTTACAGCCTTGCCTTCACAATATTGTTTTAAACCCCTGAATTACTCACTCCTGGGGTGCTACTCTCTAAACCCGAAGTCCGTAGTTTCGGGCTTAGTTGCGGGCGTATTCTACTTCGTATCACCTACGGACTTACGATTAGTTCCGAACCCGAACTAAGAATGAGTGAGTGAGATAACACAACAGACAGAACACTTTGACAGAACTGTCAAATCGTGTTGTCATTAATTCTTAGTGGTTACGGACTAGAATACGCAACTAATCCCGAAACTACGGACTTCGGGCTTAGTGAGTAGCCCCCCTGTTAGTTTACTGTCAATGAGCTACAACTCAAAATATATCAAGCAATTTGTTTCTAACTCTTAGCTCACCACTCACAAGCCACTCCTTGCTCAACCTCTGATCTCATTCAGAGCATGCATGTTCAATGTCTAATGACAACAATGTCGCAAGTCGTGATGTATGGACTCAAACGCACACGACTGTTCAGCCGACAGATGGTTCCCTTGCAGATACCGTACCGGCCTTAGATGGTTAGAGCATGTGCGAATTTGAAGCGCATTGCATCACCTTGAGACTGTAATGGAACCAAAAGTCCTTTATCATACATACCTACTTGTTTTACTCTAATTCCATTTTGGAGCAGACAAGTCGGCAAGGTAGGGAAGTAAACAGGCCAATGTAAAAATAAACCTGAAAGAGGTAGACCGATAACAAGAAGAATTTGGAGGGACTAAAAATGCGAACATTGAAGCTGGATTTATATATGTCGGAACACGAAAGGCGTTTACAGGCGATTGATTCTAAAACGTATGAAAAAAGAAACGCATTCTGTATGTCCGTATGTAGTTGTATTGTTTAAAATAGTATATGAAACAGAATATCAGGGAGCGTAGAATTGCGGTTCAACGATTGTCAACTCAAGGTTCAAGCCGCCGCCAGTCGAGAGTGTTATACCCGTTTTTGTTTTAAGAGGACTATATAACAATAACCACGCGTGCTTTAAACCACATTGAACAAAATCTGTGCGTGCCTCATACAATGTAGACCACAAGTCGTGATATATGACGGCGCACGAGCACGACTCAGACAGATGCCCTGCTCTCTGATAAGATACCGCCGATACTTGTAACAATATTAGTGCGATAAGGCACCCATCAAAATTACACAGGAAACGTATTACGTTGGAATCGGTTTGTTCGTTTCGGAATACTGAAGCAAAGAAAAGTCGGAAATCCTCCAAATAACATTTTATCTGCAATAACAAACAGTCTTTGATATTGACATATGCTACCGAAATGCCTCGTGGTCAATCCCAAAGATTTGGGGTGTTTAACAATCGTTATCGCTAATTGAATATCAATTCATCTAGAGCAGCGAGATGGACCGACGACATCGTTGCGAAATTGGATGCAGTTGGCACAGGAGCGTGATGATTGCCACAGGATAAGGGAGGTCTAGACCCAGCGGTGGGCGAAGTCGGGCTTTGGATGATGATGCTCATTATCTAGCCCCTGGTTAGATTAGGAACACAAGAGAGCAACAGGGCAGAGATGCAGCTTCAAAAAGATTTTGAATTTCATAAAAAAGTTATTGTTAACCCCGTTGCACGAGTTAGTCAACCAACGAAGTTGGCAACTGTCACTACATCAAGGCAGTTTCAAGCAAGGATATTCAATTAAACTATGAAACAGGAGATGCTACGGAGAGGATTTCTCGGTTGCTTCCCGAAGCATAGCAATATTTTAAGGTAACTCCTACATTAAGGTTTGACTCACTGAAGAAGAAATTGCCACGCAGGCAGTGACTAGAGACGAACTAATATTATGAAGAGGGTTATTTTTTCGACCAATTTTGATATTATTTTACTGAAGATATTGATGAAGGACAGGATCATTTTTATCACTTTAATACAAGACTTTTTACTCTATTAGAAATAGTTACTAATAATATTCGTGTCCGCGCAATGTTCGCTGTGCACAAGACTCGGTTGTCATAGCATAATTGCCACAGGACGTGAATTTATATGACTGACACAGCCGCGTCAGTTTCGATACAAAATTATGGCAATGGAATCTCTAGTTGCCACGAAACCTTCGGTGGTTATTCTGATATTTCTTGATGTCATCTAAAACCGGTATTTTGTACAGCCTCCAAATCGGATTACGTTATTGCGTTATGCCGTTGAGCTCGGATTTTCGAACTCGAACGGAAAAACCTGAATATATTGTGTACTATCTTTCGTGCAGCTTTTTTGCGTTATTTTCTGCAATAAGCTAAGCTGTTAGAGACAACTTATAGTACATAAACTAATTAATACAAGCTACTGCCCGCGGCTCCATCCGAGTTTATGTCGAAAATTATCCCAAGGGAACATATTCCCGGGATGAAAAGTATCCTATGTGTTATTCCAGACCATAATCTACCTCCGTGCCAAATTTCATCGAGATCCGTTCAGCCGTTCTGACGTGAAAGAGTAACAAACATCCATCCATCCATCCTTACAAACTTTCGCGTTAATAATATTAGTTCGGATTGTTAAGAGATACAATTGTTTTGCGGATGTAATCTCTAAAAGTACTGATTCGATTATGAAAACTCTTCCTGATAAAAAACCCACACTGCTAGCTACATTTTACCCTGGTTAAAAGACCAGTTCATGCGGAATAAGCCAAAGAAAAAAAAATCGATTTCAATACATTTTACGTTTCCCATTGCAAAGAAAGTCAAGCCCAAGGTGTGGTATACCCGTTTTAAAAGGTATGAATGGGCATGGGATAGGCAAAGGTGTGGTACAGGCTTGTCGGTACGGTATCAGAATCAAGGCAAGCTTAAATCTTACAGCTACTATTATTGCAGTTTTAATGCGATAGTCACGACATATATTTAAGGGTAATATTGTTTTTTTAAGTATTTGTAAGAAAACTGACTCAAAAATTTGGAATATGGTGATGCTACCCGACTTTAAGATTCTTGACTGTCACTTCAAGTAGTCAGACAGACGCCTGTGACACTAGTCTTCAGTCAGTCAGGGGACATCGTGTTATTCAATTACCGAGTTGAAGAGATCAGACAGGCAGTCGCTCCATGTAAAATAGGAACTGGAAGCTGACCCCAGCATTGAATACGAACAATTCGCTCATCACATCATATGGGAGTGTATTCTTTGGCAATCTGAACGCATATTATGTTAGATAGTATTCAGGTTACATCTGGAGTGGTTTGCTATACGGACCTTGTAGAAACCAGAACTTTCCGTGCATTCAAGCGATTATGCCATACCTATTACTGGAATCAAAAGTAGCTCACAATTTAGGACCCATTAGTATTAGTGTTAATATATTATAATCCGTGGTACTTGGCAACTGGGCTTAACCCAGTTGTAATGTCCCTTGGTGCCTATTGACCTAGCTCAATTCTGTCTCCTGCTTGAATTACCCCAGCATAGTTGGGAAAGGCATATTGTTTTTGTCATCTATGACCTAGACTAGAGTCAAGAGCAAACCCATCTATACTAATATTATAAAGAGGAAAGATTTGTATTTTTGTATGTAACGAATTAACTTAAAAACTACTGGACCAATTGGAAAAATTCTTTCAGCAATGGATAGCTACATTATCAGCGAGTAACAAAGGCTATATTTTATCCCCGTATTCCCACGGAAACGGGAACTACGCGGGTGAAACCGCGTGACGTCCGCTAGTCTCAAATAAAAAAAGGCAAATTGAATGCCAGTTTTAACCGAAAGCGAAGTTGATGACTGAGTTTCGAAACAGGATGCATTTTTGACATTAAGCTACATGCAGAGTTTGCTGACAATGATTTAATAAGTAAGGTTACCGACATAGCCCGAAGGATCGCCAAACTGAAGTGGCAGTGGGCAGGGCACATTGCTCGCAGAACAGATGGTCGATGGGGCCGAAAAGTTCTGGAGTGGCGACCACGTACCGGAAGACGCAGCGTTGGAAGGCCTCCCACAAGGTGGACCGATGACCTGGTGAGGGTCGCGGGTAGCCGATGGATGCGAGACGCACAGAACCGGTTGCTGTGGCGACACTTGGGGGAGGCCTATGTCCAGCAGTGGACGTCTTTCGGCTGATATGATGATGATGAATCGAATGAAAGGAAACACAAATTCGTTCAGGTAGGTTAGGTACCTTAAGAAACACAGGACAAAAACAACTTAAGTACAACGCACTGCAAGTTACCATCCCTACCTTGTTGCTATTCCACCAATTCGCACTAAACGTTTCCAAACGTCTTTTATAATGCGCACGACAAAGTAGTGGAACTGCCTGCGTCTGCGTTTCCGAACGCATACAACCCTAATCTATTCAAAATTAGAGTGAACAGGCTTCCGGGTAAGCTGGCTCCATCGTCGACTAGTGTCAAGAGTAAACACGTATTAAATTTAAAAAAAAAGTATCCATCTGTTCTTAGTACTGCAAACGAGCTTTAATAAATATGACACACATATGTAGATACATTTATTGGTGCAGTACGTCAATGGAAACCCATTGTCCTACTTTGATAGTGTGAATGTATGCACACGTAGTAACTATGCAAACTATGATCGACTGTCAATGTTAGTGACGTCACTTCAGCTTTGCATTCTTTGAATATCTGCATGGAGCGTATGAAAAAGTAAAAGTATACATTCCGACATTTGTAAGGAGCAACAAGAATATTAGTGTTTGGGTACAAAATCAGGGCTAATCTTGGCCAATAAAAGAGGCCTCAAGAAATCAAGACTTCAAGAGTTTTTAGCTACGTCTGCCAAGACTTATCACGCACGAGAATATGCCAAAGAAGCTCAAAAGGGAAGATATCTACAAAATGTTTCATTGGGTATTCGGTCGGGGTATTCACGACACTGCAGTGGGGTAGTACGACTGAAAGAGGAGAAAAGCTACCTTCTGCATAGATTGGTGAAGCTATTATCCCTGCTTTTGGCATAATCATTTAGATTCTGCTTCTTTTCCCTTCTTATTCCTGTAAGATATGCTAGGGTCAGTTTGATGATGATAATTTATTGTTACACTTTTGCCCCCGACTTTGTCCTCGTGAAATAGTTACTTTGTGCAGCCATAAATAAGCCAAATGTTCATGGTTTTGTCCTCAACAACTCCCATACAAACTTCCACCCCCCTTTTAACCCCCTTAAAGGATGATTTCTGGGATAAAAACTATCCTATAAAAGGATATAGGATAGTTTTTCGGGACTCAAACTATCTCTATAACAAATTTCATCTAAATCGGTACAGCGGTTTATGCGTGAAGACGTAACAGACAGACACTTACGCGTTTATCGTTGATCTGACTGACTACAAAATATACATATTACTTAGATCGTTCAAATAGACCGGTTTCCAGCCTTTTTTTCATCCATGCTAAAGACGTCATTTATCCATCATCCAGTGTGTAAACGTATTTCAATTGTGTTTTTTAAGAAACACGTGTCAAGTACTGGAAAACGCTTGGGCACTCGAATATAAAAGTACTGCATACTCATATGTTATATTACACGTCATGATGGAGGCCTTTCATCATCATCTGCCTAGCCTTTTCCCAATTATATTGGGGTTGGCTTCCAGTCAAACCGGATTCAGCTGAATACCAGTATTTGGCTTCCAGTCAAACCGGATTCAGCTGAATACCAGTATTTTACGTGGAGCGGCTACCTACCAGACCTCCACAACCCATTAACTGGGTTACACGGTACTCCTTGGCAAGACTGGTGTCATATTATCTGGCTTCTGACTATCCGTAACGACTGCCAAAGATCTACAAATGATAGCCGGGACCAACGGCTTAACGTGCTTTCCGAGGCACGGAGGAGTCTCATTGAACAATTAATTACATTCTTACGTTTTACAATTGCCTACCTACTTCAGCGTTAATAATTAGACGCACTTATTATTGAAGTTAAACAGTAGATTCCTGGAAATACTTGAATAATTTCTCCACAATAGGTAAAAGATTATATTATTGAAGAAGAAGAAGATTGAAGAAGAGCTGCAAAATATTATACTTTTCACTATTATTTAAAGAGTCCACAATAGGGATGTCGCCTCGGTTAAATAAAAAAATATTTAGTCAGTTAGATCATCGAAAAATATTGGATATATGTATTTTTATTTTATCAAATCAATAAAAAAATACGAAGATGAAACGCATCAAAGATAAGGAATCGGAGCTCCTAACGTCACTTTCCAAAAAAAGTGTAGGTACTGGTAAGTGACGTCACACGAGTTTTCAACGCACTATATCGTCTTCATTTTTTATTTACGTGACAAAAGAATAAATACGTGTCCAATATTTTTTGGAAATCTATCTAACGGACTAATTCGTTTTTTTTTGTCAAATATCCTATTGCTACAAAAAACGTATTCTGGAAACTATCACCTATTACAGTGAATGAAACACTGGTGTAGCTACTTTCTAAAGCTGTAGTCACACTGACAGCCAAGGAATACCGGGTATTTATTTCATTGCCATACCACAAACGTTTACGATTTTTCAATATGTCTTGGCTAGCAGCACACAAAGCGAATTCCCGCAAGTCCGACATAGGGTTAACTAAACGGTGTGGGCGTGGCTATGCAGAAATGGGTAACACTGACAGACTTTTTATAAACCCGTTTGATACTAAGAAACCACAATCTGACTTGAAAACGTTACTAAGGGTCAATTTATACTAGCGCAGAGTCGAAGCGTCAATCTGAAACGTCACATAGCAAATTCACTCATATTTCCACAACGTAATGCATATATTTGTACTAAGATATTTCTTACGCGAAAAGGAAGACGCGCGAATTCGACGGAATTCGCGCGTCTTCTTTTTATCTCAAATAAAAAATGTGCGTTATGTTGTGGAGATAAAGGTAGATTTCAGCAGGCAAGTTTAAGTGTGTAGTACCTGGCCGAAAATATGACTATTTCGAGTTTTAGGCAAAAATGCTTTATAGAACTTTATCTTTTTCACTAACATAAATCAGTGCGAAAATTTAATTCGCCCAACGCGTCTATTTTTTTAGATAAGTGCCACGCCACACAATTCCCAACAACTGTCAATATCTGAAAGCCAGAATCAACAGTGGCGAACACAGAAAACTCCCGAACGAATGAAGCTCGAGGAGTCCCGGAGCAACCATTGAACTGTCTCGAACCCGGCACCGAAAATCAGACAAAAAACAGCGGAGGAAGTACGTACGCACAAACGTAACTAAACAAGTAAGTTCATAATATCACCTTATCTCCGTACGACTTGACCCATAACCTAACATTTCGCAACGCCCTCGCTATCGTACATAATAGAATTAATTCATAAATCATGCTAGTCAGCGCATGAATGGGCGGTCAACACACTCAATGAATTGAATTTCAAACTGGTTACTTACTACCTTTGCTGTGCCCGTTGGGCTATGAAGGTTGGAGCTTGGGATTATGCGTCACTTTCGCTGTTTAAAACGATTTATGGAACTTTAAAGCTCTCGGGAATCACATACTAAAGTCAGAGCCATTCCTTGGTCGCGGTTGACTGCTATGTTGTTTTAAATCACGCGAAAACATTGAAAGCTATGTAGTACCAACAGTAGCCATGCCGTGGATAACTTGACATTGTCAGAAGATAAGATTTAAATTGCAGCTTTCGGACTAAAATACGACATTTACAGCTCCTTAGAATTTACTCTCACTGATTTTATCAATAGACACGAAGCAGAATCACCACGCAGAAAATAGGCGAACGAGGTACACAAAATTAATATATTATCAACGGTCTACACTAGCCCTGTGATGTGTCTTTGGGGACTGCCGATAGAAATGAAAACTAAGCGAAAGCTAAAGCGTTCGGTGACGATGACGCGAGTTCCATGATTTTTGTTCACCCAAAAAGTACACATATATTCACAGTAGGTATACATATAGCTCATGGAAAGCGTTCAGTGACGATGACGCGAGTTCCATGATTTTGTTCAGCGAAAAAGTGCTCAACGCGCCTAAAGAAGTTTTCACTTCAATAACATTTAAAATAGTATTTTATCCCAGCTGTGGGATGATACTACCTGGCAGTACCGTACCTAAGTATCATCAAGTAGGCAATCAATTCTATTATTTCTTTCTTTCTAAGCTAGGCAACTAAGTAACAAAATATTCTAACCCATATTCCGAACATCGATTACCCCGCCCGCGGTTCTAAGAGCCCCACCACACGAAGGATTTCGTCCGCTAATCCGTCAGTGTCGGGCGGTTGATGAATCGGCCCATTCTCTGCATTACACCCGATATCAGTACAAGGTACATGTATTAGATCGCTGAGGCTGCGATAGCGAAGGTAATGGCAGATACATTGATACATACGCGAGAAACGTTTATTATGCGAATCAAGGAGTAGATTTGTGTTCCGACAGATTATGGAGCTGGCAGCGACTAATATGACTTTACTAATAATATTCTCGCTGATCAAATACAAAAAAATGTACACTAACAGTGAAAATAGAATTTAAATTGACCGAAAAACAAACGTTATAACTATTTAAACAAATATATCTGTCCCTCTCGCGAAAACGCTGTTTTCTATGACAGCTGTATAGGCGTCATAGTATTTGACGTCAGAGTTGGTATCGGATCCATCTTTCTAATTGTCAACTTTGAAGCTTTATAACTTCATCGCTGAAGTCATTTTCGTAATTGTTTACTAAAGGTAATAAAACTGGAAGTATCTGCCTGTGTCTGTGTTTCCGAACGCATACAACCTTAATCTCTTCATGATTAGAGTGAACAGGCTTCTTCTGGGTCAGCTCGCTCCATCGTCGATTTTGTCTCTGTCATCTATGACCTAGACTAGAGTCAAGAGTAAACCCATATTAAATTTAAAAAAAAAACGTATTTTATTTTGCAACTAAAAAATTGCATGCATATTCCCTAATGGTGTTTCCCAATGGTTAGTCTTTAAGTCACGAATGAAAACCCAATTTTTAAGGCTTGCAATTGACCACTATCTCACCAGATGGTAGATATGATTCGTTCGACCACGGTTCTTGAGTTTTCTAGACAAACACGGTCTATCTTAGACCGCATTTTCGCTAGCCATCAGGTATCAAATTAGGCTCAAACCTTAGGCTAAGAAATATGTTAAAATTTTACTCGAATCAGACACGAGAATGCCTACAGGCAATTTTCCTAAAATACCGTAAGTAAATTCTTAACATGATAATATTTCAAAGTTAATGGAGCAAGAAAAAAAACGGGAAGCGAGGCTTTTACTCAGGGTACGTGACCTTTGCGAAAGCTTTAAGCCTTAAGTATTTTCATCAAGACATTTATTACTAAATTCTTTCAAGACATTTTTTGATTGACTGTACCACCCACATACTCACAAGTGAGTGATGGGAATCTAGACATAAGAATTTAAACCTTTGCTTGTATACTGAAGAAAAAATAAATAGAAAGCTGCATCGACTGACGTGGACACGTCTGTAACTGTTCAGATCGTATAACACCGTAGGTAGACTAAAAAGTAGGTAGATACTTTAATTACTCCGTCTTTTTTGTTTGTTTATTCTACCTTCCCACTGCTGTAATCCATACCCTTCCACTCTTTCCGTTGTTTTGGCTTCTCCGGCTAATCTAACGCTTCGTAAATTAACTGTAGTAGGTAGTAAATGTATAAAATATGGCGAATATTGTCTCCTGAATCTCGGCAGCCTGACAAGTCGACTGCGGCATTTCCAACAAGTCTGATCGATCGCGATAGACGACTTCGACGTTAAATTTGTGAGGACATAAGCTGTGGTCGATACAAGAAAATTTTACGATAAAAATATTCGAGGGGATCAAAATCCTATCATATTTAAATGAAATATCAATCAATTTAAGCTTTGAAGAGTAGTGATGTTTTTATGAGAGCATTATTCAATTAAATGTTGGATCGAAAGGGACTGTCTCGTGAAATGTATAAATTTTCTTCGTTACACATGTGTATTAGTACTTATTGAGATCCTTATTTATGTATTTTGCAATAAAGAGAAGTGTAGACGATCAGAATTCAATCCAACCTGTGTCTCCATTTATTTGGGGTCGCAAATACATATTATTATACATGTCTTCGTTTTCCGTATATCTCTATTTGCCGCAAACTCGAACAGTCACCCCTCCTTTCTAGCCAGATCCTCCTTTACACAATCCATCTATTGTTTCTTTGGTCTTCCTCTCCTCTTATATCCTCGCCTCAAACTTCGAGCATCTTAATACTTACTTCTTCATATCCCTTCTCACCGCACCGGGTTTTTGTCTAATTCTTTCGCTATTTCTACCATTAAAATCTGGAATATGCTACCCCTTGACATCAAGAAGGCAGAGTCTAAATTTTCCTTTAAGTGAAAAATCCGAAAACACTACTTAAAAGCTTGTCATTCTTAGTTGTTCTTCGTCATGATTATTATGAATTCTCTTTATCAGTAAGATTATTAAATATCATATTTATTAGCTTATTATTTTAGCATATATATATATGTATTTTATTAGTATTATATATATTATTTGTGTATTGTTTCCGAAACAAAATTCTATTTAAAATTTTATTTTTATTTGTTGTAAACCTACCACAGTGTAGTTTTTTACCCAAAGGTTGACTGGTAGAGAATGCCTTGATGCATAAAAGTCCGCCCATGTACCACTATTGTACATTAATTTAAATAAATAAATAAATAACCATCCACTACCCAAAACGTTTCTCACGACAAGTTACGTCCATTTCAAATTGTCGATCCGGGTATTATATTTTCTCGGACAGCCAAGCAATTGAAAAGGGCTTTAGGTCCACGAGTTCCTGAATTAAGCTGGCTTGTAGTCGTCATGTTATCTCGATTAGCGATCCGATCAGTCTTGTCCCAGGCGCTAACGAAAATTTCAATCGTGCTGTCTAAACACGAAATTGCCTTGTTTGTGTTTGGGCTAGCCGGTTTGGTTAGCTGAAAACCTAAGCTGATCGTTTTTGTTGCTTCATTTACGTACAGAAGCTTTTCGGCTTCAATCAATCTGCCAAGCCTTTTTAGGGTGCCGTACCCGAATGGTTACCAACGGAACACTATTACTAAGCCTCCGCTGTCTGTCTGTCAGCGGGCTGTATCTCAGGAACCGTAATAGGTAGATAGCCGAAATTTTCACAGAGTGTGTATTTCTATTGCCGTTATAGCAACAAATAATAAAAATTAAAGGGGGCTCCCATACTCGAAACGTATTTTTTGGGTTTATGGTATGAAACCCTTCGAGTGAGAATCTGACTCGCGCTTGGCTGGTTTTCCAATAATGTTGGCGGCTTCCAAACTAACCGAAAATAGCTTTCCGCTTTTTTTGTAAAATGGAGAAACAAATACTTAGTTAAGCTCTGTAACCTACGCCCAAATAAAAAAAAAACAGAGATGTACCTCGTGCTAGAAACACTTCCTGCCCTTAACTAGAGAACTATCAAGACATCAACATCTAGAAGAAAGAAAGAAAGAAAATCAATTTATTCTGCCGGAAAAAACGCACAGAACACTAAAAACTAAAAAACTTATCAACTATATACAATAATTATAACAAAAATAAATAAAAACTGAAAAAAAAAACATCACTTCCAGCCCATGTCTGGACCGGACATTAACCGAAACGTGTCTCTGGTCACACCACAGAACAAAGTTCAGCAGTTGTCCATGGCATGACGCCCGACTGACTGACAGCCACAACAAGGAAACAAAACAACAATAAACATTTTAGACAGAAAGTAAGTGTAGAAAATATACATAAATTCAAGTTGTGCGTCGCATCTGACAAGAATCGGTCATTTGCTCAGCTACCATATCATCTCACCTACCTATGACTTCTTCAACCGATTAACTTCCTCATAGTTCCTGCCAGCACGATTCATCAAAATCCTTAATGATATGCAGAGATTTCAAGCCACTGGTTCTTAATTTTTTTTTGCGTCTAGCTTATCCAAAAAAATCTCGGACATTAAGCAATTTAAGTGGGCGTCTACTAAATTACTTTATCTTATTTGTTTGTGGTAAAAAGTCCATGAAAAAACTGCAATGCTACTTGAACAAAAAAGAATGGTGGAAGAACATTGACACCTAATTTGGAGTTAAACAAAAAGAGATAATCTGGCTTAAGGTATTTTGAAGTTAGTATTATCCAAGTAGGTGGTCCGGTAGCTTGGTCTCCCCGAAGTAACACTATCGGTGCCCAGAACTCAGCATATGGGTCGAACAATAATTTGTTGCCGGCTGCCGAGTTCGTGTGCCCACACACAAGTCGTTATATGTAGCGGCGACTCGTGGGCACACGAAAAAAATATTGTTCGACCCATATGCTGAGTTCTGGGCACCGAAAGTGGTAAGCAGTTCCGATATCAGCATGGCTGTCTGACTATTCTTCACACATAGGTAGTTCTTCCCAAATTGTTTTGGCTATCAAACTTGTTATTTATTCGTTTCTCTTTGGTATGCGTCATGCTTGGCGCAAATAAACACTTTTCTTTATACCTGAGATTTGTTTCAAGTTCTAAAGCAGGAAAGGAAGAATTCTGTGATGTCAATAGTATTTAGATGTATGATCGCAATCAAATTCTGTATGGTGTCGGAGGTAAAAGAATAGCGCACCATCCCATCACTTCCCGTGGGTGTCGTAAGAGGCGACTAAGGGACTCACCAGAGAATGGGTAGCAGCATTCTCTGTGCATCCCGCCTGCCAATCGTGGCGATTATGGCGAACCCCCCCTTTGGGGGAGGCCTATGTCCAGCAGTGGACGATATTCGGCTGAAGATGATGATGAATCAAAATTAAACGTTCGAAATAGTCTTCAGGATTATCTCCCTTCAAAACGTATTATTATGTAGTGCCTACAAAAACATGAAATACATAATTAAATTCAACAAGGATTAATAATAAATTATAATTTACGAATAGGTTTAATTACATTGATGAAAATGAAATAACCGAAAGTTAAATAAAATTTTCAGCGGTTTTATCGTGGTGGTTAATAACGAGGATTATGTTTCGAGCGTAAATTATAATGAATTTTGCAATCATTTGGTTATTTCATTTCATATTATTTTCGCAGCAATGCTATCAGTGGCGCTATCTTTGGCCTTAAAAAACTATTAAAACTCCATAAAAGTTTCGGCCACTTAAGATTCTCGTGAAAAGTGTTGTAAAAACGAAATAATCCCAGAGAGAAACGGACTTATTTTTGCAGAATAAACCACAGCCTTAAAAAAACTTTAAAACGGTTTAGAGAGCATTTCGATCGCTTCCACTAAGCCCCCATGGATCAATGAAGATAATAAGGCCAGGTGCACACTCCCTGCAGGTGTGTTTACCCCCGCTAGGTTTCATTATTTACTTTCGATAAACCGCTGAGGAATATTATTATTTATTATTTTTAATGCTATAATGACAGCCTAAGTATTTGAAAGCCTATAATGATGATTGAAGACTCTGACGGGAGAATGTTTAAATTTCTCGTATAAGGATTGCGAAAGAAAATGGATGCGGTCTTTAAAGGACAGCAAAAATACCTTTATGCTTATAAAAAAAAATGTTTTTTGGAGAAATTACACGCACTTTAAGCAAGCAGTCATTTCGACGTCCTCATTAGTGAAAACCAATTATCATCTGCCTAGCCTTTTCCCAATTAAATTGGGGTCGGCTTCTAGTCAAACCGGATTCAGCTGAATACCAGTATTTTACGTGGAGCGGCTGCCTACCAGACCTCCACAACCCATTGACTGGGTAACACGGTACTCCTTGGTAAGACTGGTGTCAGAATTTCTGGCTTCTGACTATCCGTGACTATAGTGAAAACCAATAAAGGCAATAATTTCATCTTTCAACATAGCATGCAATTCAGGACGAAGCATTACTGGGTACTAAACGTTCATCACAGGCTGTCCGATTGGATAAGTAATCCAAGCGATAATAAGTCTAGATTATTAAATCGACGTTTATGAAATTTAGCATCGACATGCAAGCCATACATCGGACCACGCAAATATGTTATTAAAACAACATTAAAAAAATAGACATCATAATTCAATTTATGATTCACATACAAACATCGACAATTCAATAATTTTAATGACTCAATCAAAACACCTACATTATGTTGACACAGCGGATTCCAGTCGCCATTACAAAGAAATGCAGAAATATAAAGCTTTAGAGTCATTGACTCCAAGCTGCGTGGTCCCTGGCCACAAAAGGGCAGGCCACCCCTTACTTTTTGCAGGTGACGTCAGAGGTAAGATACGCTTTCGTACGGTAGAATATCCGGACCAAAATATACACCTTTTAGTTTTCCCGTGAGTCGTACTTACTTGTTTAAAAGGCAGCTCAATGGTTCCCTAGCCCATAGTTATAGGAATACTAGGGTCGACCAAAAACCGCGGGTCTATAGGGACAAATATACTTGCCCTGTAATGATGAAGGTACTTCGTTTTTGTGACAATGCGAAGATCAATTTGCGTGCGAAAAACAAAGAAAATTTTCAGGAGTAACAGAATAAGTTGGTAAGAGTTCCTTTACTAATCTCACATTTTATACACTACAGGTTGCATAGATTCTCAAATGTCATTAAACGTGTTACGAAGAGGTAGAAAAACTCCTTACAAAATGATACAATCTCAGCTCGAGCATGGTATCCCTAGGGTTACAGAGGGCAGACGTCGACCACTTATAAAGCAGTAGCATGCCTTAACATGATGGATGGAAGAACCGGTCCTATCCGTGCTAATGATCAAACGACCAGTTCTTTTAAAAGGAGCGAACCCTGCCTGGAATCGAAGAACGGTAGGGTGGAGTGTCAATGAACCTTGCACCAAATTATCTGTAATAACATCGTAGCTTTTTTCCAGATAATTTTGGAGCCGGCAGTCGAGGCCGAAATGGCGGGACTTTTGTTTTTTCATACGCTGTGTATGCTATCGAACTGTCGCATCGATATTAAAATGGCTTGTGCTAGTGGCGATACTTAACCTTTTGAACGCCACTGTCACCTAGAGATGACAAGCAAGCGCGTGCCCTGGTCGCCAAACGTCACAGATATGTGACAAAAAGTATGGCGAATTTGTGGCATGGCGTCGGGGGCACGCCGATGCGTTTATGCTCTGGCGTTCAAAAGGTTAAATACACGTCCAGAGCATACTGGACAATTAACCCTGCTACCAGTTTACATGCAAGCCATTTTTGTCACGGGCATGAATTTCTGTCATGTCGTTATGGTCCATGTTGATCTAAAAGAAAAGTGGCATTAAGGACGATTGGGAGCCTCATATTTTTTGGTACGTCGTGTAGTACAATAGGGAATATGCATGCAATTTTTTTATTCGCAAAATGAAATAGTTATTAGCTCTAGTTAACAATTATGAAATAATTTTGAGTATCAAACCAACCACCAGCGATGAAGTTATAAAGCTTTAAAGTTGTCAATTAGAAAGAGAAATCCGATACCAACTCTGACGTCAAATACTATGACGCCTTTACAGCTGCCATAGAAATCGGCGTTTTCGCGAGAGGGATAGATATATTTGTTTAAAATAGTTATACCTCGTTTCTTATGGATCAATTTTATTCCTATTTTCACTGTTACTATAATATTTTTGTATATTTTTAGATAAACTGTGTAAATAATAAATATTTTTTTCATGCATATTCCCTATTGAAGATCCATTTTTAACTTAACTAAGGCATTTATGCGACTTCGATTGACCTGATGAAGAACTCTGGGTAAAAATTTGGCAATTGGATTAATATTTGCTGACCAACGAACGCGGTCAACAGTTAGGCAATTCAAAAACCTCCTTCTAAAACAATGTTTTCGCAAATTTAAATTGAAAATTAAAACGTGTCGTACCGTGCAATCAGCGAACTGTTTACCGCTGCTTACAATAATGACGGGGTGTTTGTTTTTCATATCGTAATTTAAATAATTTATTGTTTGAAAACATTATAATCACGACTCCGATATGTAAATATATTGTGTGTGTATAAACGTTCTTGGTTGAGTACGTGCGTCCGCGTGATGCGTCCGTTGGGGGGTATCAGATGAATATCTACTCGTATAACCAACATTCCGCATGGACAGTCAGAAACATATTGAAAATTTGATCAGTGAACGATCTGACAAAAGTAATGTAGCAATATTACTGTTATTAAGTGACCAAAATAATAAATAACCAATCAAAAGAGCAACAAGATCATCACACCCATACGTGTAAATAGTTTTAGGAATACCTGCTTTCATTGTGCGTTCAGCCAATGGGTGGTAGCGATACTTGATAGCTGTAACATGCTTCCGTTGTAAAATAGAGATACTGCTATGCGCGTCTTGTTTAGCTCCGTCTCCATCTCACACCGGAATCATGATGGTTCTAAGACGCCATTGTAAGGCAATTGGGGGTGTTTAAATCAACCGTTTCACACGAAACGTTTCCAAACGTCTTTTATAATGCGCACAGCAAAGGAGTGGAACTCTCTGCCTGCGCCTGTGTTTCCGAACGCATACAACCCTAATCTCTTTAAAATTAGAGTGAACAGGCTTCTTTTGGCTTCGCTCCTGCGTCGACTTTCTCTCTCAGCTATCACCTAGACGAAAGTCAAGAGCAAACTCATCTCAAATAAAAAAAAAGAGTGAATAGTTTACTTCTAGGCAAGCGTGTTCTATCGTCGACGTCAGGCAAGATTGTGTACACACACAAGCCTGTCAATAGTACCAACGAAGCTGCAACTAGATTTAAAAACTGCAGACGAAATTGAATTTTTCTGTCTTTCTGTCGAACAATGCTGCTGGCGCAGGTGGTTACCAAAAACGTGAGAATGTTATTACCCTTTGTCCTTAATCAATCGAAAACGTGGTTAATTTCCATTAACGGGCCCTTGATGAAGACAATGAAGGAAGATTTTTGATGTATTATGAAGATAGTGTTGATTCTGCCTTTCAACGGTGGCTTTAACGATATCATATCATAGCTTTTGAACGCCAGAGCAAAAACGCATCGGCGTGCCCCCGAAACGCCAAGCCAAATTCGCCAACTTTTTCTCACATATTTGTGGCGTTTGGCGTACAGGGCGCTTGCTTGTGAGGAGCGTGTGGCTTAATACTAACAGCCGCAAGGGTCGACCTTCGGGGTTAAGCGATGCTTGCCGAGGTCTGGCCGTGGATGGGGCCATCCGTTAAATACCGCGACTATTCCGTGGCTCGGAAAGCACGTTAAGCCGTTGGTCCCGGCTGTCATTTGTAGATCTTTGGCAGTTGTACTCGTGAAGGATACTCAGAAGCCAGGGGGTGGAGGCAAGGGGTATCGTGTTACCCAGGCGCTTGTTTGTTGAGGTCATATTAGAAGCCGCTCCATAGAATATACTGGTGTTCAGGTACATGCAGAGACAGGAAGGCGACCATCTACCTCGTTGAGAAAAGGCTAGGCTGATTGGTATTTAAAAGATATACAGGGTGAAGACGACGATACGACAATAAATCAAAACACTGGCAATACTAGTTCATACGAATAAGTTGTCTTTTATCACAAATTTGATGTCGCCACGTGAAATATATCGTCAGAATAGTAGTCACTATGACTAGTTAGAGTTTTTATGAAATTGGAAAGTTTATTTTTAATTTTGGTGTCAGGATTTATGATAGTTTCAAAATATGCCTATGAACCAATTTTGCCAGTATTTTCATTTATTGTTGTATCGATGTCTCCACATTGTATATTACCGTACGATATCATTTGCTGTCTATGTAAAAGATAATTTCTAGAAGTACAGATTCGATTACAAAAACTCTTTCACATAATATAAAGCTATACTAACGTCGACTGCGGGAGGTTACCCTGAAAAAATGCACGATTCTTTCGGCCTGGGAAGCTATGTCGCGAAAAAAAGCCAGTCCTCAGAGAGTCAGAGGCCTAGAAAACTACAGAGATATTTAGGCTTGAAACACATTTAGCGTGGAAGTAGTGGAGGAAACTTAAGATTCAAAGAAGGGCTGTAATCTACACTAATATAATTAAGCTGTTTGTTTTTTTGAACGCGCTAATCTCTGGAAATACCAGTCTGATTTGGATAATTCGTTTTGTATATGATAGCCACATTTATAAGGAAGACTATACGGGAACGGGACATGCGCGTACGAAGTCGAAGTAGTATTAAGATACGCGTCGAGTTCAGTCGAGCCAACAGCAAGTTATTCAATTCCAATTTTTTTATTAAAATTAGACGTTAGTTTCCATGTCGTAGCAGAGCTCCAAGTATCTTTACAATAGAATCTTCTGTGGGTTATACTTAATAGCTTGCAGCCAAGACTCACGTTTTAAAAACAATAAAACCTCAAACATACTGCTCGCGCCTGACGTAAGTAATGACGAATTATCAACTTGAGCCATATAACATAAATAGTAGTTATTAGATGTCTAATTACTTACTAGGATGGTAGAATGAGTCTGGGATGTCCCCACGTCAAGGATGAAGCGTAAAATCATTTTTTTTTAAATGTTTTTGTATTATTAATGTGCTGTATAGATAGGAGGCTGGGTGCCAAAGAATTTGTGCAACTCGTTCAGCGTTCTGTTGCGATCTTTACGCTATTAGACCACCAGATGCTGACCGCAACTCATTCTAGCATTGTGGAGGTTAACTAAGGGATCTAACAGACAAGTGTAACTTCGGTAGTCGCCTATGACGTGGACCATTCGTCTGTAACGCCTACGCACAGAACACGGAATGGCAGCGAGAGTACCAATAAAAAAAGATGGACCTGAAAGTGCGAACTCAGCTGTCATATTTGCCTTTCATTTATTCAAAGACTTTTTACAGGTTTGATACGTGAGTGACGAGATAGTGCGAGTAAAGTGACCAGGAATCGACCCTATACGAAGCCGTCATCGCAAGAATTCGGCAAACCAGAGTATGTCGCGCCGTCAGAGGGATTAAATGATCAGGGCTGCCAGCAAATAAATCACGGCTATACGGTTAAGTAATATGTAATTATACGAAATTTGATCGCATTATACATAACCATTGTATAAATCGATTTTTATATTCATATTTAATCATAATTTCATAAAACTAACATACTGACCTGTACCTTAATGCTATTTCGTTTTTTTATTACACTTTTAATTGACATTTGGTAAATAGTCTGTAAAAAAAACTCTATCTCCATCTCGCGACACTTCATCTCGGAGGTCTGACACTCGCGACACTCCATCTCGCGACATTAGTATTCTTTTGTATCGAATTATACGGAATGATCATGGATACAATACACCGTCCGATTATCCATATTTTGTATCCAAATATACGATCTGGCAGCCCTGTAAATGATCTCGTCGATAGGGAGCGTGCAGGAACTATAGGTGGCAGCACAGAAGTGTCATTGTCAAGTATTCTTAACGTTAAGTTTCGAATATGCAACACTAGATGGAATAGTTAACGCGGTGCACGTTCCCTATCGCGTATTCACGCGATTGACGCTTAGTACTTAGTACGACGCCTGACACGCTCGTTTTTTACGGAAAGTCAGTTGAAACCATGCTCTATGGCTCCACCAGTGCCTTATAATTTCAATGTATTTTGCAACAATGAGGAAGGCTTTACACGTTACAACATAATACCTACATAGGCCAACAAAATGACACCTTTGCACGACAAGCAACATTGACGGAAAGGAAATGCTGTGTTCCTGTAAACAATGACTTCTGTACAAATACTGTTATCATGGGATAGATAGATAAAACATAGTGATTTAGATGGAACTTCATAACTGGTGAACTGCAATCAAAATGGGTGTCAATATGGGAAGTTAGAAGATTTGAAATGGTAACACCAGTTGTGCCAAGGAGTATCATATCACCTAACTACTGGGTAGTGGTGGTGATCCAGTCAACACAAAGCTACTTGGTATGCAGGCAGCTAACTTGCAACTACTTTTAAACAATCTTGTGAGTGTGCTGAGTAGATAATTATTGTACACCACACTTGTAAGTATGTCATAAGCTTAAAAAGTTATAATGCACACATTGGAAATAAATATTGGCAGTGCAGTGGAAGAATTAATATTATTGCCTGTATACCAAATAGCTGTGTTGACTGTACATTGATTATTATAAGAGTCAGAAGCGAGCCTATTGCCATAAACTGGGGTCTACATTATAAAGAGTATCTATTGATGTAATGAATACAGATTTTGACTGATGTAGAACATAATGTTAGTACTGAACAAAATAAAATGGGATTTGGGCATGGAGTTGATCAATCGATAATAATAATAAAGTTGAAGTTTGTTTGAATGCGCTAATCTCTGGAACTACCAGTCGGATTTGGAAAATTCTTTTTGTATATGATAGCCACATTCATGAGGAATGCTACAGGGTATATGGGAACGTCAAATTCCTATGGGAACAGGAAAAAAACGAGATTCGCGCGTACGAAGTCGCGGGCGGAAAACTAGTTACTCAATAAAGGTGGACAGTTGACGCCAAGTGAGTACCTAGGTCCTAAAATGATGATAACAGTAGGAACAATACAAAATGATGTCTGCTAATTCTGCCATTGGCTTTGCCTGCCCTATAACGATACAGAATGGATTAAAATTTCATTGTTTTGTTTATTTCTTGATGTTTCTATTGTGTTAATATGCTTCTGCGATAACCTAAATGAGTTATAAAACTTGGTATTAACCTTTAAGCCACTGCCTGGTTTCCTGATAAAAAAATATGACTATGTTTATGTAGTAATAGGAAGTCTCAGATTAAAGCAGTTACCTATTCCTTAAGAATGTAAACTTATTTATTTTTATATTAGGAAACCAAGCAGAGGTTAAAAGGTTAATACCTAGTTTTAATCAATTCACTATTTGAATGCAAATTAATAGCACCAATACTTGTGTAGGTTTGTGATCATAGATATAAAATTGTAGAATTGATGGAGTAATAATTTTTGGTTTAAAAGTTTACTTTAGCATAAATTTAAAAAGAAAGACTAGAAAGATACAAGGAATACCTACTGAGTTTCAGTTTTTGTGGATGGTTTGTCTACCATGCCGAATCTAAAGTATTTCTTTTTGTATTTTGCGAATAAAATAGAAAGCATATGAGAACATAATTTCAATCATAATCATATGAATACCAACAGTGAAAGTTAAAAACAAAGGACTCATGTGTGGCCCAGTTATTTGTTTATCTGCGCCTAAGTATCTTCTAAACAGATGTACGAGATGGAAATTAGAAGTTATAGGAGCTTGTTTAGTCATCTTAGATAATGTAAAAATAAATAACAGACACTAAAAACATGAAATCATCACGCGTTTGTCCAAAGCGAGTGGTGACGACGAAAATAATTGTTTTTACATGAACATGAAAACTGACAACGCAGATAACGACGTTGGGTAATCTAGTCAACATTTTAAATGCGCACGGAGGCTCTGCCTCGCCGAATCATTACTAAAACATCTGTTTCATGACTAACAAATGTAAAAACATATATTTACATGATTTTATCGTTTTTAACGGTAAAAAACTGGGTTGTGGAGGAAAACAAGGCAGTATTGGCTTGAGAACTTAACAGCTGTGGCGGGCGAAGCACCGGCAAGCCGCCGGCTCATTCAACAGCCACGCCACTGAAAACCCTATATAGGCAAATAGGTTACAACACTGTCGAAATTTTTCAACCCACCTATACTCGCTAGTTTTTAACTATATTAACATAAAAAATTAACACACTTACGTGATAACACAGATATCATCCAACAACAAGCGTCATAGCGATCCAAAAACTTGTATCACTGCATAAATAATCACAATTCAACAAGGAACATTTTGTACCATCCAACGTAAGATTACACAAACTACTTTAAAAACATTAATAACTCATAATATATTGCACAAAAACTTCCTTCAGGCACATACACAAAACAATGATAATATTTATAACGTTATTATCACAAATATAAACGAAATATCACAAACGGATATCACTTTTCTACTTGTCCTTGCGTTCACATAAATTGGCAGCCATCTTGCGTTCGTATGAGCAGGGAGAAATGTTGCCAGTACTTGGATTTGTTTTCCCTGGTAGGCTTTACCGAATTTTCCCCGTTTAATTTTTTTTTGTTTCCAAATTCTGTATGTACTCCTTCCGTTGAACCCATTTGTTAATTGACATTTTCAATTACGGTTTCTAGTCATCATCTTCTGGGGGCCTTAAGGAAAAAAATGATTTAAATTCATTTGAGGCCACCACAGGATAGTCCGGATAAGCAGTAACCAGCCTTAGAGTGCCGAACTGCGAGTGGTCATCGTCAAAAAAAAAAGTCATCATCTATCAAACGGACTGCGACAGGTTTATATTTTGTTAACACGGACCCGCAATTAAACTTATTGGTGATCCCTACTTCAAAGTATTTATACAGTACTACGAGGTCATTTAACGAATGAAAGACCCATGTCTTAATCGTGAGCCCAGTTTTGTTCCGAGTTTTAAATGTGAAATCGTAACAGACTGACAAATTCACATTAATTTTAATTTTGTATATTATGTGTACGAATGTGGATTCGGGGCGGGCAGTCTTTATATTTGGATACGTCTTTTAGAACAAAACTCATCATCTTCCTACCCTTATCCTATGTTAGGGACTTGGGGTGGGCGCAACACGTTTTTTTAGAGCAAAACTGAAATTCAATTAATGTGCATTTCTTCGTTTTTAGTCAATTGAATGAGGGATTTCTAATGAGGAGTCTCGAAAACATTTTTTTGTTGTATTATGTCAATTTATTATTTTAATACTTTCATTCGAGAATTTGATATTATAATAATTAGGCATTTAACTTTCCTGGCAGAGGAGCTCGTGGCTGAATACTACCAGCTGCACAGGTCGATTGTCAAGGTTAAGCAACGCTAACGGCTGATGACCACTGATTACAGACACATTACATCTACATCACATCACTGACACCAGTCTTGCCAACGGGTATCGTGTTACCCAATTACTGGGTTCTGGACGTCAGACAAGTGGTCGCTTCATGTAAAGTCCCTGTACTTACAATTATAGTCACATCCAGTTAGTTGGGAAAAAGCTTAGCTTAAATTCAATAAATCCGAATCATGCTTCCTAAACTTAAATATTAAAATTCCCTGTAGTTTGGGTAATTTTGTCATTATAATAACCCTGAAATCTCCATAGACATTAACAATTGTATTTGTTCTAGCTATGGAATCTAACTGTACAGCCAACGACAATTTACCAAAGAACAGAAACAAAAATTACGTAGTGTTTATGAAGAATTGTGAGATAAATACGATGAATATCGCTGAAGTTTACTTATTGTTTCATTAAAATAATGATGCTATACTTGGAAAACGAATCCTTTAGAAAACTCGATAGTTTGTCGATAAAAATAAATAAGGTAACATCATTCACCGTTGTGAATGTCAGATGTCAATTATCTGTCAGTCAAATCAATGACATTAATTTGTTTTTATTTACTTTTATTTCCTTCAATCAAACTTTCTGACCGAGGCTGAAACTGAAAGTTTAAATGTTATTATTGCTGTTGGTTCGAAATCAGAATAACTGGCCAATTATTATCCTTATGCAAGACATATAACTTTACCATCTGCAAACCCCGTCATAATCCAGCCCTTGTCCCAAGTTATTAGGGGTCTTCTCAGTAGGCCTTTACCTTCCATACATCTGCAAAGCCTAGAAGGATATTATCAACGACAACTGGCGATCTACCTTCAGCTAAAATGACAACTGTGGTTCTGATACTGGAAAACCAACTAGTATTGATGAGGTAGTCCAAAATATAATAACCCAGGTCTGGGTCTTGTTGAGTAAGGAGTCCCATGTTATATTTATCACCTGAGATGAGTACCTTACAGCTACATAAAGCCAACTGAAGTCTAAATATAGTTGTCAAGTCAAAAGTCAAAAGTCAAAATAATTTATTGTTTGTCACAGGTTTAAAGCAGTTCTTATCAACGTAATATGTAGATCGCTGTAACATACCCATAGGGCGTACAATATGCATATTTATATGTTTTCATTAATTAATATCTAATCCAAACCAAATCTATTTTATCATGCAAAAATTCATTATTTATTTATTTATTTATTTAAACTTTATGTACAATAGTGGTACATGGGCGGACTTAATGCATCAAGGCATTCTCTACCAGTCAACCTTTGGGTTATTAAGACTATACTGTGGTAGGTGTACAATAAATAAAATTAAGATACAAAATTGAATTTTAACATTTCGGAAAGAATATACAGATAATATATATAATACTAATAAAATACATATATATGCTAAAATAATAAACTAATAAATATGATATATAATAATCATACCGATTATGAGAATTCATAGTAATCATGATGAAGGACTAAGAATGACAAGCTTTTAAGTAGTGTTAATTAATGATCTCTCATGTCAAAATACATGTCTTGACCATGGTCACATAAGAGATTGACACCAACAAAGGCGCCTGGCAGAGCTGTCTGGGCAAATTATAAGGAGAGCTTTACCATGATAAACTCTGCAGTAGTACCGCAACAGATGGTTATAGATTAGTTTACCAGTTTCCAAGTGCAGGTTTTAATTTGAGATGGGTTTGTTCTTGACTCTAGTCTAGGTCATAGATAACAGAGACAAAGTTGACTAAGGAGCGAACTTACCCAGAAGAAGCCTCTTCACTCTAATTTTGAAGAGACTAGGGTTGTTTGCTTTCAGAAACACAGACACAGGCAGAGATTTCCACTCTTTTGCTGTGTGCATTATAAAAGACGATTGCTCACATGTAAGTTGGTACATGCTGCACGTTTACATTTTACTTTAAAATTATTAAAAAAAAGGACCAGTAAAAAAAAAAATTACAAACCTAGTATAACAAAACGGATTATAATATTAAAATTGAAATTAACCTTAACTACAGAAGAAATAGAAAGAATAAAAAAATACACAAGTACTGTTCTACGGGGAGGGGGGTATAATGGAGTAATAGAAGCACGAGGGAGTCTAGTAGGAGCCTGCAACCGAAACCTGCCAAGTAGCTGGGGACAATCAATTTTAGACCTGAGTATTTTATGCAGACAAAATATAATCAGCTATTCTTCTGCGCTTCTCCAATGACACCATCTTAAAATCGTTACAGTCACAAATTGGACGACATGCCTATGAAAAGAGAGGAAGCAGTGCGAGACCTGGGCGTTCGTATGGATGCGCAGCTGAGATTCCGGGAGCATATCGTGAACGTTTTTAAAAAGGCATACAAACGGCTGGGATTCGTGCTTCGCAGAGCAGCAGCGTTCACGAATGTTAAGGCCATCTCGGCATTGTACGACGCGCTAATTAGAAGCCCCACATGAAGCGAAATATACTCTCATGTTGGAGCGCATAAAAAAAAAATATATATATATATATAAAACGCGTTACATTTACCTTAGGCTCAGGGGCGTAGCTACCGCCGTATCAGCCGTATCAAATATACGGGGCCCCCGGGTTATAAGGGCCCCGACGTGTGGACGCAAAGCTATACATTTAGTCGCGTCATCTCCTTCGTAGCCTGCCAAGACAGTTCTGAGCTAGTAGGGCCTATTTTGTTTAAAAAACAATATCCCTAAAAACGGGGCCCCCAAAAATGTTTGATACAGAGCCCCTTTGAGACTAGCTACGCCACTGCTTAGGCTGTATGGGGTATACCCCCTGTATCCTGACGATGACGATGACGGCCTTTGTTCGCACTGCCGTGCGGTCGCACCAAGCTAATGGCCAAGGTCCCGCTCTCGCGGACATTGCGCACTCTAAACCTGGTTGCCGATAAGATAGATGTACTCTCTTGTTCACTGAATGTGTTCGCAAAAGTCACGTTACACATTTTATGGTACTGTAGTTAGTTTAATTTAGATTGATTGAAATGTTGTATTATATTGATTAATTTATTGTATTGTATTGTTTTAATATTATAAATTTTAATTTAATTGTATTAATGAACTGAAATGTTTTTTTTATTGTAATTATTATTTTATTTTCGGCACTATCGCATTGGGTGAGTGTAATGATAGCTGTATGTATGTCTGTAATAATTAAAAAAATAAAAATGAGAAAGTCTGACTTCATAAGACCGTTTTGTTTTGTCGATACCGCTAGCATAAGCAATTATGCCACAGAAATCTCTTTTAGATTCGCTCTAATCTCAAATTATGCGTGGCATAGTGAAGTCGCCAGATTGTGCTGCAGTATTCCAATACTTCCTACAAATTTTTTTACAGCAAAATCTTGGTACTGCTGCGCTTGAAACTGGCAGCATTCCTAATTACGAATCCTAGCTTTCTAGAGGCCTTTTTAATAACACTTTCGACATGAGGTACAAATGTCAGGGCGTTATAGAAAGTAATTCCCAAATCCCTTACTTTATCCACCTCCTGGATAACATTAGAGCCCACATGGTATACGCTAGTTGTTAAACTCTTTTTCCGGGTGAATTTCATGTAGTAACATTTCTTGATGTTTAATGCCATTCGATTAACACTACACGCGTCGAGTCAACGAGTCAACATCGCTCTGAAGCAATCTAGTATCATCGTAATTGTAGGGAACTTCAGATCGTCTATTTCATGTATTAAAACATTCTGAGTATGTGAGGCAGCGAGGGATGTCATTAGCAAACACATTAAAAAGAATCGGACCGACATGCGAGCCTTGAGGTACCCCGAGGTGGCCAAGTCGTTGCCTGATTAGAAACCATTGACTGCGACAAAGAAGAATCGATTTCCGAGATATGATTGAATGAAGCCAGGTATAAAGTGTACTAGTTATTCCGTATGCAGCAAACTTTGACAGAAGTATATGGTGAGGAAAACGGTCAAAAGCTTTGCTGAAATCGGTGTAAATTACGTCGACCTGCTTGCCACAGTCAATAACCTCCGTTAACATTTCTGCAAACCCACGAAACCATCTTGAGAATCGCTTTAGTATAGCTTAGTGTGACTGAATGCAGCGACAAATGAGAGATCTAAGCGAAAGATGACAAGATAGAAATGGATGTATAATTTAATTATTAATGTGATCTTTTTCAACGCTTTTATAAATCGGCACAACTTTTGCTTTTTTCCAGGTGTCTGGAAATACGCCTGAGCTGAGAGATTTGTTAAAAATAATTAATAATGGGGAAACCAAAGAGGGAGCGCATTTGGAAATAAAAATTGGCGGAATGCCATCAGGGCCAGCGTTTTTGTGATTATCCAATCCCTGAAGTTTATTGAGTTTCGCAAACTATCACGGGTGATGTTAGTGGTAGGCTATTATTTTTCATTTTCTGAAGTAAACTGGAGACGTGTTCGTTTTGGGTCGCCTTTGGAAGGCATAGGAGAAATGTGAAGCAAACATTTCACATATCTGTAGACCATCCGATGTTACCAAGGTTCCGTTAGTCATTGTGGCGGGAAAAGTAGGTACTAGAGCCACCTCTTTTATCCTTAATGTAGGTACTTACGTTGCAAGTTGCACTAAGTTGTGCAAGTGAGTAAAGTCTATTAATATAGGTATTACTAAAGCCAGGGGAGTATAATTATTTACTGAGTAATTTAACAAGTTCTGCACAGAGCTACTTGACGAATAGATTTCGTAAATGGGAACTCGACAAATACCCAAACATCCTCACATTGACTCTGCCAGTGAACCATACGTTTCAAATTTATGTTCTTTAATACAGCGATCAATACCCCCTCCATCCTTTTTCCTACCGTCTCTATCTCTTGTGTATACTACATAATATCTAACATCAAATAGCTCCATACTCAAGACACTACTATTCAACCATGTTTCAGTCAGTATTACAATGTCATATTTATTATTTTTCCAAGGATACTTGACGACAAATTAAAGTTATGGGTCTTTGTTCGTAGACCTCTTGCATTTTGATAACACATTTTAAGGTCCGTGAATTTTAACAAAAAATAATAATAGGTACCATGTGATATACATATTGAAGGAGATAAAAGCTAAATTAGTTTATCTAATGTTGTCCATGTTTCTGACCATTATGTGCTCAGATTCTTCCGTTTTACGTATAAAAATTCTGCCACCCCGAATCAAGACGAATTTATAACCAAGTTCCCTGGCCTTGCGGCAGTGTGAAGAGCTCTATATGTTGTTAAATTTAATAGTTGAAGCGATGAATTGATCACGAAGACAAGGAGATGCCAGTTGCACTATAATTTGATCGTGGTCGGGTGTTAGCAGGGTTAACACCCTTTTTAATTTTAAACGTAGGTCCAACAGTATCAAGTTTTATGCTAGCGTACCTACTATTTTGATAAATGTTTTTTAACAAGTGGATGCATTGATTTTCAAGTTCTTAATATATATCTTGTTCTTGATATCACTTTTCTCGCCTTTTTTATGCAGTAGAACTATGTTCGAATGGCACATTGAATTAGGTACCTACTTTTCCTGATGTTAGAATTGTGTTAAATAGTTTTGTGAGGTGGGGCAACAATGAAGTGGAACCAATTTTAAGTGTTTCGGTAGTGATTCCATTCTCTTCAGGACTTCTATTGTATCGCATAGTTGTAAGAGCTCTGTACATTTCGTATCCTTTTATTAAGGTATAGAATCTGGAAGAATCTGTTTTTCAAGAGCTGTTTTTACTAGATGTTTATTAATGTTTCTCAAATCTTTCCTGATACATCATTTAACTTCTCTGTCTATTGTTCTGTATTATTTTGTTCGCTTTCAATGAAATCCAAACTATGAGCTGTTAATTTATCTTTCTTTCTGTTTGTGTTCTTTATATTTTTACTACTTTTGATTATTCCAGTAACTATTGCATTATATTGATCTTCTAAGTCGGTTTTATCTAGGTACTTTAAGTTTCTTAAAATAATTTGATAGTTCAAGATTAAAATACTTACTGTCATTTATTTATCAGTCTCTTTGGAAGCCTACTGTTTTGCTTTGTGAAAACTTTGGCTCGGTGGATTTTGAAATAAGTCGAATTTTTGCTCCAACTGGTCTATGATCGGAACTATATTTCATTTTATTAATAATGCTTATATTCTTTATTATATGTTTGGATTTCGTTTCGTGTGGAGTCATTAGGGGCGACCCATGTCCATCGCCGTTGTAGTTTCTTTAAAAATAAGTGTTGGCTATATGCTTATTCTGTCCAAAGGCAAACTGGGTAAGACGAACACCTCGTTCGTTGCAGTCCCCTAAGCCAAATTGGCCTAAAGTATCGCCGCTATTCAGTACTTGCCTCGTTCCTACCTTTGAGCTTAATTTTCCAACGACCATGTTCCTGGTGCCTTTGTTTTCGCCACATGCTCGATCGTCGAGATCATAGAAATCTTCTACGTCCTCATCGGTATGTGCAGATGTTGGTGCATAAACTTGTACAACAGTGACAGTTTTGTTCGGTGCGAGTTGTAGCTTGAGCACGGCGACACGGTCGGAATAACTCACAAATTCGATGCTATTATCGTCCCACTTCTTTGCTACCATGAACCCTACTCCGTGTTGTCTGCTGGTTTCACTGAAGGTGGAAAAATACAGCATCGTCTCTTTCTTCCGTGTGTTCGCCCTCTCTTCTAATTTCTGAGAGGCCTACAATGTCCCAGTTAATATATTTTGAGCACTTTCAAGCTCAATTAAGAGCTCGTCCTTTATCAGCGTCCGAACATTGTAGGTGAGAATGTGAAGTATATCGGTGTCCATTTCTGCCGTGGTCGTTTGAAAGACTATCTCGCCCGGAGATTCTTAGCTCCCCGGAGAGTCCAGGGCCGTGCCATCGCCCGTCCTTGCCTGCACAACTGCTGGAGCCGCCGGCCACTTGGGGCCTATCTTGTATCGTTCTGTCCATTTGGGGGGGTTTGGACCGTAACCCACCACGCTGGTCTGTCTCGTGTTGGTGGGTCGCCATAGCCTCGTTTGTTTGTTGGCAGGGTGCCTTTAATCAACAGTTAAATTAGCTACCAACAGTAGCTAAAACGTCATGTTTATAATGCAAACATGACATTTCTGCTACTGTCGTTACTGTGTGACGTTATTGAGACATACCGTTAGTGTACATCATCAAGGGTCATGTGACTACAAGGATTATCAAAATGTATCCCAAGTTTCCATTATTTCTTGCATGTTTTACTAAATGTGATTAAAAATGTTTACACTTCCCTACGAAGTATGTGTATTGTGTACCTATTTATAATAATGGTTGGTTTAAAAATAAATAAAACAACAGTTTGGCAGTATTAGTATGTTTTCTTAACATGTATTTTATTTTTCTCCCTTTTGTTTACTTACAGGCCACAGGTCTTACAATATTTAACTTACAATCGAACTTAAATCAACGTTACAACGAACATAAGTTACCGAATGATGAACAGGCAAGTTTAAATTTAAGTTTAATTAAAATGCACTTTTTTCTGAACGTGTTTTCTGTAAAACATACATTATAATTATCACAAAATATTAAACTAGACCTTCTAAAACGAAGGTGATTAAAAATGATTTTTAACGGGTACTTTTTTGTATTTCAATCATAATATCAACTTAGATTTAGCCAATAATAAATGTATTAATGTTTTATAATCTAAGAAATAAGTACCGGATTATCGTAGTTTGGAATGGTTGTACATTCCTGAAATGCATTTGTCAGATGGAGTCAAATATTAGTGACTAGACAATCACACACACACACACATAAGGGCACTTCTTCAGGCGGCGCGGAGCGCGGGGAATCATTTCGCGAGAAACTCTTCGAGAACTAGTTCCGTGTGAGGGCGAAGCGCGGGGCTCACTTCACGAGCCCGGGGCTCCTCGGGCTGTCGCACGGGAGGAAGATGTGCATCAGCTTGTCGATCTCACTGCGGCACAGCGGGCAGCGGTTGCATCTAGAAACGTGACACAGGAAAATTAATAATCTTGTCTTGTTTTGTTAAAAATATTCAGAGAAACTAAAGATTGGTATGTTCTTCGTAGGGAATCAGAGCTATCTATGTATGTTATTCATAGAAGAGAGAAGCTCCTTAGGATTTTCATCCGGAGAATGAGATGCTTGTTCTTATGTGATTTCCAGAACACAAACAATCCTAACGTTACGTCAGAAAACTTTTTGTATTTTAGTTTGTAGGCTCTTCACACTCTACAAAGTTTGATTGCTATTATAATATTTATTGCTCTTCATAATTTCAGTGCTCTTTGCTAGGTTTTACTGGTATTTAACAGGTTCACTGCTCTTTTACAGTTTGACTACTCTTTTATAGTTTGACTACTCCTTTATAGTTTGACTACTCTTCAAAGCCTACAAACAGTACAGTAAAGCAGAGTGGTGTACATACCGAGGAGCGCACTCGCCGCAGCAGACGACGTGTCGGCAGGGCAGGAACAGCGAGTCGATGGGCGCGTCCATGCACACGCGGCACGCCAGCGCCTCCGCGCGGCAGCCGCTGCTGTGCGAGCGGGAGCGGGGCTCCTGAGGGGGACAGGGTCATTAGTGTTTGGTAGACAGTGTTGTAAGCAAACAGTAAAGTGTTTCACACCTCTGATTTTGTTTTAAAGTCGAGCCGAACTTTGAATAAAGGGGGTGAGCCTATTGTCAGTGTTCGGGCACAACACAAAAATGACTAAATTGTTACTAAAAAACCTAATAAACAATGATAAGGGTTTCTTACCTTGTGTTCAGCCCCCGAGTTGGACCGCCTGCGCGCGCGCGGCTCGTGCGCCGCCTGCGCGAGCGCGTGCGCAGCCCGACGAGCTCGGTCGTGCACCTCGCGGCACGTGCGGCGGATGTCGAACACGTAGCGGCGACCCAGCGTTGTGCTGTCGTTGAAGATCGACGCGATGGTGCCCTGGAAGAAGAAGGGTTGTTAGTTGACATATCGGCAGGTCTTCCCCGGAGGGTTAGGTAGAGCACTATGCTGGTTGGTTTGTGAACTGGACGTGGAGTATTGAAGGGCCGTTGCTCAAGTGACATGGGTCTGGGAAAGGGAAGAAGACGAGAGCGTTTGGGTGCACGTTTGACTGCTGCCTATTTATTGATTTAAAAGAGTGTACGTGGAGTTTCTTCCATGCTGCTCCCAATAGAGATCTATTACGCTTTGCAACGTGCAAATATCTTCATTTCTTTGACTTGAAAATTGTTCAAGTGCCTGTACCAAATTGTAGTTTTGAGTTTTCGGCGGTTTTGTCGGCGATATCTGTGGGTTTTCCCTAAGTAACATTTGTACATTTGGCTTACAAACTAGCGGACTTCACGCGGTTTCACCCGCGTAATTCCCGTTCCCGTGGGAGTACGGGGATAAAATATAGCCTATTTTACTCGCTGATAATGTAGCTTTCCATAGATGAAATATTTTTTGAAATCGGCACAGTATTTTTTGAGTTTATTCATTACAGACATACACACACAAAAATACAAAATTTTCCTCTTTATAATATTAGTGTAGATTTGTGTGTTAGAGTATGAGTAATTTGTTGTTTCAAACAACCTAGATAAATCCACTCTAGAACCACTAGACAAACATGAAAGACAAGCCAGATAGAATCCGCTCAGAATACTTCTGACATACCGACAAAATCTCAAATCATCTGCAAACGGATTATACGATTGTACTTATAAGGATATCCGATTGCGCAAGCTATCCTGCCGCAGTGGGAATGAGGTGACTTATCAAGAGTCGACGAGGTTGATGCCCAGATGAGCGAGAAATACGTATTGGAAATACTTTCATTGTGCGTAACTACAGCTGAAGAGTGCATTTCCCAGCCGGAGTCTGTGTTTCCTGATAGCGACATAGATACTACCTGGAGGTCTTTAAGTTAGGGGTGAACGAACAGGTTACTTCTAGCCTTCTAGGCAAGCGTGTTTCAACGTGGATCACATCTTCGCTTTCCTTTGGGTGAGATTGTAGTCAAATAAAAAAGTAGCGCGTTTGAAGTTCATCCGTGGCACATTTTAGCTTAGTGAGCAACGGTATCAGACAAATGGAATTGATTATCTGATTCCTTTTTTTTTAAGGATGGGAAATCATCAAATGACTTCTTCCGCTCTGGGTGGAGCGGAAGGGCGTGTCAGACTCTTACTGACTAAAACCCATCCGTGTTCCTTCTAAAGCCCTTTGCGTTCCAGGGCCGCGTTGACTCTTTCGAACAAATTTCGCAACCCTAGCAGAATTATCTGATTCTTGCGTTTGTGATTTCAGAAACATTGTTTTAAACGCTGTTTACAATACTAAGTTTAAGAATGCCCATTCTTTAATAAACAATTAGTTTGGCCATTTTATTTTTGAAATTCTCATGGACTTTACCACTATCCTTTCAAATAAACCTATCATTATTCTAATCTTCTCACAAGAAGTTTAATATTCACGCTAACCACTCGAAAATTATTCGTGTATACAATTAGAATAATCTAGAAGCATTGTTAAAACAAGTCATATATTATCTCATCCTGTCACCCGAAAAAACCCCGAGCCCGTAACAAAATACCCATTCAATTATATTTCCCTGAAGTCACCGAATCGTTTAACAGTCCAAAGTCCATATAGCAACGCTAAACGAATGTTTTGTCAACGAATTGCGAGAGGTCATGCAACGCCCCCGTGAATATTAGGCGGTACAAAGTCCACATGTATTTTGTTCAGATCTGTATTGCCGTAATTTAATATGGATCAAGTATGTTTGACATTGACTGTAATAGAAATTGAGGTTGTAGGAGAAATTCATTTGAAACTGTTGAACCTTTCTTGAACTTTTACACTTCATTTGAATTATGTAGGCTTACACATAACGCCTGTGTTTCTCAAAGGTGTTATGCGTCTGTCTATAGTAAACCCAGATTAGGTTCCATGTCATCATCATCATGCCCCACGGGGGGGCTTGCCATAATAGCCAAGCTTGGCAGGCAGGTTGGCTATCGCAGTCTAGCTGTTGCAATGCACAGAACCACAGAGAATGCTGCTGTCCATTCTCTGGTGAGTCCCTTAGTCGCCTCTTACGACACCCACGAGAAGTGATGGGATGGTGCTATTCTTTTACGTCCGTCGTCTTTAGTAACATGATGTTAAGTACTTACTACAAATACTATCTTTAGGGATTTTAGTATAATTTGTATGTCAGTTCTGTCACAATAATATACTTTTTCTTTTCATGTATTTGGAGCACACACATTTCTCTTAATTATAATTTTTGCGTTAAAATATGCCTAGTTGCCAGTTGGGACAATTAAAAATAGTGTACAGAAATAGTGGCCCACTCATTTGCTTTTCTCCACAGCCAATAGCTGCCTACATGGGCTAGGAATATTCCCGTCTTTATAAGGAGGTCAAGTTATATGAGGACAATAACGATGTTATTGCAGTCGTGTGTAATATCCCTTATAAACAATTATAATGTAACCATGAATGAGATATTTTCAATGCATCACGCTAATAATGTATAATTTACCGTTCAAAGTATTGGTTAAATGTGTATTCTCCATAAGGTTGCCAACAGACAGGCTGATTACGTGACTTGTAGCATGAACGATATTATATACACTATTGCTTCATTTAATGTAAGTTAATGTTATATTTGGTTGTTTATTGCCATTAAGGGTCAAAATTGAATGTTCCTAAAATACATAGGCACAAAATCCCTACAAATTGGACCACAGGATTGATACAATATTCTCAAGTAATTCTGCTTTCTTTAGCCATCGACAAGGCACAAATTTAGACTCCGTGGTGCTACTGGGAAGTTCCTTAGCGAAACCAGAACTTCTAAGCAATGGTGCTTGAGATCACTAAAGTGGCCGTCTATACTAATATTCAAAGTAATATTGTATTTGGCGAGTTCACCATCATTATTTCAGCCGAAAGACGTCTATGCTGGTCAAAGGCCTCCCCAAAGCGTCGCCACAACAACAAAGACTGTGCGTCTCGCATCCAGCGGATTACCGGGGCCGTCACCAGATCATTGGTCCACCTTGTAGTTTTTATTTATTTTTAAATAGGCTCGCGTGACCACAATCCCACCTGATGGTAAACGATGATGTGGTCGACGATGGAGCACGCTTGCCTTGAAGTAACTTATTCACTCTGGACTTAAAGACCTCCAGGTTGTAGCTATAATATAATATTTTGTGCGTATGGGTGGGATGTCCACCATAAACCGGTGGTGCATCACCGTACGTCTTGTAGTTGATGAAACGGGCTATATGGTTATCCAACGTTAAGCTTCTCGTCTTCACTTCAGGACTTTAACTTCCACGTACAACTGAAAGGTTATAATGAATGTAGCTCACCTTAAGATCCCTAATGAACTGCTCCGTGACGTCGGTCCGGACGGTCTCGCAGCAGTAGAAGGCGTGCTTCTCGGTGACGGCACGATACACGGCCGCGGCCTGGCCTGAGGTGGCCATCTTCACGTGAAGGGTTGCCTCGTTGCCCTCGTCCGTCACGTAAGACATCTGGAAGTTGCGCCGGAATGGCTGCGCGCGGTGGATCGCTGTGTAGGCGATGCTGGAAGGAGGGAATAATCGACTGTCAGTTATGGTTGAGAGAAGATGAGTGAATTAATGCATCATGAATTGTCAGGTCTTGCTTCAGAGTGATAAGTTAGTGTCAAGCAATTGCTACTGCTGAGCTTCAAGTAGAGGAACGAATGTTTGTATTTAGTTTTTTTCTTACAGACTTCTTGGTCTGTCCACCCATAAAAAAAAAACTTCTTGCTTGAAGAGGCTTGAACAGTAATTCCTGGTGAGCTGGGTCTCGCCTGATGATACCTAAGCGTCTACGATGGAACGAGAGAAGTTTTCTGTTCGCTCTTGCTTTGAAGGCTGACTGGGATAGTAGATAGTTTACTTTAGTTGGGCCCTCAGATTTTTGACGCTCGTGATTAACATTTTCATTGCGAAAATAAAGTTCATACATTCATATCTCTGCACTGAATGTGTACTTATTTTTGTTTAATTCTTTACAGCGATGTGTGAAGATAAAATAATTAAAGTGATAAGCCAAAACAAAGACATTCACAGAGATCGAGAAATTTCTTCGAAAAAAAAAGAAGTAAGTAATCTTATCATTATCATGCTCAAATATTTATCATAAAATTCAGAACATATTGTGTTCAAGAGACAAAAATTCTATAATAAATGGGAGGAAGCAACTCTACCTACAGGCTAAAAGATTATGGAATGACCAATGAATAAATGGATGCATTGTGTAAAAGATAATATGTCTAGAAAGATGAGGCCTAACAGAAAAGTACCTATGGAAGGAGAGATGTTGCACCGACCTCAAATAAATAGTATAAGGGCGAGAAGAGAATGATGATATTTTATTAATTACTTATTAATTGAGTGGAAACAAAGCTATCGGGGCGCGGCTGTCAAGCGAAATGGGTTAATGAGCACTTTCATTAAACATGACGTAGTTAAGTCCCTACGTATCTACACCTCTTTTGTTTTTCGTCTTGTGCAATTTCATGTTTTCTTCGACAAGATATTTCTTAGCTGCGTCAGCGGGTTTTTATCGTTGCAAGATATTTTTATTAATTGCCCAATCCATCTAGCTTTATTTACTTAGTTTGCAATATGTTTGCTAATAGGAAAATAAATTATTCAGCTGTTTTTATGTCTACGAACAGCGTACACAGGCAAAAACGATGTCTAAGACACGTTTGGCATATTTCCTATTTTCAGAAAAATTTTACTGACCAAATTGCTTATTTCAAAATATTATTAATTAACAAAAAAAATGTGATTCTGTTAATTTAACATCCGATGAGTATATTTTGCTGAGTAAATATGTTTCAATAATATTATTTTTCGTTTGCCGTTTATTCAGGTCCGTGATGTCATTTTAATGAATTCAAAAGTTGCCACCGAAAACAGCAGCCGACGTGCCCATTGTCTTGACCTGTTCGTCAATGACTAACTAACACGAATAATAAGTGGACTTACAGTCGGAAGTTCGGAACTCCTCCGCTATTTCATTTAAAACTTCATTAAGTAATATAACTTTGTTTTAGGATCAACAGGAATAATCAAGGACGTAGAATTTCAGATGCATGACACATTTATAAGTTTGATATTCTTTCGTCATGACTTTAATTTTTCAGTGCTTCATGTTTTAGGTTTAAAGACAGTTATGTTAATGAAATTATTGTTTCTAACACAGTTCACACGACATACTTTTTTTAAAATTTTATTTTTTATTTTTATTGGTTTGCTCTTGACTCTAGTCTAGGTCATAGATGACAGAGACAAAGTCGACGATGGAGCGATCTTACCCAGAAGAAGCCTGTTCACTCTAATTTTGAAGAGATTAGGGTTGTATGCGTTCGGAAACACAGACGCAGGCAGAGTGTTCCACTCCTTTGCTGTGCGCATTATAAAAGACGTTTGGAAACGTTTAGTGCGAATTGGTGGAATAGCAACACGGTAGGGATGGTAACTTGCAGTGCGTCTATATGACTGTTAGTACAAAAAAGTAAAGACAAAGATAGGACACCAACCTTTGCTTCTCAACTCCGATTTCATGTTCTCCATTGCACGCTGGCCTGTACACCACGATGCCATGTGGTCCGACACCCACACAAGTGCTCAACCTGCACCCACAGCCCCCACCACTCTGCCCTGACGTCAGGCATCCCACTGTCGCTCCACCATCGATCTCCTGCTCATCTCTCGCCCTAGGTTCCTCAGCCTGCTGTCTATGATACAACAAGTGACTGTACAAGTTATGAGCATTGTTATTAATCGTCACCGGCTTGCAGAAGAATAACTCCTCTCCAAACGACTCCAATTTCGAAATCTCTTTCAACAATCTGTACTCCGCCTGCGAGGCTCCCATTCCGGTAATTTCGCAGTGGTATTCAATGATCTTGTCGACATGGTCTTCGGGTCGCTCGCCTTGGGGACCGATTCTGTCGCATTCCTCGTATATGTGCGTTGGGGGGAGGTCCGGGTCGCAGTCTCCTGTTTCAGCTTGAGCTATGTATGCAATGATCCTTCGGGCGACTTCTAAGTCAGCTACGACTAATCTTCCTTCAGTAAGGTCGAGTTTAGCGTGCAGATAGAACTGGTGGCGGGTGGGTTCATTGATGAGGAGGTGGGGGGGTACCCAGAACTTGACGCGGAGGTCGAGGCGCCTGCTGGGGATGCGGTGCGGGTCGAGTGGGTTGCGCAAGTTCAGCCATCTGCCCGGACCGGACACTGGGGATACGCGGAGGCCGAAGTAGTCCGCTTCGGCACCGATCTCCAGTTTCTCGCATACCTGGAACAAAAGAAGTTTTCATCAGTTTCTTAGTTTTGAACAAATAATAATTCTATTATGCAAAAACTCGGTTGATCGCACAACTTTTACAAAAAGGAAAGCGAGATTTACACGTAATAGCGGACCTACATCCATGTGGGTACAGGATCCACACAGTTAATTAGACTGCTATCTTTCGTAACATAATATTTGATATTTGCCAAATAATTACAGAGTAGGTACGGCCAGTATAGAGACTTTAGTCTGCCGACCAATTTGGTAAAGTTATGAAGTGAAAGTTAGCAACCGAAAAACCTATTATTAGGAGCTATTTATCAATGTTGAACACGTCTCGAGCCTCGCTGGAGGCTTTTTGGGGTATCTAAACAAGTCCATACAAGGTGTTATGTATGTCAAAGATGCTCTCTTGTAATGTTTAACCAAGTACCTAGATATGAAGATTCAGGTCTCAAGCGTAAACCGTCCTTTGAGTGGCTATAAAATTTTCGCCGTTTTCTTTCAGGAGTTCAGGAATTGCTGAACCATTTTCCGTTTTTTACAAACTTCTTTACATATCCGTTATAATTTATGTCTGTTCGGGCAGTCAAGTAGATTCCAAGTGTTAATTTCCATATGTCTTTGTATGCAGCGGTTAACTGCGCATATAAATTCAACAACAGCGAATACTAAGCGAAGGTAACGAGTGTTTACTTGTTATTAATTGCGCATTATTGTAAGTATGTATGTTAGTAGATTGTTTTTGCAATAAACAATGATACCGATAGGTAAATGTTTGAATGTTTTAGCTGAAGAGGGCGCGGCGCCATATCGTGTCAGGGTAAACATAACTAAGATATGCACTTTAAAATTGCATATTTTCTGCATTCACAAGTTGATAACAACTGCATGGTAACTGCGATCCGGTAAATGTTTTTGCCACAATTAAATATCAAAGCAGATGTGTGAAAATAAGTCCATAATTAGTTACAGCACATTGCCGATATGATAAGTATTGCTTAGTAACTGCAGTTCGTTTAATACTGGCCACATGCTGACATCCATCGTCAGATAACAGACATTCACTCATGCAGGTAGGCAGAAAACTCCACATGCTACAAATTCTATGTCGATAATACCTTCATTGATATATTTACTTCTATAGACCTTGAAGTATAACTAATAAGTAAATTTTCTACGCCATGGCTCAAATTATACTGTGGAAAACCATTCACAATTGCTTCTTCCGTTTGTATTGGAATTATGATTTCCACCTGCTGTTGTGTTTATTAGACTGAACTGAATATAGCCTTTGGACTGAACAGATAAAGCTACTCTTTAGTGAGTGTTTGTAATGTAATCTAATCGTGTAACATAAACGCAAGTACAAGGAGTCTATCTAATGAATCTATAAATGTTTTACTAGGGCTTTCAACATCTATTTTTAAATAATTTAATTTGTTTTTTTTTATGATTCTTACTATTGGAATCAAAATCAATATCTATTATTTATTTACGTACCGCCATTTCCTCATTAATCAACAGATACGCTGTCAAAATCATCGTTTAGTAGAATTAATTTACTTCGTTCCTTGGTAGTTGGTACTAAAAGCATTAGATTTTCATTACATTTGCTGATCTCATCAACACCTACCGATTAATACCACTTCTTCCCAACATTGATGTGGTCAAAGTCCGACTCCCAATTAATTCATCCACAGTTTTACGAACTCGTGAGTCGTGCATCCATGACAGTTAAATCAATTGTAAACTACACTAAAGTAATTGTATCCCGCCATTCTCATTGACACCTTATCTCCGGCATCACGTTGCGAACTCCTGCGCAGCCTGTAGTAAATATTTGTCATGCGATCTCGTGTTTACGTATCAAGAATAACATCTTGTGAATTAGTTCCTTACATGTTTGTAGGATGCATAATTTAAAAACATGTTGAGGTAGCTGCTTATTTATATGTGAAGCCTGCATATTTATATGGCTGATTGTTGTTTGTTTAAGAGCAGTCAAGTGCTATACATTAGCCTCTTCAAAGACAAAAGGACTTGTACCTAAATTTAGATGCGATTTTCTAAATATATCTCAGGTTTCAGATCTTAATTTCTTTTGTTCTTATTTTTCCACACATCTTATCCGACTGTTCTTTATGATCGAATGTTTTATTTTGTTTGCTTCTGAATCCTGTCTAATCTCATCAAATGTAGATCCTATTGTCTTTATTTTTAACAAAGTCATGTTATTTTTCAGCACGTTTTCGTCATTTCTAGTTTCTTCTTTATGTAGTGACACGCTTGCTTTATTTTTTATTGAAATTTTCCTTCATGCATTATAATTGAGACAATATGATTCGATCTGATATATCCTACATCTATCACCACCGTATCATGCCTGCATCTCGTGTCAATAACGTCATTCCATGTTGTGTAGTTATTTAAATAGGAATTAATAAAGCATGCTGCTAACTCGTGGTACTATATTGAATCAGGAAATCTTGGGCGAATAATATTTACTTGGTGTATTTGCAATCATAGGTCTGTTTTCAAGATTTTACGTTTTCTGTGGACTGTGGAAAGACTCTTGTCGATAGGCGACAGGTGCTTTTTATCTTCGTCTGGGTTTGACCACGCAGTAAACGAATACTGCTGCTTTTACGACTAATATTTGTTGTCTTCCTAAAATTTATTAATATTGGGGACTCATTCGTTCATGTCGTATAGGCACTCAATTACCCTTTCCCTATTCAGGGCCCGCTTGTTCCCCTCTCTTTTAATTAAATTTACAGTTGCTACTTACATGGGTCGTAAAAAAGCAATTTGCGTAATGTCCGGTACCGTTGGGAAAGCACACGTGCAGGGAATTTCGCGGAATTGCCGAACAAATTACCCTGGAAGTAATAGCTTAGTCTGATGTGACTATCTTATACCTTATTTGGTTAAATTCGATTACGTTAACATGGATCAGGGAAAGACCAGTGCAATCGAATTCTTCATTTGGAGAAGTATTTTTTGTTTGGTATAAATTTCCTTTTAGACAAATATCCAATTTACAGAGGCCTGTCTTTGTGGTAGCCAGGTCCTAAGTCCAATATATTTCCAAAATAATTTCAACTAAACTCGCCCCAATCGAATCGATGTTCAATTCAGGAACCAATAACAACCTAGGACTAGGTCTGCCATTACAATTAAATTAAAATTTTATTTCCACACATTTGCATACCACAAAATTTAAATATTCGCATAACAAGTGACTCACGTTGTTCTTCATACTTTTATTATTTATTTTGCTTATATTATTAATTGTATTATTTTGAATGCAATAATAGGTAACTAAAACCTCATTTCCATGTTTGCTGAGAGTGTCTATGTAGACCAGTAACAGTATGAGGAAACCGTAATAAGATAGCGGTATTCTATGGTTACAGCTGTTCCCATCAAAGTAGGATACGACAACCCTTCAAAAATTTAAGGGAATACTATGAGATATCATCTAAGTACCCAAGCGCACTCATAATGTGGTAGAAACCAACTGCTATATCCAATTAATTTCAAAATTTTGGGCGAAACGTCGTTACTCTTGGGAAGGATAGGTCCACTGTCGGATTCAGTATTTACTGTTCTCATAATTTGCAAGTTGCCGTCAATTTTGTTAGTTCTTTCAACCATGGTGCCTGTATTAAGTGACTGATCTTACGCATTGCATCTGTCGAGTGGTCGGACTTCCGCAACCTTTTTGTGCCCAGTCATTGGTCCGGTGAGTTGGTCTTACCCGTTTTCGATTACAGTATAGAATCTTCCATGGATTATCATAGGCTGGTACCATTTCTCTTTGCATAACATTACGGAATTTTTTGGGTTGTCTACATCTCCAACTGACTTTCACAAGTGAATATTAACAATCTGAGTAGAGATTACAAATTATAACGAGTCCATAGTTTGGACAAATAAAAGATAGTCGAGTGGTTATTATTAACAAAGCATTAAGTTATCATTTAACACAAATATTTTCGTCGAATCAAAATAAAAGATCATTAACCTCGTGCAATGATAACAACTGCCCTTTCTTTCACACTTGATATACGAAAACCAACTCTGCTTGTGTGGCATATAGTTCAAATTTTCGTAGAAAATATTATTGATAAAAACATGGAACTGTTATGGTCAGTACTTCCGCCACACAATGGCGGCCCTTCTACTATAAGTTTGGGCACTCACCGTAGCCTAAACATTTTTTTACTCGGTGGTTCAGTCATTCCATTCATCATTGTTACCGATCTTAGATGAGCCTAACGTGTAGGTACCTGTGATATGGGCGGATTGATGCGCTCACGCATCATTTAGGAGAAACTATGCTTTTCTGTGCCACGAGCTGTCTGTCATGGATGACGCTGTACGTGTTCTAAAACACGTAATATTTAATGTAATATGTTTTAACACAATGGTCTGCTGTTATTCAGACTGAGAAAAATAACTTTAATTTCGGAAGTCCGTGTTAAAATACGAAGAAACAACCAAAAACACCGACTTCCGAAATCAAAGTTATTTTATAGTTTGTAGTGGTTTTTTTTAATTTGGAAGTCGGTTGTATTTTTTTTGTAAAAAGTTTTTTATTTTTCACGTTTTAGTGGTACCCCATACCTAACAAAACCACTGAAAAGTCACAGAAAAAACACGCAAATTCGTCTACTTGGATGTTATATTTTCTATTTCCTCCAGCTATTTTGATTTAAAAACCAAACTGCTCAACCGATTTTGATGGAATTTTTATTTTATATATTTGAGATGAGTTTGCTCTTGACTCTAGTCTAGGTCATAGATGACAGAGACAAAGTCGACGATGGAGCAAGCTTACCCAGAAGAAGCCTGTTCACTCTAATTTTGAAAAAATTAGGGTTGTATGCGACCAATCGGAACGTATATCCTTTCACATGAAAAGAGAGGATTTTTTCAAATCGGTTCATAAATGACATAATGACGAAGCTATGAGGTAACAAACATAAAAAAAACTCAACCGAATTGAGAACCTCCCCTTTTTTGAAGACGATTAAAAATAAAAGTATTTGCTTGCATTGGTTTTCGAATAGGTTAGAGGAATGCAGGTGTGTTGGTGTGAGAATCACTTGATACTGCATACCTACTTATTGAGTTTTAAAATTCTTGCTAGCTTGCCCATTTCATGCGAGTACCGTCGAAACCCGTTCTCGTCAATCGTATAAGTAACCGATAACGGAAAGACAGGTAGCTGGAGCTGATATAAAGGTAAAAACAATGTTTTTTTCTTGCCCTCGCATCTATTTAGGACGAGATACCATTATCAACCAGCAACCACACTTCAGTTATCTCGGCATTACAGACTTCCATGAAAACAAACAGATTATATATTTGGCAGGACACGAACGTTAATCTGGTCAGTGGACTAGTTGGTCGATCAGTTGGGTTCAGAAACGAAAGTTTGTCCGCTGAGCTCGATCAGTTGGCCGATCGATCGACCGTTGCGCGCACGCAGGCCATGCGTGATACTTTTGAGACAGCATTGGCGTTAGAGAGAGACGGCAGGAAAACATCTGGGTTGGTCGTTTTCTGATTCAATGTTTTTGCTCTTCTATTTTTGTTTCGACTCGGTGCCAAGAGAAAAAGGATTTTGATTATGCACTACATATCTAACCTGACCTATTTCGGCGGAAATATTTTGTTTATTTTGTAGTAGAGAGTCGTAAAAATGTATTCTGAATATTAAATAAAAGCAGTTTCATTAGAAAGCTGGCACGTTTTAACAAACAATCAAATTGTTTTCAAACAAAGATCCGAGCAACAACCATTCGTTATCGTAATTCGGTAAAGTTACGACCAAATTCAGGAAGTTTAGAATTTCGCGACATCTGGTCTAACTTTACGACCTTCTTTGTGTTTGAATGTAATCCGAATCCGTGCAGTTAGGGGTGTCTTGATTAGGCTTTGAACGTACTTCCTTTGTTACTTCAACCTCGGCTGCAAGGCCATTATTTTTTTTGTTACTTATTATTATTAGGTTGTCTTTGTCATGACCGAAAATATCCAAAACCACTTGCGAACCCTGTTAATACACTTGAGAGCAATAAAATCGCAGACCTTGATTTTTATGGTAACTCAATTTTTTTTTTCAACAATGTGAATTAATATTATATTATATAAAAAAAACATACACTTATTGAAAGTTTACTTCAGTACCTTCCTAATGATACCAAATACAGTTTAAAACATTGGGTATGTTTTAGGGGTTTTAAAGCACAAAACCCAACAAACGGGAAAAGATTAAAATCCAAAAAAACTACCTTTTATACCTGCGGATAAGGGTGCAAGTAGTGACAACGGATATGGGTGAATTTGGTGTAGTTTTTGTAAGTTATGTCAAGTGTAGTCAATGTCACTGTCTATTAGGAAATCTGATATTACTAATCGCAGTCATAATATTCTACGTCCAGCGTTAGTGATTCGTTTTGGCCGTCAACCAACTCTACTTTGGGTCTTTGTTCCCAAGTTGCCATCGGCTTCCCTAATGGGCATACATAAATGTACTATATGTGGAGTCAATGTCAATGCCCTTTCATCGTCACCGTCGTCTTTTGCTTTACATGTCAGCTTTTAAATATTAAGTGAAATTTCCCTTACCACTTAAAATCAACCTTACGAGCTTGATTCTGAGTGGCATTGAGATTTCTCAGAAGATATCGCTTTCGATCTATATTTTTCCAGCATTTATAATTACAATAACTCTAGGGTTTCTTGTACTGATTTCCTCATAATTTTAGTTTTATTAAGGATAGAATCTTCTCAACAAGGAAAGTCAAAGAACAGTGTAGTTTTAGACGAGGCAAATAAGCCTTAATTTCCTTATGGTAATCCAATGTTATTATCGAAGTACAAAGTCCAACACATTAAGGAAATACCGGTAACAATTACTTTACAGTGATGTTTATTAATTAGGTGTATAGATAGGTACTTTAGATATGTGACTTCAGAGTCGCGTGTGACAAAGTATATTAACAGGCGGACTCCAAATATCGTAAATTCTTTTAATATCAGCTTTGTTAAGATCTCATTTCCACAAAGGGCTGAGTCCTACCAATTTTTTTTCGATAAAACCTGGCTTGAACCCAACCAGTTCTTGCTATTGTGAGGTCGACGGCCCGCAAGGATGCAACGCACGTGCCCCGCTTCTGAACCACTCCTAGTCACGCTGATTAGATTCCTTTTTTAATAATAGCCGTGCAAAAGAACAGCTGAGTGAGAAAACTTTTATCTGTAGCCCGAGATCATAGAGTGAAAACTAAACGCATCTGTCAAACATGTCAAAATTTAAATTAGGAAAGTCTCTTCAAAAGTTCAAATGTCGAATCTCGGGACCTCTCTTTTTATTTAATGTCGTAATGAAGCTGGTTCGCACGAAACTGTATACCTACCTGCGTTTAACTGTAAAGCTGGTTCAGAACAAAGGTTTTAGCTCTTGTTTGTCATATTTTCGTATCAAAGTAACAGTAAGGCTCGTGGTCATTAAGATTCTGTGACGGAAATGTGTCTGGTAACACTTCCTGCTACAAAGCGTTACCAACTTGCACAATCGGATAGTTGAAATTTTTTATACAAGGAACGGTTTTTAAACAATTATATGAGGTAAAATTAATTTTTGAATAACTCTTTTGTTTTGCAACAAACAAAACAAGTGAAAATTCTGTAGCACCTCTTCATCGAGTCACAAATCGTGCAGAAAAATATTTTATCTCGAGGAAAATAAACATGTTTTTTTGTTAACCACCTGAAAACACATCAATGAGCTCAATAGTGAAGTCATGAAAATTCTTTTCATTTCCTGAAATAGCAAACAATATTGAATTCAGAAAACACGTGGTAATAAAACCAGAATTAACTTATGGTTCTTTTCTAAATGCCAACAAGGTAATCCAACCAAGTAAATTAAGCTTTATGTTAAAGCAGTTAAGTACTACATCCTTTGGTGTTTACAGTAGACTAGTTTTACCAGTAAGCTGGGAGTCATATTAGATTATGACGTAATGGGTCCAAGCGTGGATAATAAAACGCAAGGGCATGTAGAAGTCTTGTCTTTTATCTTATGTCGTGGTTTATGCAACACTAAGCAAAGCAATGAGGAAGACAACGCAGTGCGTAAACAAATGCATAAAGTTATATTTAGAATGCAATAGGAGGAGTATTTCGAAGATGAGTGTAACTGGTGATTCTGCTAAGAGTCACAGTTCTAAACATGAACGCTTGGCTGCAAAGACAGCTAACTTCGATGAGTAATTTTCTTCCAAACAAGGCAAAATAAGCAAAAATATAATCAGCTTAAGCAAGCCACATTTATTCAGCGAATACGAAAGGAGCGATGACTATAAATAGTAAATTTATAAACAACCTATCAGTTAAAGTGCTTATAAAAATATTTGTAGGTAATTTAGATTTAAAAGTAAAATAATGTGTGGTTCTTAGCAATAATAAATACGCACATACAGGGACAATAGAAACCTTGGACACTTCCACGTAGTGATGGCAATGTCTGGACGAATTATATGGACTTGATAGAAGTGCACACAGAAATGATTTTATTTTCGGAACCCAAATAATGGTCCTATAGAAAGAAGTTCGTAGGATCACTATACAGGAAATCGTGCTAGACAGGATCAACCAGATAATTTCCCAAGATCTCGATGCTCTTCTAATAAGAGAAGATCAAATCATTTTTGAATTGAGAGTTGCTATGGACATGCAAATTCTATTCACAGATCGGTTCAGTTTTTCAAAGGTTGAGATTTTTTGCCTCATCGATCAAAAAGCAGGTACTTTCAGCAATATGTTGGGGCCAGAAGCAATTCAATTTTGGATTTTTTGCTCAACTCTTATGAGATTTATGCTTACAAATGACAGTGGACTTTGATACGAGACGTATGTGTAAGATCTATTGTGTAAGAAGTACACCTGCAAGGTGCCATAACAATTTGACAAACAGAATAACATCGTGATTGATAATGGTATTTTTTATAATATTCTGATGCGTAATATCAGTACAGGTTAGTAAGTAAACATGTTAATTTTGAAAAACGTGTTAATCCTTGCAATTGATACGAAGGTATTAAGTTTATCTTTCTTTCATCAATAAAACTTTTTTTCGTATAAATAACAACAATACTGATAGCAATCACTGTGGGTTATCAGATATTAAGTCCTTAATTCTTGATTTATGAACGGCCATTATATTATCCTAGGTCTTAACGTTTATTGCAACAATCAATGACGTCAAAAGGAGATTAGTGTCATCAAAACATACACAGACAAGCCATAGACAAAGCATATTAATTATTCAGCACTAACAATATTCTCCATTGAAAGGATAGTATTCATTGTATGTATTACTAACAGCAAAAGCGATTGTTACGCCAGTGACTCTATCTACGCCTTTCACAGTCTTTATGAATGATAAGACTCTTAGATGTTTTGCGAATGATAGAAGGAAGATTCCTTTGATCGTTACTCCAAGTGTCAAATCCGAAGTCTTTGAAGACAAGAAAGCACATAACACGACGAGTATGTTACTAAGCGACACCCTGGCAGATAATTCTAGTTGATTCGAGTACCATGAACACATAACACAAACAGTATCTGTGTACCTGTGAATTAATACTGCACATTGTACGATGTCTTAGGTCATACTTGGCGTCAGTAAATATTGATAGGTGGCCTTTAAATGGATAGCCATTATATTCATGTAGGTGTAGAATATAAGGAAAGATACATCAAAGGAGTGTTAGACACGATATCATGTTTTTATAAGAGAATCAATATTGAATGTTCAAAGTGTCTAATTATCTATGTCTATCTACAGGAATGGTTATTTTAGGATACTTGCAACAGTTGATGTAAATGAGACAAGGGCTGATGTATCAAGAGTGGAACCTAATTCTGACCACACATTACTCATTGGTCCAGGTCTGCTAAGACCTATGGGTGTGGAAAGTGAGAGAGCCATTCTAAGGAAACAGGAAGGCCAAATGCTGTAATAAAATTCAAAGTACTAAACAGATTGCCATAGTACATAAATCTTTCACGTTTATAGTCGCAAATTCAACATTTTGTTTTGGTCAATAGAACCTGATTGAACATAACAATTCAGTATTGCGTATCAATAGCAAAAGGCGTGATCATTACACAAATGCCAAATACTGCGCGTTATTTTTATTACGGACCGGTTTTAAGGTAAAAACAACATAAACCTGACATTATTATCGCTTTCTGTGCATTTGTGTTCACGTTGTTTTGTACCTTTGTCGTAATATCTTAATTTAAGATTATACTTCGCGAAACTGGTAACTTTCGAAACCTTGCTGCTGATGGTATTCGGTACTAAACTGAGGATTAAATTGAAATTACCAATGGAGATACGACTGTAGGACTCATTTTAAGCAAAAGATATTATGGCCGATGATGATGGTTGCACTAATCCAGCAGTGTAGAAGAACAAAGTCTAGGTGTTTGGCAAAATATAAGCAGACAAAGCAACTGCAGGTGAAATCAGTCTTCGTGTACCATCACTTAAAATGTACTGAACGGATTATAATGATACTTTCACTGCAGTACATGCCTACACTACTATATCACGTAATAGCTGAAGGGATATTGGCAGATTGCCATCCTTAACAAATCGTAAAGGTCGATAGAATGAAAGAAAATAAAATATATATAATAGCAGATGTATGAAAACTCATAGCTACAGTTTAAGCGACTTCCTTTCTCTCATTTTTAGTTTCATGTGCTATTTTTAAATTATATCTCAGTTTATAATTTTAAGAATTAGAAGATTCATGTTAGATATTGCAGTCTATGGATATGATATCATATCCATAGACGGATTTACAATAAAATGCTAATAGCAAAACAAATTGAGCTACTTGATTTTCAATGTTAAAGGGTCATTTTATACGTAGGTTGCACAATATTTTTAGCTACGATGATCAACATGCATTTTAAACCGACGTAAAACATGAAAAAAATATTGCATTGGCGCCAATATATTATTTTGTATGTCTAGCCAGAAATATAATGTTTAACTCTATTTAGATGTATTGATGATGTTTTCTGGAAATGACTTTTGTTATCTTTGGTTTAAAATTGTATTCTTTGGATGAGCGGTAATAGAACTACTTTCAACATACCTACCAACTCTCATGAGCGAGTCTAGGTGATTGAGTTGGCAATCAATGCCATTAAATTCTAGTGATATGTGAAACATCTCAAGATATGACCCACGTGGTGGGAAAACCGTAGATATTGAATTTTCTGTAATTATATTCTATTTGAAGGCACTTTGCTGCAATTTGGTAGAATTTTCGACAATTTCAGGAGCTTGCTTTCAAAATTTAGGTGGACAGAAATATCTCACCTCTAATGTAAAAGTAAATATGTGCTCAAAATACAAAGTAAGTTCGAGCCAGACCGTTTACCGACTTTACTTCAAAATTTACATAGTAATAAGCGCCGGCGTGCATAGATTACGCATTTTATAGCCGTCCTCTACGGCGATCGTGTATTTCGCGAGCAAAACACGTCGGCCATCTTGATTCTTGAAGTCACCTATTCTATATTCAATTCAAATTATTACACCTGACACCGGTTTCGCCTTCCTACATACAGTTGGATTATTTTTATGATAAACCAGTTTTGTTAGGAAGTGTGTATCACGGTGCCCGCTCAAAATTGCCGCCATCGCAAATTGGGAGTAACAGATAACAAAGAACGATTACGTTTTGTTCACGCTCCAATTTATATGCACCTACGAGTATTTCTAATTCGGACATTACTTTACATTGAATTGATTATGCTTTGTGTGCAAAATATTAGCTTTGCCAATAATTATGATAGCTGTAAAACCTTGCCATATCGTGAAAAACAGGCAGGTAATAAAAGAATAAGCACAAGATAAGTTTTATCTTGTTTGTGCAAATGTGTGTAAAGTACCTAAGTATATATCTTTGTTTAAATAAGTTAAACACTGAAATAAAATCATGTAAAAATAGACTATAATTAACAAAGGATTGTTATGAACGCAGAACAAAATGTATAAGATATAATTTAAGTAGCCTTTTAAAATAATTTAGAAATGAATACTGCCGTGAATAACAAAATTTATATCGCGGTACAACTTAAGTATAATACTTCGCCATAGTACCTATATCGTCAAGGTAAAACTAAAAATTCAAACGCGCAATAATATTTCATTGGTTATTGATAGTGCGTAACTGCGCACAACGCACTCCTGAAAAATTTGGTTCAGTAATCTTAGATACGAAAATCCTTACATTTCTATTTATTTTCGCTGATACTAATCCCTACGTGACGTCACAAGATAGAAGTTATCAATATAAACCGGGTAGCAACGAGCGATATAAGAGAATTTGCGAAAATTTTGCAAGCAAGAGCGATTACCTACCGTTTTGATGGATTTTTTTTTCTTTATGAAAATTAACTCTGGTTTTGCGTCTTCAGTTGATAGTTAGTTCCTAATCGCAATCAGCGATTTCGCAGCTAGCTACTTGAAAAATAAAAGTACTGCTTAAAATTATATGTTTTACTAAAAACCATTATCTTTTCAAGCAAGCCAGGTAGTTAGTTAAACATTCAATAGAGACAATAATGTTAAAACTTTTTAACATATTATCCTTAATAAGTGGCATCCATCTTGCTTTTTGTGGAGCCTCTGGCGGTTAAAGTCCGATCTTTGAACGGGGCACAACCGGTTGCTAGGTACTCGTCATGAATTCATGATAGATTAGATAGGTGCTACAAAAAAACGGACGGATTTACAATTCGGGTCACCTTTACTGAAGTGCTCAAGTAATTATAATTCTGTGAAGGTGAAGATGTATGAGATAAGATGTTTGGAAATTCTCTGAAAACTGGGAAGCGCAATTTAAGTCTTAGATAATGTGACACACAAAAAGTTATTTGGAGTTTAGGACGCACAAAAAGTAGGCTGAATGTAATATTTGTTTTACGATTTTAAATAAACGTGTAACCTACTCTTATTTACGTTCACGTTGTAGTCCTACTATTGTTTTGAAAATAGCAGTCAAATATCGATTGTCAATTTAACAAATTATTAAACAATTACTGGCCGCATCGGCTTCGATATGATTCCAAACAAAGCGATTCATACTAAAAAACATATTCGACCTATCGAACGGAGCATAAAACCTTGTATAACCAATAGAAGGTTAAACTATCTGACTAAGCGGGCAACACCGAATAGGGAAAAATATTTTGGATTGGCGCCAAAATTCAAATATTTTACTTCGAATCCCTGTCAGCGGGGTTTTATTTATAAAATTGTGTTTCATTGATACGAAATTGTAACTGTTACTACGGGAGAGGGTAGGCATGTTCAATTGAGAAAAGAGAGAAACATGAATAGAAAACTAATGTGTACCATTATTTGCCAAGTCAATTAAAATAACAACCGAGAATCCGAGATTAATGAACTTTCGCCCAGTGAGGAAAACCTTCCAGAAAATGCAGACGGTCCCTTCAATCATCGCTCACCTTCTAATACCTCAATAAAGAATGATTGTGTAAATATTTTCCGCATACAACACAAACTGAGAAGTACTGAGAACAGATCTCAAGTTCAATCAGTAAGTTTACCAGAAAGTTTGGACGAGTTCCAAGGAAGCACGCGGCCTGTGCGTGATGCTGACGCGACGTGGGATCTCCCACGTAACCGAAAACGAGACAGTACAACATTGTACTTTAGTCTCTCGTTGTTCCTGAAATTCAGCACAAGGTTCCAAATGACAGGCCCGTGCAAATAGACTTCAACAGTTCAAATGAATTATGTCACATAGCAGACGATAAAGATTAATTTGGCGACAGTCAACGACGTTCAACGACCAAAATCCAATCTTTGAACCTATTTAATTTCGGCAAATCTGGGTATAGCACCTCAAATCTAAGAATACCAAAGATTCTTTTGGCATATTAAAGGTATTAGTATACGAGCAGTTTGTATTGCCAATGCGTGATGCAATAACACACACTCACATATTTAGCAATCCCACTGCAGAAAAGAGCCATCGAAAGTGATGATGAATATGTTAAGAGCGCCAAGATTTGAGCGCATTTGGGAATGAAGTATTGTTTCAAAACAGCCATTGTCAAAGAACGCCTTTTAAAAACACTTTGTTTCGGAAAACAACAGATATTTTTTCTAAGACTATAACTTTCTGATGAACTATTGAAAACGTAATTACTCATCGCTAAAGCTAGAAGTCCTGAGACAAATGGTGAAAGAGTAAACGATTCAGACGTCATTAGAGTAATGACAAGTCTATTTTTAAAGGACGTGACAAGACAGTAGTAAAGAAAAACGTTGGGCGTGACTACGAATTGAAAACTAATTGGTGCGATTATCATTAGCTTGTCTTTGAAGAGAATTGGCAAAGTGTTCCGAAGATCCTTAAAATTGTAAGAATTGAAGATGTTAATAATAGTGACTTGAATGACACTGCGCTTAGCAAATTGCTTGGCTGTTAAATAATTATAAATTCCGAGTAGAACTGTAACTTGCTCCTTACCTTGCGTGCTTAAGACCACTCGTGTGCCAAATTGGATCTTGTTTAGCTTGAGGTAGCGATTTATAGCTGCTTCAATACCATATATTAGTTATATAATTACGGTTATTTCTTACGAAAGATATTTACTAGGAAACGGTTATGTGGGATAGTTTTTTTTACCCCTCACGTTGAAGCACTTCAAGTGAGAATTTCCTCATAAGGGATTTGGCGAAAGCACTTGTCAAAATTATTTGAAGTCCAAAATAATATAATTACAACTACATGTTTCTACGGTAAACATTTAAACAGCCGAGTTCAAGTGGTCGACCCACTTGGCTGCGACCACGTTGAGCCTTCTGAACTTTTCCAATGAGGTTATAACACTACATTTTGGTTAATTGATGGATACAACAGTTGTAGATATTGTATTGTGCAGTTTAACGTATTGTGCAAATCGTTCTTGTTCTAGATCTGTTAAATTCTGTTCACGCTGTTTTTGTGTGATAGCTGTTTAAATTCGCTCAGAAATTGCCAAAATTAGGACTCGAGTACTGAAATACTTGACATAATTACTTTTATCGCGGGCGATTTATTAGCTGTTATTTATCTAAATGTTTATCATTTTCTCTTTACTTTAAACATTGCCGCAACTATCCGTTGACACAAAATCGAGTCATTCCATTTGACAGAAAACGCCAAGCAATTAACATAACAATATGAACATTAGCTGTTCCAGTGCTGCGCCTAGTAACTCCGCTAAGTAGCTTCAGTTGTACGCAGTGACGATCACGTATGCACTCCCCACTAGCTTACCGGTTCGCCTACGGATGTGTCGAGGTGGAAACTGCACGCGACCACCACGTGCTCTCTTTCAAACGCAACATTTAATGTACACAACGTTATCATAGGCTTTCGTTAAATCTTTACAAAGTCCTTCTAGAACAATGATTCTAACTAAATTCTAGGTTATCACTTCTATTTTGATCCCAAACTCTTAGGAGATAAAGGAGTTCAGTGAACACAATAGTCGTGCCATGATTTTTTTGTGAGCTTGATAAGTTATCAGATGGAACCTTTGCTCTCTTCATGACATTAAAATGACTTTGTAATTACATGTATATAAGCATGAGATCCGGTTTTTATCAGTACAAGCAATGAACGATAATTTTATTGATACAACGACTAAGTGTGATGCAGACTGATTATGATCGGATTGGTTGTTAATACGGGACGTAATAAATTGTCCATTTAATACTAGTATCCAGGCACAGATAAAGATTAGAAGTGAATTAATTAGTTAGTGGCTAGAATTACACCATTGAAAATAATCGGTTTCGTCTTCGATTGAATATTTCTGACTTGAAAACATATACTATACCATTGATTTTCTGAAAATTATATTAGGCAAAAATATTAACCCTTCTCAATTCATCTTCATCTTCATCAACCATTTTCAATCAGATTTGGTTTGCTCTGCAAACCTAATTGAAAATTGTCGCCGCTTTGTACTGACCCAAACCTGCTGCTGGACCTATCTTGAATAATGTTTATAAAATTAAGTGACCACATTCAAATTGTAATACCTAACATTTGAAGGTCTCCATACTACGCCGTTAGATTCGCCTATCAAACATTATACCCAAAACCAGTTTTGAAGTATATTTAGAAGTCATTTGGAAGAATAACATTGGAAAGTGTTGAAGACACCCATTATAAAGCACACTAATTTAAAAATATTTCGAAGCAAGTGTGAAGAGTTACAGTGTTTCATATCTTATCCCTGAGTGTAGTATTCAGTGGAAAACCCCTGATATAATAGTACAACTGTGGAAAATGGATATGATTTGTAAGGTCGGACTGATAATACGGTAAAATCTATCATAGTACCTATTGATATTATAAATTATAGATAGAGGAAAATCGTTGAGTCATCATTGTAAAGCACAGTTAGAGAACCCCTTATTTGGGTGGCAACTGGCTACGGTTTGTAGCGAGGAAGGAAAGCGGAAGATAAAGCTATTTCATTTTCCTCCAAGTATCCTTCAACTTGGAGAAAAATTAACTTACTTCAGTCCTTGTAGGTTTTTTTTTCAAGTGTTATATAATTTGAAAACGTGTCACTTATCTTAAGTGTCACTTATATAACTTAATTGGCTTGCCTATCAGAAAATTATCAAAATTTAGATGACGTATTTATCAAAAAAAATTCAAAATTTTGTAATATTTTATCAGAATTATACATAGTAACTGCGATACCCTTTTGATCTCCCTTATCTCAACCAAATGTTATCTGTGGCATGTAATCGATATAAAAAAGTTAGTTTACATCAGCCGTGCAAACTTTATCTGCAGTAGGTAGTTGTAGATAACCAGCTAACTTCTCATTGATCTTCGGAAGTAAGGCTATCAGGGGTCAACGTAAATTGTTTCTGGTTAAGTGACGTTTATTATCTCTTAGTTACTTTGTAATTATTAATAGCAGCAATAATATGCCAATATTTCATATTAACAGCCTAGCTTTGTTTAGAAATGATAGGAAAAGTGACATGTAGAATAACCTATTATAATGACCATTAAAAACATGTTTTGATGACATTAATGGACATGTTTTTACTTTATTAAAAGCATTATTATATTCAATGACTATTTATGCTCTGATGCATACACAATACTATAATTAGCTCAATCAAGTTGGACTTAATACAACATTGTCACGCACTGTCGCTTGCTAATTGTTATGATTCAGTTGTATTACAATCACTATCTTAATATAATTAAATCTGGTGAGAATAGTAAGAAATTACTAGTTGACGATAGTGAAGAAGCGATGATCGAATTGAACTTTGACCAGGAACTGTTTAAATAATTGAATCTTAAGTACGTCACCAGATTTAGTGAGAACTTTTCGATCGAAGGGATTTCCCACGAGTCAGTAACTATGTAACTATGTAACTCAGTAACTATCTGCCACACAGACGTTTATTATAATATGTAAGTCGGTAGTTTTTGGTGTGATAGGTTATTTTTGATTGAATTAAGATTATCAGATAATAATGACGTAATATTCGAATATTTGATTGACGATACCACCACACCCACTTTACATAGGTAAGTATAATTTTAAATTGGTGCGTAGTATTTCAATTAATTTAAAATCGAACGATGTTTTTTTGTAATCCTTTAAGGCGATTATCTATTTGCTTACCAACAGATGTTTTTCAAAAACACAAGTGCTAAGCTACTTAATACGCACTGATAAAATTCTAATCAGTCAAAGCAATTTTGTTTTCAAAAACAAGTGAAGTTCTATCTATGGCAAGGATCGATCCATTTAGATTATCATTGCAATTCGCTATCAACCGCGTTCTGATGTACTCAATACATTTCACCTAGATATATTAATTATGATTATTATTGGATATTGAACTTAGGCTTTAACGAGCATGATTTACAACATTTTTTACGTCAACACCATGACATCTAATGGATTTAAAGTTTGGATCTTTGGGAGGACGTATTACAACTAGCATATCGTCAGTTTCTTCATAACCTTAATAAGAATTATTACAAGATTGCCGAAATATATCATCCAGATACAATACGTCTCAATCTCCACTTTGTTTAGGATCTGCTACTTTGTTGGCTACAAGAGACACATTTACAATAACAATATTTTGATTACCATCAAGTTATTTTCCTATACCTTAGAACCTGGATTCCAGATACATTTATTAATTCTTAAGGTCAGGTAATTAACATCGTCGCAGCCAACGGGTGCACGTTGCGGCGTCGTGATTGCAAACCTTGGCTCACATTGCTATTAACTTCGCATACTCAAACGACCTGATTTTTACTAATGCTCTACAATCAGTTGGGTTTACCGACGACATGAATTCTTGGAAGATGATGTTCTTGAAAGTCATCCTGATACATCCAATAGATATTTTGATGTGAAACTTCTGCAGCCGCGCGGGTAAAACCGATTGTTGGCGTGGCGACGCATCGCCACGCTATACGATGGTATAATATATAGTCTATATGTATTTTTTTCATTATGCCATATTTAGTTCCTGTCGTAACCTGTTCTTTCATGCATATTACTTGTACAAAATATTTTTTTTAATTTGAATTGCTGTCAAGCCTCCAGAACCATAATAAAATTGTGGGCTGGATCTTGTAATGGGCTATAAGCAGATGCACATGGATGTATGAAATGTATCATATATCCTTACCACATCTCGACTTTGGATGAACAAGCGATTGCAAACAGATGTGGGGAATGTTTTCAGTTATTGGGTTGCAATTCTGAAATATTTACATGGATGTAGGTATTTGCGATGGTTATCTTATTTAGTTATAATATATTCCATTTCATTTAAGTCTCTGCACATCGGGCTATGGGCCATTGTTTTAAGATATAATGTACGCTCTGTATTCGTCTCGGGCCAATTAATCATACCTTTGTAGTCGAACAAAGATACAAGCAAGTTATAATTGAATTATTGGAATACATTACTTTTTAAACAATGAAGAACGTTATTCAGAATTGGAAGAGGTAGGTATATTTTTGTAAGCAAATAAAGACTTACATGATTAAAAAAAAAACTGGATTTAAATATTACACTTATTTACACAGTCAGCAACTTCTGGACAGATTCGAGACAATTTTTTTCATAAAACAAGATAGTTGTCTTACGAAAGCGGTTTTTTGTCCGTGATTGAAGTGAAAGCAAACGACAACCCAGGGCAAGCCTCCACATATAATAGAAACAAACGAACAGTGCTTATTGTTATCCATATATCCAAAGCCATAACATGACCAGGGAAACATAAACTACTCGAAGGATATTGTGACAAACAATGAGACTGTTACACAACGGAGGCCGTTGATGACGTGAGGGGACAAAGTCCACCGTACCAATTGGAAAGTTCAACATTGGAAGCAATACGTTTGCGCCAACTATTTGGTCTAAATTGTTGGTTGGAATGAAAGCAAAGAAGGCCAATTTGATGAGTGTGAAGTGCAAAATTTTGCAACGTTGCTAGGTCAACAATTTTAACCATCATTAACATCTTTATAAGTAACTTAATCGTTGTTCGCTAACCCAATTCTTACTTCAGCAAGTCAGTTAAGAAAACTTGGACGTTGTTTTAAGTCATTAGTTTGATTGAATTGCGCAAAACCAGTTTTGCTGAATTTTGCAATGCCATTCCATTCAATTTTGACGATGCCTATCTAGCTACTAGCTTTTTGCCCGCGACTTCGTACTCTCATATCTCGTTCCTTAAGAATTTCCCATTCCCGTATAGCCTATTATATCATTCCTCAATCATGTGGCTTATCAATACGAAAATAATTTTTAACTGTCGATTATTGTGGTTGTAATTAGGCGATTTTCAAAACACGAGTATGAAAACGTGAATTTGAGTCAAAGTAGGTAATTAACAATGGTAATTTTTCGACCACATTAGCCTTTTTGGGGACGACTGGTAATATTTGCTTTTAATTTGGTTTAGGAAAATCGCCATTTTTACTTTTTGGACGGCAAGACATGAAAAACTTCATTATGATCGTAATCTTTATAGCTCGTTAGCATGTTGCAACTTTGTGTTGTTTTTATGTTTAAAATTGTATGTCTGATCTTGAGGTTTGCCTTTAGTCATTACCTTGAAGCGCCCTCGTTAGAACAATGCCCAAAAATGATGTTTTTTTAAACTTACAAAAAGTAATCTTGATCTTGTTTGGACACGGCTATAACATTAAAGATTTTTGGTCTGCTAAACGTTGCAAGAATATAAATAAGAACCTCCTTTGTCTGTGTATTGAGCTATAAAATATATTGGATATCGTTAAATCGTTACGTGAACTCATACAAAGATCCAAGTACATTTTAAAAATAACAGATGATCCAATTAACCTCTTTAGTGAGTAATGTAATAAAGCCACCACGTGGAGACACAAGAGTTAAATATAACTGTTGGAGTTTGTACTCAATGTTTCTGCCTTGGTTCCTTTTCGTGATTCAGGGAGATACAAACTATATGTGAAAGGATATAGAGTTCAGTACAGTTTGACATGATTTTTGTTGAAACTGAAATTGAACTGTGAGTTTTGAAATTTCTAATGAGTACTACGATAAATTATCGTTGGGCAGCGTTTATCACTTTCTTTAAACGGTCAGCATTGTTTAGAACCAGCGACTTTGCTAGAAAACTTCCAACAAAACGATTGGGTAGGTATTTTCAGATTTGATCCGTGCAATTGACCCATAGTCTGGACAATTTACTCACACAATACCCCCTACATTGAGAGTCCAAAGGTTCATAGATTAAATTCAACTATAAAAGCAGAATCGTATTTGTCACGTGAAAAGTTACGGCGGTACACTGAAAAAAGATTCGTATCCCGTCTCAACAAGGTTGAAATTGAGTTTTCAGGTTGGAATCACGCCGTTTGCACGTGCGCGGGCGCACGGTAGAGAGTCTACAGCTGTTGTTCAAACAGTGGACTTTGGACCCGAGCTCACATCACCGGTGTAACCGCGTGAATAACGTGTAACGATCCGTTCATTTGTTTGGAGATATGTACTTTGATTGAGTCATCTTTTACTTCATCGGTGTAAAGTTATCGTGTTCCGATCTATTTTACATGAGGTTTTATTAATGTTTCGTCATGTTTATATAAAACGGAAATAATGAAATTAGGTACCTATTAGTACGCGTACATAATTGTCTTGATCATTAAGGAGATTTTTTTTTTATTGTTCTTGACCACTTCGATTACGATTTTAATGAAGGTGAAAAGACTTGAAGTTGAAACGTGAATAAAAAAAAAATCGGGATAAAATTGGAGATTTTTAGGTCATGTTATAGGTATTATCTTTTCTTTTTGTAAGAACTAGTTTTAGGGTATCTGTTGTAGACAGGACTTGGAGTGCAGATCATAATCATAATTTTTTAACTTCGTCAATCGTAGGATTTGTAGGTCAGTGCTCTTACAATCCACTGTTATATTAATAAGTATGAGTAAGTTTCTTACGTGACGAGACTCACGAGTGGACATATACATATATAAGTAGGGATGTAACGTATCTATATGTATAATTATATTCATATACAAGCAATAATGGATTTATTTGCACGTTGCCTAACCTAACACAGTACCTATGTCAATAATGCTCACGTGAATTTTAGGATGCTCCATCTAAATTGAAAATTAGTTATCAAGAATGCGTAAATAGAATTGTGATAGCCTTAACTGGAATTGAAATCTTAAGTTGATAAAATCAAGTACTGGAGTAGGTACTTTGTATACCTACTGTGTTGGCATAAATTGTACCTACCTACCTACCTAGGTTGTCGTAGCGTACTTTCAGATTTAAAAAGTAAAGATACCTACAAATCTTGTGCAGTGTATGGGTAACCGCACAATCATAAAATAAGTCGAATGCGAAGTCCTCTTTAATGCAGCTACCAAACCCTCTTTAATTCAAGTTTAATCTCAATGACAAAGAGAACAAAAGACTATTAGTTTAGGAATAGACAAAGTTAAAAATTGTGCAATCGTTACTTAATGTTGCAAGTCTGTTCCCACCTTGTTGCTATGCTCAATGCGGCATTTCGCAGATTTCCTTTGCCTTTGTTAAATCACCAAAACAAAAAGATTGCCCTTGATTCAAAATGCATCGATTTTATTGTGTGGAAACCAGCCAGCAGTGCGCCAAACCAAACTGGCGGCAAAACCAAGCAAAAGGTTTAAAAAATACGATTAAAAAGTAAACCACGTAAATCGGCTTGGTGTTTTCTATTCAACCATGACCATTTTAACACCTTGAGCCTTTTGAAATAAGCAATCGAACGATAATAATATAAGAATGATACGTTTATTGCATTTCGTAGCTATCACGAAGGTAAAACGTGTAGAATGCCATTTGCCGGGTCCAAAGTCCGCAAGGTAAACTGACGTCGCCGTCGTCGAGCTAACGTGTCTCGAACAATGCTTTTGTTAAATTATAAATGTTGAATTAGTTAACCGATGATATTGCCACTACATGGCTTCAATTCTAATAATAATTTTAGTTAAAATATTTATCCCATATGTTAAAATTATCAAGTTACGTCCGCAAATCGTGATGTTCTTAAACATTTTTGGCGTTTTTTGTCTATACTTAGCTGATACTTAATGCTATTTCTTTGTTAACACCCTAAACTGTTATTGTTAACATCAAGAGAAACTTTTTGTTTACTTCGTAAACAACTAAAATTCAGTAAAATAAGCTATATAAATTTACAGTAAATAGAGAAGTAAGTAAGTAATATGTTGTAATAGTTGTGTTCTTACCTTTTCAAGGCAGTCCTGTCCAATTGCATTGGGTTCCACTTTGACTTCTAAAATCACAGAATTCGGCTGGCTAACTAACCACATTTTGTCAATTTTTTTGAAGAAAACCGAATAAAATTAGATAGTAAAGGAGGTCGAATTGTTATGCGTTATTTAATTCCGCGCTATAAAACACTTGGTCAACAATGTTTATCTCACTCGCGTAAAGAATTTATTTAAAAATGTCTTTCTTAATTCGCTCTGCGGTATGTTTATCGCGTATTCTTTGTGGAAGTAAAACTGTGAATACTCCCAGACGACGGCCATACTACGTTAAGTTTGCCTCCGAAATGATAAAGAAAACAGTGACGTTACACACGCGGGGGGCGCGGACTCTGTACTTTGGTGTTAATATTTGTGAACTACAAGTATTGATTCAACATTCATCACTGCTTTGACACTGCCAAACATTCGTGAAAGAGCGAACCAATACATCGATGTATAGCACGCTATGCGATGTCAGTGAAACACCAACAGTTTGTATTCGCACGGAATTGATGTTTTGTTTCGTTTAAGCGCTGGGCCAAGAGAGAGATAGAGCTATCGGCGAACCCTCAACTTGTTATTGACATGAATTTCTTCATTCTTGTTGAATATTATTTACCTACCTTTGTTGTTAGACTTATTTTTTTGGTAGATTTATATAAATATAATATACTCGTACAAGATTATCGTATGGCTTAAAAAAGTAAAGACCCAAAACAAAAATCATAACGTTATTTTTGACAAAAATTTGAAGTTGCTTTGTAAAATTGACGTCATTAAGAATTTGAATTTGCCGCCAAATATAAATTTCTTACCACAGGCAATAATATCTCACACACAAGTTAAAAGAGGTTATAAGGAAATAGACTGTTGTTTTTTTTTAAATTATATTTTATTTTGAATTGTTATAGAAAACCACGAAAAAAATCATTAACAATATTTGGAATAATACAATATGGGATTTTTAAAATCTTTAACGCTTTACACGCCATCTAGTTGTACAATTAAGTACTTACAGTCCACATCATTTCACATAAGTTTCAACTTACGCAAATAAATTCACGAAGCACTTATTGATTCCATATTTAATAAAAACAAATTCATATAAGTTCCTGTGTCATTGTTTTCAGAAATAAAGTTAGATATAGCTATAAAATCTTAACATTTTAATTAAACTTTTATTTCAATTCCAACAGTTCTAGTCTTAGGAAAGCAATAGTTCCATTCCACGCAGAAATACAAAAGCACGAGTCGCTGACAGCGCCAATCGTGACAACATCGTGGAACTAAATTAATCATATGACTTTCGTCACGACAATCTGCTGCGCCTATTGATTTGTGCCTCGGTCTTGATTCTCGCTCGACATAGATTTTGTGTGTATCAGAAATGGCGAGTCAGACACAGGGAATCCAACAATTGTTGGCAGCTGAGAAGCGGGCTGCCGAAAAGGTCTCGGAGGCGAGGAAGCGTGAGTTATTTTTATAGTACTACGTATTTTACAATTAGCCTTGTTTGTACGTTTCCACTGCAATAGTTGCCATTTCTGAGCATCAAATCTCGTTTCTATGCTCTAATTAGGCTCTTATTTGAAGAATCTTGATGTTATCTCGATTTCTGAGTGGTAAGATTTCGTTCAGGGCGTGATCACATGATTTTTTCTTTTCACCCGCTGCTTGATGACTGAATCGAGCGATAACAGCATCTCTGCGCCCTTATCATCTAATTCGAAGTAGTTTTTCTTTGATTTGGAAGATATTTTAGGTCTTACGTCAGTTGCAGGGTTAAATCTGCAGGATTTCAGGTAATAATAGTTCTAAATGGAAGAATGTGCAAGGAATAATAGATATACTTACTTACTAGCTATCTTCAGAATCTTGAAGACATGGAACAGAAGAGAATATACTTTCTTAGCTTCTAGACATGGAATTTCAACCGTGCGTGCTATGTAAATTAATTAAATCTAGATTCTCCAGTATACCTATGACATCATAGTGTTCCTTGACTATAAACACTGAAAAACCATATGTAAGTCAAAATTGTTGAAATGTAAGTATAAGTATTTTGTGTAAATAGATCATGTCTCCATGGTACGATTTTGTCATTTGGCGTACAGGGAACGCGCTTGCTTGTCATGTATATGTGACAATGGCGTTCAAAAGGTTAAAGACTGGGAAGCTGCTGTTTGTGTCTTGAATTATGTCATCAAAAAGATAAATGTCATTCATTATTGTCTGTAACAATACAGACAAATGTTTGAAAAACACCTATATGATTAGAAGATATTCATGCTTTCAAAACCTTGAAATTTCTTACCTAAGAAAAGTGTCAAATGTTTCAAAATGTTATGTATTCAGTTCAACTGTTTAAATGTTACTATTCAACAGTTTACTACATAGCATTGTTCGATGAGTCTGTTCATCTTCCCTATGCCCCTTTCACATGTACCTTGGGGTATGTGCTTCACAGTTACTTGTTTTTACTTTTCTTTTGTCAACCGTCACACTAACAATCATTACTTTTCATATCATTCCCCACTATATCCATTCATCTTTTCCTTTGTCTATCCTCTGACCTATCTGTATGTAGTGCTGTTGTCCGCAACTCCACATCCAAACGCATATTTTGTGTACCTTATGACCTTTAGTAAACTAAATAATTTTGTGTTACAGGGAAAGCTAGGCGCCTTAAACAAGCCAAGGAGGAGGCCCAGGATGAGGTAGAAAAGTACAGAAGCGAACGTGAGAGGTCCTTCAAAGACTTCGAGGCCAAGGTAAGGAAAAGTCCCATAGGTTGTTAGGTGGTTGTGGTATTAGTACAAAGCTAAACTGATTATCCTTAGTCTTACTTGTAGTTAGCAAATTTATATATGTGTGAATAATGTTGGTACATATTTTTCAAATGGTGAATGAGAGTGAGAATTTATCAAATAGCTCTAGTGTCTTAGTATACCAGGGTGAAATTTAGTGTGTGGATGGCCAAATCCTAAATTATGAGAAATATCGAAAAACAGTACAGGGAGTCTCAAGCCCGTTTTTAATGGAAACTTAAACTGCATCATTGGGTTTATGAAAAACCGATATTCCTAGCCAGGAATCGAACTGGTTGATTTTGAATAAAAAAACACACTGTCTGTATTATTACACCATCCAAAAGTGTCCCTAATAAGGATCAAATTCTGGGAAGTAATATCACATGGCAAACTAAAGGAAAGCTCTCATTTTTAACAAATCACTTTTTTATATTTCTGACTAAACCTACCTACCTAAACCGCAAATGATATTTAAAAAAATCCAATAATGTACTTAGTTGTAGATTCTCCTGCCCAATGTTGATGAAAACAAAAACAGCTTCATAGATTTTTGAAAAAAATATCAGTGAATATTATTTTTCTGAAAATTAAAAAAGTATTTTGATAAAAATTAGCTCTTTTTATACTTAGTTTTCAAACTGCATCATTGATCTTTGAAAAATCGGTATTCCTAGCCAGGAATCGAACCAGTTGATTTTGAATAAAAAAACAGCCTGTACACCATTCGAAAGTGTCGCTAATAAGGATCAAATTCTGGGAAGTAATAATACATGGCCAACTAGAGTGAAGCGCTCATTTTTAGTTTGCTTATTATTAATGGTGTAGTTTGGATATGGTCATCCACACACAGTTTAAAAATTCACCCTGTATGTGGTGAGTAATTTCCATAACCACTATACTAGATTTCTCTCCACATTTACAAAAGCTCACAGAAATCTCACTTTTATAAAACTAGTAGGCTAGTAGATATAGATGTGAATATTCCCCTCCAACAGATTTGACAAATATTGCTGGTAGATGATATTGTTACATATGTCACCTGAAAATTGCAAACGCCGTAAAATTGTAAAATATCGTGTGAAATTGTAAACTATTTTTTCTTAATAAGACACGGATATATTGAAAGTTATTGAATTTGGGTGGGATTTATTGTATACAAAACGATTTTATCATAATGTATCGAGAAATCATAATCTAATAAAGATTTATTACAATCTGACGGAGTCTGCAATTTTCCGGTGACATATAAATAGATCATAGATAAGGTTTTGTTGCTAACTTCACATCATAAGATTTTGAGTTAGGATCAAACTTGAAATCAAAGTCGATAGATAAAAAATTAAATCATAAAGACAATAAGTGACGATATATGACCTTAACGCCCTGTTGAAGCTATTATAGTAAGGTGCACCTATGCGTGTAGGTGGGATGCCGATATACAGTGACCATAGTGCGAGTTAAACGTTCTCGATCGCGTTAGCGTAAACGTCAATTTATATTGAAACTGATAAAGCGCTGTCTGGTGACGGAAAACCTTTCTTTTCATACAATTTGACAGAAGTGAACGTTTACGTAACGCGATCCTCTGATGACACATCGCCGATGAAGTCTGCTGTTTGTATAAACTTTGACACTAACCAGCATATTTGTTCTGCCTTCAGCACATGGGTACCAGGGAAGGCGTCGCTGCTAAGATCGATGCTGAGACCAAGGTTAAGATCGAGGAGATGAACACGATGGTGATGAATCAGCAAGAGGCGGTATGTATCATATATCCCAACCACCAACCTCAGGATTTGGCAGAGGGAAGCTATACAATACAACGTACAAATCGGCTGTTCAGTACATTTTGTCGAGTTCATAGTTAAAAAATGTTTGTTGTGTGTGTTTAATGTTTTTTTTTTTTATGTTGTGTGTTCTTCAAAATTACAGTGAACAGGCTTCTTCTGGGTAAGCTCGCTCCATCGTCGACTTTGTCTCTGTCATCTATGACCTAGACTAGAGTCAAGAGCAAACTCATATCAAAAAAAAAAAGTTATGCGCGCATAAATGTACTGAACAGTAGATTTTTTTTGTTCGCGATTTCGGTGTTGGTCCCATAGTCAAAGTTGTTCATAACGTTTATTCTGTATGCCATCTAGTGTTGAATTTCGGAACTTATAAGTAAAACATATTTGACATTGACGCTTCTGTGCTGTCATCTATAATACAGACGCCAGGACGTCAAGCTACAAAAATCTGTCAAATTTCTTTGATAGATTTTCAAATTTCAACTTTAAAACTAAAGTATTAAGTTCAAAGTTGATTGGAAAAATTTGACAGTTTCGGGTAGCTTGATGTGCTGGCGTCTGTACCTGCACGCTCCGTTTAGGGGAACGTGCACGAAGTAGACTGTGCCATCTGGCGTTGAAAATTCTAAACTTCAAAGTAAAATATACTTGACAATGATGCTTCTGTGCTGCCACCTTTAGTTTCTGCTCGTTCCCAATAGTACCTACCTTTTTAGGGTTCCGTACCAGAAGGGTAACCAACGGAACCCTCTTACTAAGCCTCCGCTGTCCATCCGTCCGTCTGTCTGTCTGTCAGTCAGTCAGCGGGCTGTATCTCAAGAACCGTAGTAGGTAGATAGTTGTTTCACAGTGTGTATTTCTATTGCCGTTATAACACAAATAATCAAAATTTAAGAAGGTGCAGTGTACAGATATCAACAGTGTATAGGCTAGCTAGATAGATCGATGTTTCCAATGTGAGAAAGAGATAGAGTTATACAAGACTGATAGCGCTATCCTATTTTCACAACAAAATCATGATGGCATTCATACTTCATAATACGGCGTCTGATCTATTTATTAAATGTGTGTGAAATATTAGAGATTTGCCTTACTAGCCATGTGGAATCTGTACGGTGCCTAGTACGGAAGGTCTTGAAAATGATGGAACGAAATCGACGCATTTCTTAATCTTTTGAAGCCATTGTCACGTATACATGACAAGCAAGCGCGTGCCCTGTAGGCCAAACGTCACAAATATGTGACAAAAAGTTCGGCGAATTTGTGGCTTGGCGTCGGGGGCAAAACGATGCGTTTATGCTCTGGCGTTCAATAGGTTAACTATTGCAATAGATAGGGATAGAGGACAGAGGAAGGGGCGGTTTATGCTCTGCAATCACTTGACCATAGACTAATGCTATCAGAGATGTGATAGGCCCCGCCTACGAGATGAATGTCATGGTTTGGCCCAGCCAAGCACTTTACTCTGTACTTATAATTTATTTTAAGACCAAGTCAAGTATGGAAACCAGTATGTCCTAGAACTAAAAATTCGAAGACATGTGACATCTACAAATCCGCACTGGGTCCGTATGGTGGACTCGCCACTCCCTTTCAAAGAAAGAAGGCCTGTGTCCCAGTCCCAGCAGTGGCCTAATACTACGCATAACCTCTTGGCGAAGGTAGGCTGGCTAACTTAGCCAGGACACCTACTCACAACGGACTGAATGGGAGTCTTAAGTGCGGAGAATGGAGTCCCTACAAAACTGCGCACATAGAAATGCACATCATCATCTGCCTGGTCTTTTCCCAAGTATATTAGGGTCGGTTTCTAGTCAATCCGGATTCAGCTGAATACCAGTATTTCATGTGGAGCGACTGCCTATATGAGCCACAACCCAGTAACTGGGCAACAAGGTACTCTTTGCCAGACTCGTGTCAGATTTTATTCTGGCTTCTGACAATCTGTAAAGACTGCCAAACGTCTACAAGTGACAGCCGGGACCAATTCCGAGGAACGGAGAAGTCTCGGTATTTTAAGATGGTTACCCATCCACAAACTGACCTCGGGAAGCCGCGTTGCTTTACCTTGAAGATCGACCCATGCGGCTGTTATTATTTAGCCACGGACTCCTATGACTAAAGAAGCACATATGATTAATATGTTATTTTCTGGTTGCAGGTGATCCTGGACGTGCTGAGCCTGGTGTACGACATCAAGCCAGAGCTGCACATGAACTACCGCATCAAAGTTAATAAGTAATTGTAACACCCATTTGTCGCGAATTAAACATGTTGCGATCACCATCTAGTTGTTATCTTTATGCTATTTCTGTTATTGATAGACACTTAGGCGCGGCAGACTCCAACACGCACGAAAAACGATCACCGAAAATTGATAAATATCGATTTGAGGCATCTGAAACATCTTTTGTCACAGTAAATTTCGCAATAGATTTCGATATCAAATGTCAAAATCGCCAACGTATAGGTCACTTAAAATGGCGGTAACTGTCAAAAAAACGCGGGAACTTCTAGCCGTTAGCTGTAAATACAATAATTGCTTGGTTTCGCGCTATTTATAAAATAATCATTCAATATTATTATGTGTTAAGAGATCAGCTCGGTATCATTCCAAAACGTTCGAAGGTCCGAATAAGAACACAAAAAAAATGTACCTATAATCTTTAAATTGTATGTTATTCAATGTTGTATGTTGAATAGAAAATATATATAAAGTTTTAAAAATGAATTTTAATGGTCTTTTCTTGAATAGTGGCGGCTTGGCGAGTGTGCAGTATTAGTGAAATATAAATGTAAAACGTTTTTAATTGTTTTATTGTATTGTGACCGTTTCAGGTGATTAACTTTATGATTCAAATAAAATAACTGCTAAAAATATATTGGTTTTAATATTATATTATGGATTTTGTGGCCATTGTGTATTGCTTCATTGCATTAACGTTCTGTAATTGAAAAAGAAAAACTTAATTTAGATGCGCTGGTATCTATTTACTAAAATCTAAACTAAGTACATAGGTTCATACTTAATATTAAACAACAATTTGTCATTAATGTGCGATGCTAAAATGCCCATCAACTGACTTAATATTGCTGTCAACAACTAAACTGACTCAACGGACTGTTTGGGTGGTCAAATATGGCAATTTTTTCTCATATCTTAATGTTCATACCCAAGTAAGATCAGGTGAGTGAAGGTCGATCTTACTTGGGATCCTCTACTAATTAGTTCATAGAAATGAGAACTCGATGGAGAGACTGGTGAATAGAAGCAAATTGCTTAAAGAGCAGTCCTCGGGAATGTCAACTACCCACCGAACATCTCTCTATGTTGGTACCTACCTCATCTGCGCAACCACGACCACTCTCACAAGAGTGTCCGACTAAGAAGAGAGAGAGTTCATAGAAATTTTGCATTGGATGCTATAATTAAATGTGTTTACACAATATCAAAGGGCCAACGCATACTCGTGACTACATAGATCATACGGTCGGCCCTGACTTAGTCGGATTGGTCTCTACTTTTTTTTTTTTTTTAGGATGGGAAATCATCAAATGACTCCTTCCGCTCTGGGTGGAGCGGAAGGGCGTGTCAGACTCTTACTGACTAAAACCCATCCGTGTTTCTTCTAAAGCCCTTTGCGTTCCAGGGCCGCGGTGACTCTTTCGAACAAATTCCGCAACCCTGGCAGATTGGGCTCTACTTACGGATCTGTTATAGATCACACACAATTTTGTTAAAATACTGTTACACTATAGTCTGTTGCTCTCTTATGCATAACCCATACCTACTTTGAATTAAGCCTAGCTTCATGGTGAGCGTCACAAACATGACCGTTCCATCCAGACAACATGGCCTCTCCTTAGTCTGCTGCACCCTCCTGCCATAGTTGTTTGCTCAGCAGCCACATAGCGACATTATATTACCTACTATATCTATAAGTCGTTCAAGCGAGACATGACAGCCGACAAGCCTAGTTTAATCTTTCGTTTGTCTTCATTTAAATGTACCTCTGCTTATTCTTCTTCTCGCCGAGTTCGTCGAGCCACTCGGCGATGGCGCCCACAGTGGAGAACACCGCTGGCTGGTCGGCCTGGTCGCAGCGTTTGGACGAGAACGATAACACGCCGATCAACAAGCCATCCATGATCGCTGGCCCGCCGGCATCGTGCTGAAGGAATAGAGTGTAGGAGTATTTATTTATTATTTATTTATAGTTAATTAAAACGGCGCAGGTCCAATTACATTAATTAACATAGAATTATAAAAATTAAAATAAAATAAACATTCAAATAACATACAATACAAAAATTAAATTCAAAGATATACAATTCGTGGATAAAATTATTAATAATTATTTGAGTTAATGGTTTAATAAATTAAATACATCATAAACCAACATGTAACAGTGGACACCCTCGCATAATGTCTCTCACAGAACACCAGACAAGCACGCATTATTTCCTTCCATTCATCAGCAAACACATCACAGTCAGGAGGGCGTTTAGCATCCTTAGGGTTCGACATACTGGGGATTCGGCTCTAGCAACAGAATTAACAGGCTTGAAAGGACAGAGCATTGACTATGGCTAGAAGTCAGCTAAATGTGGTAGGTACAACCTGAGAGAAACTTTATTGTAGCTCTGAATAAGAGACAAGTCGTCCCGCAGTAGGTACAAATATTTACTCGAGCACTTCACAGTAGATAGTTCTAGGTAGGTACCCATACAACGTGTAAAAAAAATCAGCTGTTCAGTACATTTTCTCGTGTTATGCGCGCATAAATGTAGGTATAGGGCTGTTTAATTTTTTTCGCGATTTGGGTGTTGGTCACATAGAGAAAGTTGTTCATAATGATGAGTACAACGACTCCTTTAGAGGTATTGCGTTTATTCTGTTACCTATACGTTGAATAATCTGTAGCTTAAGCTATAAGATTATACTAGAAAGTAATTTAAAAGTTTAAAATATATAACGGCAATTTTTTTTTATTTCTAATTCTGTGAAGTAGTGTCAATCAAGTTTAAACTTACGTTACAAACGTTTTTCGGCATCGTTATGAACCCTGCGCAGAAGTTGGAACGAGTTACCAATTCTCTGTCAACAAGATAAATTAATTAGTAGGTAGGGAATTAGGTAAATCCATATTCCAGAATATTATGTAGGTTTGAACTCTAACGAAGGCGAGTGCATTGTAAGGAGAGTAGCAGGTGGTGTTGTGCAGTTTTAGACCTCCCTCATACCCATTTCCTACCTCGATAGGAAAAAGGCGAGACTTTAAGTATACACCTAGGTGTATGGGTACCTATATATCTAATTAGGTAATACATCAGCGTTAATGTCTCTGTGTATACATTAACTTGTTCTCAATGCGATATGACACCATTATTTAGGACGCAGTAGGTAGGTAAACATATTCCAAAGATTCACTCTGGAAGGCTGCATGAGAGGTTAAAAGAGAAGAGATGATGGGCCTTACTTTCCGTACACCTCTTGGCAATCTGAAGTGTCATATACCGGTAGAGTAACTTTCTGCAGCAGGACCTGACCTCCCGCGCCGTCTATACCCTGGAATTAAAAGCAACCACTAAAGGGGAGATGCTTCTAGAACATAATACCTAATTAAGGAATGTTGTGCAGGACTACTGTAGTGACTGTCAGCCTCATTGTTTGTACCATCGGTTAATCGGTCTATAATATTCCCACTGCGGGAACAGGCCTCTATGAGAGGGACTGATCCGTAATCGACCAAGCAGGCCCAGTCCGGGTTGGTGGATGTCACATGCCTTTGATTTTTTGGTTCTAGGACACATCGATTTACGCACGTTGTTTTTCTTCTCCGCTTTGAGAGCAGTGGTAATGAATATCCTTTTGCGTGTCTACCACAGATTTTTATCGTCCAATCCTGACCAAGCCCTTAAGTGTAACTGTCCGACTTAAGACATTTGGAGCATTTTTTCTTATGTCGAACTGTGTAACTTAAGACACGCAAAAGGAGTTAGGCATGATAATAACGTAGGTAGGTTTTTGTCTACACCTCTGCCTGCTGTCTCATTTGTAGATCTTTAACACGTTACATGTAGCCAGAAACAGATAGGTAGTCGCTCCATGCAAAATACTGGTATTCAGCTGCATCCAGTTAGACTTGAAGCCGACCCTAAAAATATTTGGAAAAGGCTACGCATAAAGATTGTCCTCCTTACCAGAACAGATCCCCAGCCGAGGAACATGACTTGATTATCAACGGGAACAATCCGATCCCGCGCGAATTTTATCTTCGAGATGATCGGCTCCTTCCTCCCGAAGGTCATGTTCTTATGAAGCTTCAGCACGGCATAGTTGAACTCGAGGGTTTGCGGTTTGTAGTTGGGGTGGAAGAAGATCTCGGAGACACGCATGAGCTCGCCTCCGGACGTGGCGTTGGTGGAGCCGACTCTTACTGTTAGCATTTTTACGTATTCACGGAAGAAGCGGTTGTTGTATTGCCTGTGGATGAGAAGTTTTAAAATAAGGGGTTACCTACGTATCATTTTGTAGCTTCTGCGGCAGAAAGCAGAAGTTCTGCCTACTCCTTGGGGGGAAAGGCGTGGGGTCAACAAATGTGGTATTTAGTAGTAGTTAGGAGCTTTATGTCTAGGAGCCCGGTCGGGGAAATGACTCCAACATGGTCTGTTTCTGTGTTCCGGCTTGAAAAAGTTATAGGTGCCGGTGTAATAAAAGACTCATAATATTACAAGACGTTCCAGCTCCAGCATAGCTTCGCATCTGCGATGGCTAAGCTATTGCCGATGTCCATAGGCGGCGGTAATTAGTATAGTCATCACGATTCACAGGAACTGATTCTTTTAGCCACCCCCTAAAAAAAACCTTCAGTGAAGTTTTTGGCTAAATTAAGAGCAAAGAGAGGAAAATGAAGCAATGAGGCAATGCGAGGATAATATAATTTGTCGCTGTGGATAATTACTCCACCGCACTAGAGCTCGTTCATTCGAGCACAGCCATGTAAGGGAACTCCTCGATCATTAGGAGAATGTTGATGACTTACAGTTGCAATCAATTTGCGGCAGTGAGGATCTTGTCCCGGTCAATGACGGCGCTGCACCAGAGCTTGTTTTTGACCAGGAGTGCTGCCGTATGGAAACTCTTCGATGGGGGCCACTTTGTGTTGATGAGAAAAATGTTGGTCACTTACAGTTGGAGGCAATGAGCTGCAGTAAGGACCTTGTCCCGGTCGATGATGACGGCTCCACACCAGAGCTCGTTGTTGACCAGGAGAGCAGCCATGTAAGGGAACTCCTCGATGGTGGCCACCTCGTCAGGGTTGTAGATGCGACGGTAGCGACGGTCCAGGACCAGGCGTTTGGTGGTCGTGGTGGTTGGTTGTGTTGCTAAGAAAGAAAACACAATTATTTAGCACAAACTTAAGGCACACAACTACACAACACGTTTACAGGACAACATCCAAAAAATCAAAATAATAGATGATATGAGAAGAGGTTTTGTTCCATAACTACACACTGCTAGGATTGCGGCTACTTCATTCGGTTATAAAACTCCAAAATTACTAACACATAGGTATTTCTACCATCTGTCTGTACACTAGGTGGTGACTGTTTCAGTAATGAATCAACACAAAATAAGACAGGTCAGGTCCTGCCAGCAGTTTATCAAACTCTGCCAAAGTCGTTAATTCACGAAGTTATTACCTCAATACCCTAAAGTCGATACCAGTTGTTTTTACAGAAGCTACCTAGGTACTCAATAAGAATAAAAATGAATTTGATAGTCAGCTAACTGATTCTTGTAACGGTTAAGAATTCAGTTAAAACAAATGTTAAGGTAAAAAATCATCCCTTACTTATCTCAGGTGTAACGACGTCAAGGGCTCGGCGGTTAACCTCGATGGGCAGGCCTTCGTATTGTCTCCCCTGTATCGGCACATAGTTTTCTTCTGAACTTGGCCTTTTAGCAGGAGCTGCATTAAACATGACTTGGTCACAACACATTCTACTTAGGTACTAATATTATAAACGCTAAAAAAGTGTGAAAAATACCCAATTTCTGAATTGGGTATTTTGTTCCCCGCGGCCGTTGCTTCTTAAAAGACCAGCGCCCTCTGTGCAGACCAGGGAGTGTGGGATTTTTATTTGCCTAAAGTTCACACAGATTTCGCTAGTTATGTAAAGGGATCGGGCCTGTTGCTATCGACTAGGCGCAGATACAACTGGGAAATTTCCTGTCGGAAAATCTTAATGAAAAATTGCCGTCTCGGGAGTCGAAACCGGGACTTGGCAGTAGAACTTGCCACCAATAGACCAACGAGAGAATATTTTTTCATATAAATCATGACTAACCCCGCCCCACCCCACCTTGGAACCACATACCATACGGTACAAAATCTGAAAACTGTGTACTTTTCTTTTTCATATTACACCTTAACGCCATTTATATTACTAGTCTCATTTCCCACCTAATCTTGTATCGCCTGATCATAAACTGGCGCACATGCACATTTTGTTCTATTATAAACTTACTGACCTTCTCCAGACAAATCAGATAGAGAGGATAGTTCTTGGTGCGCCGTCACATAAATCAGTGAATTCATTACTATAAAAAGTACGGTCGCCATTTTCCAACATGGCGGCCCCGCCATCTTGTTTTATGAATCTGAAAACTAATGTAAAGAGGGACAGTGAGTTTATGTAGATTTATACATAGCTAGATACATAGGCACCTAGTTACTCTCATAGCTAGAAAAACTAACCCCTGTCTTGCCAAGGGGAACGTCTGATTATTTATTTATTTAAACTGTATGCACTTACAACACTGTATGAAGGCGGATTAAATGCCTTAGACATTTTCTACCAGTCGACCTCGATCGAGTTGATGTTACACAGTAACCAGTTATTGGGTAGTGGTAGTCAGATAAGCAGTCGATTCACTCCATGTAAAATACTGGTATTCACATTCAGCTGCATTTAGTAAGACGACACCGACCGTAACATACTAACGCCCGGCCTCAATAACGTATTTACCTTTAACCAACTGTCAAATTTGAGAAGACAAAACATATTGTTTGAAATGCAAACGTGACGTTTCAGCTCCTGTTGGTAGCTAATTTGACAGTTGGTTAAAGGTAGGCAGATGGATTGATTTTATGAATAAGACCAACGTAGGAAGGTAAGTATCGGTAACGACATTAATATGATGTTTCTATTTCGCAGTGTTAGGTAGAGGTGTTAATTGTACAAACGCCAGCACATAAACCTATCCGAAACTGTCAAATTTTCCCAATCAACCTTGAACCTAAAGCGTTAGCGATATAGTTGAAAATCTATTAAAGAAATTTGACAGATTGTTGTAGCTTGATGTGCTGGCGTCTGTACATCTAATTAGTACGACCAGATAGAAGCGGGCGATAGTGGTATCCATCATCACAAACTGGACACGGAATTTCTTATTAAACAATCCGAGAATATTTATAGACCGATAAGTATCGAACCCAGAACCTCACAGTTGTAACTACCAACGTATGAAATTGCTAGTAGTACTATAAAAATATCTCTAAATCGAATAGCTAGTGGCGGATCCAGGATTGCCGATTGGGGGGGGGGGGNAATATCTCTAAATCGAATAGCTAGTGGCGGATCCAGGATTGCCGTTTGGGGGGGGGGGGAGAACTTAGCAAAGTAGCAACACTATAAAACTATTGAGCTTAACGCATAACAAGCCTCTTTGGACTACTTTTCGTAAAATTTTCAAAGACTTCATTAGGATGTTGACTACCAAAGATATCTCGGTCTTTTGGCCCCCCCTTGGATCCGCCAATGTCTTATACCTCTACCTACCGACCCAATACTGAGTAACGGATGTTTTTGTAACTTTAGTAGCGAGTATACGTGCTATTGTGATTACTTCATCCAATCGAGTGCACGTATCCGGTTTCCTTTGAGCGTTTCCTTTTCAGTATTAATTTAGTGCATTTTAACATTTTTACACACGCACTGAAAACAGGACATTTCCCTGTTGTGTTACTACATGTTGCATACTATAAATGCGAAAGTAACTCTGTCTGTCCGTCTGTAACGCCTTCACGCCAAAACCGCTGAACCGACATTGATGAAATTTGGTACAGAGATAGATTAGACCTTTGAGAATAATATACCTTACCTTTCACAAGGCCTTGAAGGGGTTGAAATAGGGGATGAAAGTTTGTATGGGAGTCCACCATTACTGAAGATAAAACCATGAATCTTTGTATTTAGGCACTTGATAAAAAATAAATAAACCTTATTATCAAGCGTTTTTGAAAAAATAACATCTTTAGTATCTTAAAAAAAATTGATGTCCAAACTAATTACTAATTAACTATTCCACGCGGACGAAGACACAAGATAGTTTCTAATAATTAAGTTATAAAACATACCTAATATAATATCAGAGAGATTTTGAGAAACCTACACTGATTTAGTTTCAAAGTTAACTATATTTTCAATTCTGGAAATCAGCGTAGGTACCAATTTCCACAAGCAATAAAAAAAAACAAATCACAGAGCTTATAGAAAAATTTATTACAATATGTACACGAAAACTATAAAAAGAAAAATACTATATATACAAAATTAAACAATAGACTTCCAAGTTTACACGTGACAACATTTTATGACAGAACGAGAATTCTTTTTTAAGAAAATAATTTCGTGTTCATTTTAATGCCATCCTTTGCCCCAGCCGTAGCCACCCCAGCCGCCGAGAGAGGAGCCCCATCCGTGGCCGCCCCAGCCGACGCTGACTGGGGCTGCGATGACTGGGGTGCGGATAATGGGTGCGGTGACAATTGGGGCAGAGACCACATGGTGGACAATTGGGGCGGAGACCACCACGCGCGGGATCGTCACGCCGTGGTTGATGAGGCTAGAGCTAACGGAGTAAGATGGCAGCACGATTGGGGAGGCTGGTAACAAAAAATAATAATTTAAAAGCGGATTTCTTGTGTCTGTGGACTTTCTTGCGGCCGTTTGGATCAGGGAGCGAAAACACAGCTCTCAGACGCAACGCAACGATTTAGGTTCCCTTTTGTTCTTGTTATATTTGCCTTTACATTTTCGCCCTAGGCCAAAATAGTAGCGGGTATAGGAAAGTCCACAGATAGGTATACAGCTATGTAGGCAGTGTCGGTACGGTGGTGTGTAGGCTCGATATAGCGTGTCATATGTCAGAGACTCGGAAATCTGTGAATGATGCAAAAATGTATGCGAGCATGTACTTTGGGGTCTGCTGAGTTGGTTAGCTATTGTAGCAAGTAATGTTTGTAGCTCATTATAGTATTTAAGGCTTTTATGATTCACACAGGTACCATGCAATAAAACTGACAATAATATCAACAAATTATGTTGTAGATAGCTGTATTGCATTAGGTGCTCACCAAAAAAAATTTATAAATTATATTTTAATGCAGCCTGTTCTAATCTGTATCAATGTGAGGGCAAGCAAACAGAACTTCTGCTTACCTTAACGGAATTTTCTATGCATGGACTTGGATTTAGTGTTCAAATAGTGTCTATAATGAAATGAGGAGTTACCGAGGCCCAGTCCCAGAGGAGGGACAGGGTTGGCGACCACCAAGCCAATCAGGGCGAGAACTAATGCCACCTGCGGGATAGAACAGCACTATTAAAATACAGTTTTAACCACCACAGAAATTAGGTACCTACGTAAGGTTTCATGGATCCATTGGCTAAACGTCATTAAATGCTTGACTAGAACTTCGCTCTCGGCTTTTTCTGCGCAGATTTAGTACACACGATTGTCCCCCTTTTCACCCCCCTTAAAGGTTGAATTTTCTTAAATCCCTTCTTAGTACACACCTGCATCATAAAAGGAATCCTTGTGTAAAATTTCATATTCCTAGTCCCAGCAAATTCGGCTGTGCGTTCATATTGACATAACAACGCACAGCCAGAGAAACAATCAAATTCCCTTTTATATACAAGGTGTTTCAGAAGTGAATAAGAGAATCGTGTATGGAGCGATTGAGGCTAGACACTACTCTTATTTAGTTAGGATTTGGTAGTAGTTCTAATTAAACTGTCAATGGCATCATACTATGTTTATAAAAACCACAGAATGGCAAGTTGCAACGATCGTGACACTGTAAAGTTCTAATAATATCTGATACTGGAATTTCGATTTTTAAATTGTCATTCTGACATATTTTCCAGAAAGTTTGATGTCGGTCAAAATCAAGCTCGAATAGCCACAATTTTTAGTACAACATTCCCCTTTAAAAAACAAACAACCGTTACTCACCGCACACTTCATGATTGTCTATTATCAGGTTTTCACAGTCTTGTAAACTGAATAACGTTTGATTAGCATTGCCCTTTTATACCGAGTGGTGCTGGTCACGCATCGGCGGTCACACGAAGGTCTCCTCCGACGGGAAGCTTTACATCAGACCTGCTGCATTATACATTACTTACGAGCTGCCCTTTCGACAGTCTGTTTCTACTTGTAGGTAAGAGTAAAAACTGTATTTGGGCTTGAGATTGAGACATCAGTGGGTATCCCGTCAAGTTACCAATACGCATTAATTTGAAAGAAATTTTTGCATCATTTACTGATCTCCGAGACTCTGACATAATATATGACACGCTTTACCGAGTCTTATTATTATTATTTTTTTTAATGATGGGAGTTCATCGAATGACTTCTTCCGCTCTGGGTGGAGCGGAAGCGCGTGTCAGACTCTTATTGATTAAAACCCATCCGTGTTCCTTCTAAAGCCCTTTGCGTTCCAGGGCCGCGGTGACTCTTTCGAACAGATTCCGCAACCCTGGCAGGCTTTGGCCCTAGCGGGCCCCGTCTTTTATGCTGACATCTCTTTGAGGCGCGCGTGAAACACAACGCGCCATCGACCCGGGCCTGGTAATGATCGGACAGCGAGGCACCCAACGCTATATCGAGTCTACACACCACCGTACCTACACTGCCTACATAGCTGTATACCTATCTGTGGACTTTCCTATACCCGCTACTATTTTGGCCTAGGGCGAAAATGCAAAGGCAGATATACCAAGACCAACAGGGAACCTAAATCGATGCGTCGCGTAACAGCAGCATCACATCTGAGAGCTGTATTTTCGCCCCTGATCGAAGCGCATACGCATTTTTTCAGAAGAAATGGTCTTTAATAGGCCCCCATGTTTGCCTTTCAGCTACTGTTTGTAGCTAATTTGACAGTTGGTTAACGGTAGATACATTATTGAGACCGGCCGTAAGAGTGGAAGGTTGTAAATGACGTTGACTGTAGTTTTGGAGTACGATGACTTACGTACGATAACTTTTATCTTAAATTGAATTTACTTTTTATGTTTGTGTATATAGTCGATAGTGTAATCTCTGCCGGAAGCTACTCCTTATCGATGATGTAACGCCAACTTAAGATTTTTAGTTATGTACATAGAAGGTACATTTAAAATAAATATTGAAAAGTTGTCGCCTAAACATCAGGCGTTACTGTTTGCAGTCCTACTGAATATCATGCCAGTATTTATACAAGGTGTTCTAGAAATGCGTGGATGATGTTGGGAAGCTAGCTATAGTTTCCTTAATTATATCAGCGATTACATTAAGGAAAAAATATTAAAAAAAAAACTTTTTTCAAAAAAATCGACCAGAAAAAGACTAAAGAGTTACCAAGAAATGACTTTTCAAGAATTTAATTACAATTGGTGACATTTACTTTGTAGCCCGGTCAATTAAGACATTCGAAGGTATAAAAATCCCAACAAGCTGAAAATCAGTAAAATTGTGCAAAACATATTTATAAATTAAAATTAAAAGTTTCCCATCATTCCCGTGTATGGAAAAAAAAATATTCGAGGCCAAAGGTCAAAAAAATGAGTTTTTCGCGATTTTCAGCAAAACGGTAATTTGATTCAATCACAGATTTGATGTCACGAACTTTATCAGACTGCTTGAAAAGTCTTTTCTTCGGAACTTTTGTCATTTTATTAGGTAGATTTTTTCCTACCCTTAAATATAACCACGCTCTTCTAGAACACGCTGTATAAACATCCTTGATGCTTGTGAATTGTATCGTTGAAACAGATGCATAGTCGCGTTTGACATAGTAGATGGCTCTGCTGTATTGCCTAACCAATACAAGAGCAAGTAGCGAGTTATTGTTTTGTATTTGCTTAAACTTCATGCACAAAGGCACTATGGCGGACTTAATCCCTTAGGCATTCTCCACCAGGCAACCAAGTTCAGAGAGTTAGGGTGTTACCACACAAATCGATCGATCGATGGTAGAATGGACTAGTCGACGTCGATCAAGAGTTTCTACTACACGTCGATCGAAATCGATCGACGTTGATTGATAGGTGTAATCGATACCCTTAGATACCGGTATGGTTTGTTGTGTTATAGGTTTTTCATAATGTACGCGCCTACGGTGGCCGGGGATCGTCCTGCGACTCCCGACGCCCGGGGCGTCTTCTCCTGTAGCGGCGGTTGTGACGAAGGCCTTGCCTTTCCCTCGCGCGGCCCGACTCCTCCTTCGCTAGCATTATTGCTTCGCAGAAGGAGGTGACCGCTTCGCAAGCCTCCTTGCTCCGGACCATGGATTTAACCAGGGCCGGACGCGAGAGGTCAGCGCCGCCGATCACCTCGACGAGGACACGGCGGTGCTCAGCCCAAGCAGGGCAGACCTCCACCGTATGAACTTGACTCCTGCGGTTGTGATTATTTAGCCACGAGCTCTTCACCTAACATGTTGCACATCAAGAAACAAAATCATTCTAATATTCTGTCGCCATTAAACAATTAAAACAAACCAATTAGAATATTAATGAGTCGCACATTACAAACTAATCCGCTCGTTTTTGCTGTCCGTAGGTAATCGCAGGAACCAATACATTATCGCAGAATTGCACTATTGGATTACATTAATCATTATTCTTGACTGCAAAATTAACAACTTTGATATGTTAATTTCAATGGGGAACTTGTACAGCGTAGACTGTGCCACCTAGCGGTGCAAATTCGAAACTTCTGTCATATTAATTAACACTAAACACTGACACTTCTTGGGGTACCGTAAGTTCTTAAACGCTTCCAGCATTAGGGTGTGGTGGGTGTGTGACGCCCCCGTGCTTCGGTATGTAGGTTCGTATTTACATGCAAAGCACGGGGGTACGATAAGCTATTGGTCCCGCGCCAGGGGGGCTACTCTTTTAACCCGAAGTCCGTAGTTTCGTGCTTAGTTGCGGGCGTATTCTACTCCGTATCACTTACGGACTTACGATTAGTTCCGAACCTGAACTAAGAATGAATGACAACACGATTTGACAGTAACTGTCAAATCCTGTTGTCATTAATTCTCTGTGGTTAGGTGATACGGACTAGAATACGCCCGCAACTAAGCCCGAAACTACGGACTTGAGGCTTAGAGAGTAGCCCCCCTGATCTCTCCCCGGACGTGTCGGAATGTCATCCCATCGAATTATGAGAGCGAAGGAAGAGGGAGCGCTTCTGAGATTGCGCACACACTTGTGCACTAACGGCCCGGTCTCAATAACGTAATTACCATTAACCAACTGTCGAATTAGCTACCAACAGTAGCTGTTACGTCATATTTGAAAGGCAAACATGATATTTCAGCTACTGTTGGTGTTGGTTGCTAATTTAACAGTTATATCACCCTGGTCGATAGCTGGTCTCCGTTTAGGGACGACAACGGAGACTAGCCATCGGGCCGTCTAATTGTAATCAGAAGGACTATATGAATATCAATAACTAGCTTTTTTCTTAACTTTAATAACAAAACAATTAATTGAAGAGAATGCGAAACACCGAAATGCATAATTGCCAAGACGATAATGATAATGATTCCGCTCTAAGAGGGAGACGGAGCTATACATAGCGAATAGCACTATCCCGTTTAAATCATCGGAATTGGATGGCATTAGCACGTCATAGTAGGGCTGCTGACCTCGTTTGTTGTGGCTGAGTTAGAAGTCGTTAAGATTGCATCATGGAGAAGCTGGTTAATTATGATTAAATACTTAACCTCCGTGTTACAGGGCCTCCTAGCATACGATGAGCCTTCAAGCTTTACTGGAAAGAAAACGGGGTTATAAAAATGTACCTACTTTTAAAGAGGTTTTTTTGGGTTCCGGGCCCAAAGGTAATGTAGGATATTCAACAATAAAACAAAACTCATCCAAAAATGGTAACATTATTTAATTAAATATTTCAGCATAAATAACAACTTAATAAAATCAAAAGACTAACAAAACGACCAAACAGAGTGGCCAACTGCGGAACTAATGGCGACACTGTTGCACGTACCACTGGCCAATAACATCAGACATGCAAAATTGAATGGACACAAATAAGCCTAAAGGTAGACAACACGTCAACAAATACACCGTGACATTTTAATCGTCTTACAAAGGTTGACCATTCGATGTATCCGACATTAAAATACCACCATGACTAGAGTACATACTATATACTAAGAACAATAAGATCACCATAAAGAAAACCATTTTTGTGAAACAAAAATGTCGCCGCTTCGACCGCGCTCGCAACAGGGTGTTTTATGATTCATATTATTATGAATCATAAAACACCCTGTTGCGAGCGACTGCGACTTTTTTTTTTCTTAGCCCACTGCTGGGCAAAGGCCTCCCCCATATCCTTCGAGACATTCTTTTCTTGCGCCACCTCGAATCAACCTTCGCGGTGTGCATCCAGATCATCTCGCCACCGCTTTCTGGGCCGGCCTCGGCGACGCCGTCCATAGATACTTATTATTATAGAAATAAAAAATAATCATGAATGATTAGTAGTCATTTGATACATAAAGTGGGCTGCCGTTGTAAGAGGATTATGATGCCACGGTTGTATTTGGTTCCACTTATTTTAATTCGCAAAATCACGCTTCAAACGGTTGCTTTTCAGAATCTTATCTGTCTTCATTTAATTTATTACACCTGAAAAGAAGAAAAAACATAGCATTATTAGCGTATGGATTCTTGTTTACGACGGCTTCAAATCGCAAAACCTTTCGACATAAAAATCAGTGCATCGAAGACAAAGGTCAAGATTTTTCCGGTTAAGGCCAAAATATCGACGTATCGATATTTTGGATCGATAAACATCGAAATAGTCAAGAAATATCGAAACGATCTGCTAATATCGAAAACAGTCTGACGATTTCAATCTTTTGTTTTCTATCCATAAACCGTGATATGTTTTGAAGGCATAACCGTGATATGCAGATAAGACGTTCGATTCTCAAAACTATTGGCCGGCGGGCGAAATTCCAAAAATAAGTGATGTATTATCTTATCTTACGAAATGATAAATAGTGAGAGTCAATGTGTTGCCCGCACTATGAAATGGCGACATAAAAAAACACAACCGACTTCCAATATAAAAACCACTTCAAAGTTCAAGATAATTTTAATTTTGGAAGTCGGTGTCAAAAAGTCCCCAATAATTCCAAACAGTCCATATCTATTTTAAGTGTCTATCTCCGAAGTTCTACATTAGATCTTTACGAAATTTAAATGGGATCATTTCGGAATAAACTATTTCAAATAAAAAGTATTTTGCAAATTTATCTATTAATAGCGGCGTTATACATAAAAAAAATATAAACATCCGAATTGATAACCTCCTCCTTTTTGAAGTTGGTTAAAAAAAGGTAACTACCGCGATCCATCTTGCTCGGTAGTTTTAAAAAAATAATAGTTAAAAAAAACTAAAAAAACACGCTTTTATAGAAAAATCCAACTAAAAAACAGAAAATAAAATTTAATAAATTTGATTAAGAATAGTGTAAAAAAGAAATGAATGTACATTATTGTTAAAAAGCGTGGGGTGCATTTAAAGTGCTTTTTAAGATATTATCAAAGTGATGATTCTTCTACTCATTACCTGTCAATAAAATGTTTATAACTATTGACACTATGCACCCCACGCTTTTTTACTATAATGTACATTCATTTCTTTTTACACAAATTAAATGAATGAATCCTGGCGAATCTAATTAGGATAATCGGATATTTTAATTGAATTCTTGCATCGTCATCGATCCTTGACAGGTGTGCAAAGTTTGAACTAAATCTGATCGTTCAAAGTAGGGCAAAATCGAGCTCAAAAGGGTCGGTTACAGACAGACATACAAACATACAGGTGAAGCTAATAAAAGCGTGTTAAAAACAGCGCAAGTATTTTCGGTACTATTCGGTAGTAGTACCGAAAATACTTGCGCTGTGTTTCAAAGCTGTGATGTTGACCAGTTTCTGAAGTACTTAATCGGTCGTTTATCTGTCCGTTAACACTAGCCAAATAATGGTGTTATGACAAACTGGCTTTTGCCCGCAACTTCGCATAGCATATAGCATACCTCATGAATTTGGCTATCATAAACAAAATCAAACTCTTCCTCCCCTCAGAAACTGCGCATATACTATAACGTTTAACAGAATAAACGCAATACATAACAATTGAACAACTTTTACTGTGGGACGAACAACGACTCCGCAGAAAAAAACAACTGTTTGGTACATTTTATTGAGTTATGCGCACATATTAATGTGTGGGGCAATAGCTTTTTTTTCGCGGTTTGGTCCCATTGTAAAAGTGGTTCATAAAGGTAAGTACAAATACCCCTTTTCAGGTATTGCGTTTATTCTGTTACGCATTGTCATTCTGTTGTCATTGATGTTACCTATTTTATCTTATGTACTCACCTATTTCCATTTGTCACAGTCGTAATCCCATTTGGAAGACAGGCCGTCGATGGGATTGACGCGGAGCTCCAGCATTCTACGCAGTTGTGCCTTTTGCGATGCGTTTGATAGACTCGCCGGTAGGGGCTCGAACACTGAAGAAGGAATCTCATATTATGATGCACGCTGCTGTAGTGCTGTATGCACTGCATGTATTTATATATGATACTAAAAAAAAATATGATTATGACAGAAACGTGTTGTTTTTTTTTTTGAAGCTACGAAAATTTCTTAAAACTTCTCTTGTATAATAAACGAGGGTCCGACGCGAACCGTTACTCGAAAAAAACGAAATTTGGTACCCAAAGAGGTTAAGTATTTTACTGAAAAAAAAAACAAAAACGTTCGTCAGATAGATTGCCAAAAAACATTGGACAAGTTTTTTTCTATTTTCCCGTGAACAAAATCCCCCAAAAAACAAAAACGTGAAAAAAGCCAAGTTCCTATCCCAAAAAATTCGGCCTATAAAAGTAGTGAAATACTAGGCCAAGCATTTTAGAGCTGCAGAATAGTCCACACACATCTCTAACATGATTCTGTCTTTTGAGAATACCAGTGCACAGAGAGCTTGGAGCTTTCCTGACGGTATAAAAATGATGAACATGTTGGACGTAAAAGAATAGTATCATTCCATTTCTTCCTGTGGGTATTACGATAGAGGCGACTAACGGACTCACCAGCGAATTAGAGCATTCTCTGTGCATTGCAACAGCTACACTGCGATCGCCAACCCGCCAGCCAAGCGCGGCGATTATGGCGAATCCTCCTTTGGAGGAGCCCTACGTCCAGCAGTGGACGTCTTTCGGCTGATGTTATGTATAAAAATGATGAAACACCCGAAAAATCGTTTTTCTTAAAAATATGACCCTATTATCAACTTGGCTACTTTTTTCTACAACGTCTATTTTAAAATTTCAAAATCAATTTAATAAAGAAAAAGCTTCAGTAATCTTCAACTAGGTGATAGTAATAAATGAACCAAGTTTCATCAAGTTGTGATTATTACAAGCAAAGTTATGAGGGGGGTAAAAACAGCTCGGAACGTTTCGGTAATTTACACACTGCTTACCTTAGGCCGGTACTTGGCCTAGCGCACTACCGTGGGCCTATATATGAAGACGATACAATGCGTTGATAACTCACGTGACGTCACGTGATGGTACACTTTTTACTAAAACGTGACGTCATCAGCCCCCATTCTTGAGCTTTGATGCTTTATCTTTATAATTTATCGTTTTGAAATAGCAAAAAATACGTGTTCAATATATTTTGTAAAACTAACAGGCTGACTAAATATAATTATTATTTTTCTATTTAATAAAATACTCTAATATCGGGTCATAATCGTTGCAAATTAAAAGGAACACACTCAATTATCAAATACATCAGTCTTGATCCTCGAATTCAGGGATTTTAGTTTAAGTCAAAACCGTACATACCATAATAGTGGAGGAACATAAAGGTCCAGAAGGTGAAGGAGCAGAGGAAGAGGCCGGTCCCCACGATCACCTTCCACTGGCCCGTGGGGTGCTGGAACTCTGAGAAGGTTTGGCAGAAGGAGGCGCGGTACAGCGCCTTTTTCTCCTCGCAGCACAGCATCCGCCAGTCACCTTTCTCTTTCTCACGAAGTGCCTGAACATTTAAAATTTCTGGAGTTAATGTCTTGAGACTGGTGTACCGCGAGTTTTATCTTAATCATATTCCTGCGTAGCTATTCACAATTATTCGATTTAATCGCGAAACCATTCGTTTAGTATTTTAGTATTTGTAGTTTCAGCGTGAGGGAGTAAGTGTTGCGGTTTTATAGGGCATAAAAGGAGACACCGAATCTTTAAATGCTTCTCCTGAAAAAGTTAGTTTTTGCAGTGACACCGGAGGTGTAATATTATTTAATTTAATTATAGTCCGGGAGGAAAACAGGAGTTTCCCAAGAAGCTGACAATTTACATGAATGTTAGGGATACTATTATAATGAAATTGTGAAAAGTCCCCATCGATCCCATTATGTAGGTACAAAAAAATTGTGCAAGGTGTCGCAAAAATGGGATTTTTGTTTTATTTTGCAAAACCGCTTGATTTGTGATAAAGAAAGCTCATAAAGATACAAATTATAGATCATGCAATACTTTTCCCCCTAAGATTCACCATTTCGGAGTTATAGCGATTCAAAACCTTGTATTATGTATTAGTATGATATTAATTTTAGTCATATTGATTATAGTATGTTATATTTAAAGTTTTTTTGTCTTTTTATGTTAACATAACTTTTACACACGATGTCTACATATCTTTTATTCGACTCTCCTTGCGCAGGTATGCTGGAAGAGATTTCTTTAGAAATAAGCATCACCTTTGTACCTATTTTTCTGTTCTCTTCTTCTTATTTATTTGTTAAATGTGTGTACATAAACTGTTAAATAAATAAATAAACATGCACGAGTGCGCCACAAATACAGGATGACTGGTAATTGAGTGTGTTCCTTGAAATAGGTTATTTTAGAGGTGATTTGCAACGATTTTGATTCCCTAAACCATATCCATAAGTTTTGCTAGTAATTACGTAACGTTATCTGTGGTTAAGTCGACGTGAGATGCTGTGATCACCATTTGTATATTTTTTGGGTCCCTTGTAATTGGGCCAAGCTTGGCAATGCCAAGCCTACACGCGACTAACCTAGGGTCAATTACGGGCCCTAAACAAACATCAAAGTCGCCACGGGCAGCCCACTCTGCAGAGGCAGCTTTGACGCCGAGGAGTCAGCCGCCCACGACAACCTTGAACGCGGGGCCGTGGCTTCCCAAATTTAACAAATCCTCGGAATGGTGAGGTTGCTCCGCGAAGCCTGTGAAGCACCCAGAAGGCTTCTGTGCTACAGGGCGTAGCTAGGCTGACTAACTCAGCCAACGCACAACGGTCCGAGTGAAAGTCTAAGTGCGGATAAAAAAATCCCTACTCTACTAGGACCGAGCTTATAGCTAGAACACGAGTACGAATCCAGACTCTGGCTGCATTTTTTTTTTACGGATGGGAAATCATCAAATGACTTCTTCCGCTCTGGGTGGAGCGGAAGGGCGTGTCAGACTCTTACTGACTAAAACCCATCCGTGTTCCTTCTAAAGCCCTTTGCGTTCCAGGGCCGCGGTGACTATCGAACAAATTCCGCAACCACCCTGGCAAGCTCTGGCCCTAGCGGGCCCGATCTTCTATGCTGACATCTCTTTGAGGCGCGCGTGAAACACACCGGGCCTGGTGGTGATCGGACAGCGAGCCACCCAACGCTCGCCATCCGCAGGCCCGCGCCTACGGTGGCCGGGGATCGCCCTGCGACTCCCGACGCCCGGGGCGTCCTCTCTTGTAGCGGCGGTTGGGGCGAAGGCCTTGTCTCTTCCTCGCGCGACTCTGGGCTGCTACTTAAAGTACTTGATGGGAAACACAATAGCACTGCCCGATCAAGGAATCCAACCCTTAAACCTGAGGACTCTATGCACAGAGGTCGAGCTTTTGATCATTATTCATTATCCTTATGAGCTATGATAAAATCAAGCTTCTTAATGTACTTGTAGATATATTTCATTACATAATGACAACGCAATCAGCGTATTTAAATGGGAGATCCAACCACTAAATATCTTTAAAATTAATTTCTTAATCAGAACACAGGCTTCCCCAAGCAACACATTAACGCCCGGTCATTCCGGACTAGGCAGATACCAGTGACCTTTGCTAGGTAGTTGGTCTACTTAGTGAGGAGCCTCGGCCCTCAGTTACCACTATAAAACTTATCAGCACCATTGCCATCCATACTTCGAGCAACATCCACTGCCATTTCCGACTCATTTGACTTAACTCGCAAGCGATGGAAAACAGTTGACAGCTACAAATATAGGAACGAACATAGTCAAAATGTTAATCATCATCTGCCTAGCCTTTTCCCAACTATATTGGGGTTGGCTTCCAGTCAAACCGGATTCAGCTGAATACCAGTATTTTACGTGTAGCGGCTGCCTACCAGACCTCCACAAACTGGGTAACACGGTACCTAGTTCTTGGTTGACTGGAGTCAGATTTTACTGGCTTCTGACAATCCGTAACGACTGCCAAAGATCTACAAATGACTGAAATGTTAATACGTTACACAAATATCTCTGGTGTTCTCCTTGAACCTGATAGCGGGGAAGGGGAAGTGGGCGTCATCCTTATAGTTGGCACTGCCATTGATTCCGAACCCGACCCAGTCGCGGTTCCCGATCCTGCATCGACCGTGAATCCCTCTCCTCAAATATTCCCCTCTTATTAAAAACGAAGAATAAGATTTCCCATTTAACGTTAGCAACGACATTTTCGTTCAATCAATATTGACAAAATGACGTGACAGTTTCTGATTTTCGAAATTGATTTTTGAAACGGTTATATGGCTGTAAAAGGTTTAGTTCGAAAAGAGGTTGGAATTTTGGATGCAAACTTTATATTTTTTTTATTTAGACATGAAAAATATGCATGTGTCTCCCTCTTCTGTCAATCCTTCCCTGTGAAGTGTGCACAGTACAAAGAATCAACGAATTTTTCACTATGTAATTTTAATGTAATTGTTCAGTAGATAACAAAACCATGCTATCCCTTGTATTTTAGCTCATTTTCAGAATCGATATCCGATGGGTAATTATGTAAGTCATTTTTGGAAGTACATTAATTTAAAAAATCAAAATAATTTGTTTTGTATGGTGTCGGCTGTCGGACGTAAAAGAATAGCACCATCCTATCACTTCCCGAGGGTGTCGTTAGAGGCGACTAAGGGACTCACCAGAAAATGGGCAGCACCATTCTCTGTTTTTCTGACCTCGCTGCCGCATACACACTACTTTGCATAGTCATGAAGTAAAAAAAAGGATTTTTTTTCAATGTGTCGAATTTCAAAGCAATCTGGTTGTGTACAATATTTTGGTCAATACATTTTTTTTTAATTGTAGTTTCATTATAGTACTCCTTTAACGAACCACAAACTTTTTGTTACATATTGTAAATGCTAGGAAACCTAGTAGCCACAAGAAAAGAATTATCATTTATTTTATTAGGCATGATCAATGGGCATGGATATGATTGAATACCCATGATCGTGCCGGCACAGTTGGCGTAGTGAGTTGAGAGATTGACTGCTGCACTGCGCGTTGCGGGTTCCTACAGATAGTTGTTCCGGGTCCGGCTGTTCGTGTATGCGACATTGTATGTTTGTAAATGCACCCACAATACAGGAGAAATTCCTAGTGTGGAGAAAAACTAATACAAAATATAAACAAAATATTTCAATTGGTATTCAATTTATTACAATCTCGTTGCAATTTTACCACACGTTTGCGTCTCTCCTTAAGAATCTTTCATAAGCAGCTTATAAAGATCCACATATTCCATCATTTCTAGAAGCCGTTCAGTGCTATTGCTTGAATTCTCTTGATCCAATACCTCGGCTGGGGTACTAAAATGTTCAAATGCTTTGTCAGTTTCGCCTCCATCATTGTCATCGTCGTCTCCATCATCGGAATTATTCTTTTCAACATCCTTATTAATCGTGTGTACGATTTCTTCACTACGTTCACTTTTGTCTTTGTCATTGCTATGGTCTTCTACGTTGTCACTTTGGCTCCTGTCTTCTAAATTTTCAGCCCTTTGGCTCCTAGCAGTTTTTTCGAAATATTTGTTGTCATTAACGTTTTGCTCGTTAGTTTCGTTATTTAAGCTGGCCTGTTCTTCATTCAAATCATTGCCGCTGTTACCTTTTTCATTGCCGCTTCCACTATCGCTCTTATTATCTGCTTCACTTTGATCTTCGTCATTTGCGTTAAGATTTTTACTTTCAGCTCCACTTCTTTGTTTCTCTTCTTCAGTGTTTACCGTATCTTTATGTAATTCGTCTCTTGACGTTATCTGATGTTGGTTTTTAGATGAACTGTTTTTAGATTCCAAAATATAGTTTAAGTTTAAATCATCTATAAGACTTTCAATAGCGTCGTCAATATTCTTTTCTTGGCTAGAACTGGCTTTTTCATTTTTATCATTACGGTTGTTAAACAAAGGTGTAGTAGGAGCACTAGCATCGTAGTCACCTTGTAATGAGGTAACTTTCGCTTTGTTGATTTCAATAACAGTATTAGGTCGAAGAGTAGTATCATCATCTGAATTTTCTTTTGACTGACTTTGCGATTCTGTAGTCATTTTATTCTTTTCTTTTCGTTTTAATTTCCACTTTGGTTTACTTATAGATGGTTTTCTTTCCTTTTCTTTATTTTTTTTTGTTTCAAATTCATTTCTTAATGAATGTTTCTGTTTGGGTTTGTCTACTTCTTTTATATCTTGAGTTTTATCTCCAGATACAGTAGCTTTTACTTCTTCCGTTTCTTCTTCTTGCTCTTGTACATCTTCTTGCGCTCGTTCATCTCCTTGCTCTCGTTCATCTTCTTGCTCTTGTACATCTTCTTGCTCTCGTTCATCTTCTTGCTCTTGTACATCTTCTTGATCTTGTACATCTTCTTGCTCTTGTTCATCTTCTTGTTTTTGTACATCTTCTTGGTCTTGTTTCACTTCTTGCTCTTCTACATCTTGTTGTTCTTCTTTTTGCCCTTGCTTCTTAAACATTGTTTTTAAGAAATCTTTAAACTCATGTTTTTTATCCTTCGTTCTAAGACGATTATCTTTTGACGGATTTTTGAAAACAATTGGCGTGATTCTAAATGGAGTTGTTTTCTTAAAAGAAGGTAGATCAAACTTATGGTAACTGACTGTTTGATGTGTAGTCGGTTGACTTCCTTGCAACGTTGTCTGTAAACAAAAGTGAGGACATTAATGTGACTTTAAGAATAAAAGTTTATAACGGGTACGAAAAGGAAAATAGCGTCATATTACAACAATAACGAAGAGCAGAGTTTGTATAGTTTTTATAATAAACATGTTTTCAGACCATGTCATTCATTCACCATTTAAGTAAGTAGCAAATGTCTATTATTTTGGTAAGAACGGTTATTATGGCATAAAAAGTCATTAACTCGTAGCATCGGATAAAGGTGACGCAGACAGGCCTGATGTGTGTAAAAGAACTTTAAAAATTACTGACGCGCGCTCTCGAAATGGAACAACTATACGTCACCGTTTCCATGATCTCATCGATCCAATCTGTATAGTAGCCGAGTTTGGTGAAGACAGTTGGTGCGTCAGGAGTACCACACACCGGTGCGCCAAAACTGATCACTCCGACAAGAATACCGCTTGAAACACCGGGGCCACCAGCATCATGCTACCAAACAAAACATTTTGAAATTGGAATCCTGCTTGGAAAAGGAAAAAAGACAGCTATCAACATACAGAATAGGCTAAGGAAAACTAGACGTACCGCAACTCGGTCTATGCATTCTCTATTGGCAAGGTTTACAAGAACCAAGGCATGAACTGCATTATAAAATACCACAAAGATTTATGTTATATAGGATAAAATAAGATTGAAAGATTAACATACATTACATGCGCCACTACCCTTTGAAAAGAACCCAGCGCAGAAGTTCTGGTCCGTCACGAATTCCCTGAAAATAATATGCAAGAAATGATGTCACGTTTTGTAAATAAACGGGGATGGCTTGAATTTATGAAGATTATTTTTATTATTATTTCCTTTATCCCTTTCATAAACATATAATTAAAAAAAAATTGTAGCCCACCGAATCGGGAGCGGGGTCCAAGCTACCGGTGGTCAGGGCTCCTGAGAGAGGAACCTCCTATCAATACGCGCTGTGTCCAGGAGTACTGCTTTCTGGATCAAGCCCTTGATTCAGCTGCCCAACGAGAGCCTCATGAGATGTTGGTCGAGGCTTTTGGCAATTATGCCATTGGCCGTCACGACGATCGGCACAATGACTGCTGTGTTCACATCTCACATGTCAATAACCTTGCGAGCCAAGTCAAGATGCTTCGTTTGTTTATCTTTCTCGGTCTTCACGAGGTTCTCGTCATGAGGGACTGCTATATCAATAATCCTATCGCCACTATATCACGCTTATTGGCAACTATAATCCAGTCAGTGATGATAGACCAATCCCAATACAACGTACAATTACCATTTTCGAGAACTGGAACTTTCAATTCCACAAGATTGTATTTAAGAGCAAATTGCTGGTGGATAATACTGGCTACAAGGTTGTGCTTGTGTAAATAGTCTCCGTTAGCCAGACTAGAACAACTGGAAAAAATGTGGCGGATGGATTCCCCGGGCCGGTGACATGCCCGACATATGTCAACCTTACCGTCCTTCACAATATATTTCCGGTAGGTGTTCGTCATCATAACTTCGGTCATAATCGCACAGACAAAACTTTCGGTTTCCCCGAAGAGGTCACCAAAACGCAGCCAGATACGTCCGTAAAAGTCTACATCGGGCCCATGTAGGTCCCGATATAAACGCCCGTGAAGCTCCTTGCTCTGCCATACCTCCCTGCGGTCAGTAGTATCTAATACCTCAGGTTTTCGCCAGTTCTCGTTAGCCAAGGAGAGTGCGTTAGGGCCTTTATCCACTGCTACCACATCTCGATGCATACCCATGTCGGTCTCTAGGAAGTAATACCCTAAGGCTGTATATCTCGCGGTTGTGCAGGGTCTTAGCATTTAAGAAACCACGACTTCCGCGGGATATACAGCCTCATCACCGATGACCGTGGGTGATGTATCCGATTTACGGTAAGCAGTGTGCGACCTCTCCTATCTAGAGCGTCAAGTTCCGTCTGAGCCCATTTAAGCATGCCGTAAGAGTACATCAATACTGGCATGACCGAACCGTTGAAGGCGCGCACCTTATTATTTTTATTATAAGAGTATTGGAAGATCAAAGAAACAGTGTTAAAGGGCTGACGGCTAAAATTTAGGAGGACAAGATACGCAAACATAGCGTACTAAAATTACCACATAAGAATTCGGTACGAGCAGGAGGATGGAATTTATGTTGTAGTTACGATTCTAGCCTTTACCCAATAATGTTAGGTGTATCTGCTCCCAGTCTAACAAAAGGCCTTAGACAAGTGACATTCTGTCAGCAGTAGCGTGATGAAAGCGATTGTCAAAACGTCAAAAAATATAGGGTATTGAAAAACGCTGTCAAAATGTCACCCGTATTTTGGCATTGTGACAATCATCATAGCTGATAGAATGGCACCTTGTCTAGAGCCTCAGCTACAATTGAATATCAGTAGATATTTAAAATGAATTCACTGACGGAGATGTAATTGAAAGATAAGTTAAAGTTTAGGTAGATAGATAGAATATGAGCTTACTTGGTATATATCTCTTGACACTCAATAAGTGGATAGAAGTCGAGAGTTGAAAACGACAATTCATTCTTCCATAGACTTACAATATTGGTGCCGAACTGAAACAGATTTACCGCTGAATGATCCTTTATGGGAACTTTAATATGGTTATATTAATATGAGTTTGTGAACAGTAGATGTGAAGTGCAGGAGAAGAAAGACTTACGGCTCTAGCGCCCCAACCAACAATAACGATGCCATTAGTATTTGTGGGCATCTTCCACGGGTTCCTGTCAAAGTTGATCTTCTTTATTTTTTTGCCTTTTCTAGAGAACTTCAGCTTCCTTGTTAGCCTCATGATTGCCAAATTGTGTCGCAAATTCTTGGGATTGTAGTTCGGGTGAAAATTAACCTCCAAAACTGGGATATTCTCTCCTCCATGTTCGTACAAGCTGCTGCCAACTTGCACGGAGAGGAACGCAGGGTTCTCACGGAAGAATCGGTTGTTGTAGGCTCTGGAGCAATAAGCAATAATACCAATTCTAAACCACATCTCATGGATGTGGTTTAGAATTTCAAGATGTTGGAATAGAATAGAAAATATTAATTCGACAAAGACAAAGGTAAATAAGTAATAAAGGTAAATAAGTAATAAAGTCAAGTGAAAATTTATAAGAAATTATTAAAGAGTCTTACATCTGCAAACATGACCCTGAAGTGATGATCAGATCTGACTTGATGATAGAGCCGCCACATTGGAACTTCTTGAAAAACTGCACGCTCGCCATGAAAGGAAAACGTTTGATATTTGATTTTGTACCGCTGAAAATGCGGCGGCCGCTGGGTACTGAAAAGTATATTGTAGTAAAAAAAATGCCGTCAAAGAAACTCTAACTCAAATAAAAATTATAAGTACTTACGCCAAGATTCAATACTGTCTAACACATTATCATCAGAATCATTTCCCTTAACATGCTCTTCCTTTAAATATGTATTATTCCCTAATTCATTTTCATGATTACTAAAATATCTTAAAATAGCTTTATTTAAGTCGAACTTCGTATTGTTTTGAAGCTCATTTCTTTCCTTTAAATTATCAAGTCTGTCAATAAATTCTTCAATAAGAATCTTTACGTAAATTGAATCTGTTGCTACATCAGTTTTATTATCCTCATCTAATACTTCGTTTAATTGTGTAATAAAAACTTGAGTGCCGTTATCGATGTTTTCAACTTGAGTTAGTTTTGCTATTTTCTTCAGATTGTCGTGATCCCTCAAAGTTATGGAAACAAAGAAGTTATGAATTGTTGAATATTGTTTTAACTTCAGCTTTTGCTGCATCAACTTCAGTTTTAGAGTGGAGAATAAATTGTTCAGAGTGTCTCGGATTGCCCACTCAGTAGCAACGATGCCGTAGCTATCTCCGGCTGGTGATTCAGGAGTACACTGAACTAAGAAGTGCAAGTTCAAAAATGTGATGCACAAGATTATACTCGTCATGGAACACGTGTGAAGGAAGATATTTTTTGCGAAATGGAATATAGTCTAAGAAAAATATAACTGTTATGAAAAAATTCACTGTAGTCACCAAAATGTTTGTGTTATTAAAGTAGTTGTTCAATGTACTGAAGTACTTTTTTTAACGAGCTTGTTTTATATCCTTATTTCTTGGGAAACATATTTTTAACTAGGTCATAAATTTCGCAAATGATGTTGAAATAAGAAAATTGAGTTGTAATGGAATTTATAAATGAAATCCCAATAACTATGATAAGACTGTCTTGTAATTCTTTTCCTTGAGTCTTTTAAATCTTTAGAAGTTTTCTTGCTCATCAGGTTACCATTCTTTACCACATTTTTATTCCAGGACTCACGCAGCCGAGTAGCCTGCCGGTCGATTCTGTAAACATGTCGAAGTGAATGCTAGGGTGAAATGATCACAAAGTGAGCTGTCATTCCATCTTGATTACATAGATTGACAGGTAACTTCGTGATCACTTCACCCAAGCCTTCACTTCGACATGTTTACAAAATCGACCGGCTGGCCTCCACCAATGTTTGTCTTTTGGTGGCTATTATGGACTAAATTGTTAATGGTATAGCCACTAAACTTGTCTGGTTCATATGACCGTTGAGGAATTCCAAAAGGAGCGGCATATTTATAACGTAGGAATAATATAATAGCCACAACAAAAACACTTGTGAAACGATTGAGCAATATGTATATTACAGACAATCTCTGGATGGACTTTATTCTTTGGGCATATCTCCGTCAAATATGTTTCGAATTGAATTATTCTTTATTTCAAATTCTCCAGGCCTCTAAGTTAGATATTAGGTAGCAGTGAAATCTGGGAAAGACTTTTGGAGAAACTATGGAATAAAAAAACATTTAATTCAAACTTTTTATTGCATAAACCTAAGTCAATCCATATTAGTACTTATTTAAGTTATTTTTATTAAGTAAGATGCAATTAACTTAATATTGATTGTTTCTGATTCTCGTGGTGGTAGCTAAACATCATCATAGGACTCTTCTTCTTCTTGAGACCACATGAAGACCCAAAAACAAGCTCTTTCTTCGAAAATAACGATACTGTCCATAGTTGAAGAAAATTTTGTTTTACATCTTGAGTTTAGCTGCGAGGTTCCTTGATAAATCGAGAATCAAATTGTTGTCAACCATGCATGATGATTGTGAAGAAATAGTTGATACATTTGACGGAATAACGAATATATATCAAGTTGATAAAGATAGTAAAACAGTAAAAGAAATCGAAATAACGCAATATCAAATCAATATAAATGGCGAAATACAAGTTCAGTACATAGTTATGAAACGACAAGAAATTGGAGAACCTCATTAAAATGAGGGGCAGTAAAATATTAAATCTACAGAAATATACAAATACATACCAACTTTTATGGCTGCAAATATTTCACAATAACACACTTAAACAGGCCTCTGTACGGTCCTACCATTTGATTTGTTTTAATATTTCACAGATTATTTAGGTGTTAATTATTCGCTTATTTGCTTTTAATATTAATTTCAGTACTTTGCAGTTTATGATGGCTTATTTTAATATGTGCTTTATTTGCTTGCTAGCTCACGCTTTAGAAATAAGGTGCGATATAAATGAAGATAGTAAAATCTGTGGTCAGGCAGGGATCTATAGTTCTTCCATAGAAAACAGTAATAATTCCATTAAATTAATTTGAAATGTTTAACGGGGCCTCTGCGGGTTGGTTTCGGCTCCTCGTACGCCTACGAAAGATTGTTAAAGAAAAAAAACTATTTTGTTTGTAGCTAAGTTTTGGGATGGCTCAATTTAGATTGCCAGTGACATGACGTACCGAAAAACATGATTGCTCATCATCATCTTCCTGCCCTTATCCCATGTTACTTGGGGTCGGCGCAACACGTTTTTTTCTTCCATTCTGTCCTGTCAACCGTCACGCTATCACTAACTCCCTTTTCTTTCATATCACTCCTAATACAATCCATCCATCTTTTCTTTGGCCTCCCTCTCCCTGTCCATCCTCTCCCATGCTCCACAATCTTATATTGGTTGGACAATATAGCATCAGATACCTGGAAACCGGCGGTAGTTTTTTGTAACTGTTCTTCTGGGTTAGCTCGCTCCATCGTCGACTTTGTCTCTGGCCTAGACTAGAGCCAAGAGCAAACCATCTCAAACAAAAAACAAACTGTCTTTACGTTCAGCCTAATTTGAATAAATCATTTGAATTTTGATTCAGCTATGTTACTAAAATAGATATAAAATAGTACCTATATCGTTGTGGGTAGCAACTCGGGGTAGGTAGGTATGCATTTCAAATTAATATCATTATTTCAAATTCATTTATTGCTTGTTACAGGTGTATGGTCAGTTCTTATAATTTATTTGTTATAATATCTCTGTAACATACCATGGGGTGTATTTGCAACAAGAAACAAGTGAGTAAATAAGATTAGAATTAGTGAGTGAGTTAATAAGATTATGACAGAGCTTCCAACGTCCTTTCTGTCGCTGAGCTACTGAGCACGATTTGTGCTGACATACACGTAAATGTTTCTTTGAGTTGGTTAGAAAATTGTACTTCTTTATTTATGAATTTCTACTCCTTAAACTTTACTTCGAAATTAAAAATGAAATCGCTATCGTAGCAGTGCTTAAAATATGATTAAATGGAAGGTTAAATAAATACACACATTTTTACGCATGGGTGTCAAAAATAGTATATTAATGCAAGATATGATACACTTTTAAAATAAAAAAATGCAAAGTAAGTTTTAAGAATAACCTAAAAAAAGTTAAAATTGTAAAAAAAAGGATTGGGATACCGTCTTGTCGGATCTCAAAGCATCTTTCCTTTTTTTAGACCTAGCCTTATTTTTATTATTTGTACGGTTATGTTTGTCAACTTGCACATCCATCTTATCAAAATCAATAAACACGTTCTTTGTTGCAAGAGATTTGCCCTCGTCTAGCACAGAACTTGCCTGTTTAGAAAGCTGATCATGCGTCATAGCTTTTGGTCTTTCATTTCTGAGAATAGATCGAGTGTCATCCCCAGTATCACGTATGTTATAGGAAACCTTATTTTTTAAGTTTTCTCTGTTTGTCGCAAAGAATTCTCTAATTTCTTCTGAGTAATCAGTCGATTTATCTGATTTATTTGTATCGCTCTCTAAATTGGATGAATGGTCAGTTCTTTCATTACCATCTTCATTATTTCTTAAGCCTAATTTCGGAGTAGGAGAATCCTCGATGCTTAACCCATGTTCTTGTTCATTAGATTTTTCATAATTGTCACTGTAATCATTCTGCTCGCTATCTTCATCTGTTTCGTAGTCAGGATCACCTGGACGTTCTCTGAGGCTTAAAGTTTTTAAAGTAGTTGTGTGCATTGGTTTCTTTGTGTAAGCTGTGGGTTTTCGATCAGTTTGAATGTTAATTTTAAATTGGAATAAAGGTGTAGGTGGGTTATCTGGGTTTACTGTTTGTATTCTCGCGCTTTCTGTTTCTTCGTGGGGTTTAAAGAATTTGTTGAACTCGTCATATAGATCTCCGTAGATGACATCGCGTACTACAGACTGATCGTCCTTCACTAATTCTATAAGTGTATCTCTGAGTGCTATCTCGTCTTCTGGATACTCTTGTATCTTGTCATGGCCATCTAACTTATTTCTTGGAGACTTATTGATTTGAAACCTTTTTTTAACGTGCTTATTTTTTCTACGTGTATCATCACTGTTGTTATTTGTTTTATTGTGTGCATTCTGAAACAATTATAAAGAGTCAGTAAGATTAGCTTAACAATAAATTGTATCGATAATACTTAGGTCTACTAGCCTCTGTAACAGTTTTCTTACCATGATGCTCTCGATCCATAACCCGTAGTAGCCAAGTTTGGTAAAGACTGTCGGCGCTCCCACTAACCCGCACTCCTCAGCGCCGAAGCTGACTACTCCAATCAATGTCCCGCCAACTATGGCTGGGCCTCCGACGTCTCCCTAGAATCAGATGGGAATTGAACTATAGCGAGAACACAATAGCCGGGGCTACGCAATGCATGTTAAGTCAATAAGCCTCGCTTTGTATGAACATATGGGCAGAATCGTCCACTGAGTGTGAGCCATGACCACGCTGCCATCCTGGGAAGCTTTCTACACACATACGATGCTCGACTTTAATAAATATAAAATCGTAGGTGTATTTAACGAATACCACGGGAAGAGAGTATTGCTCATATTAATATACTTAATGAAGAAAAAATGGCTACTAACGTCACATGCGCTGCTGTTTGTTCCGTTAAAAGTAGCACAAAAGTTTTCTTTGGCGATGAAGTCTCTGAAATAATTTAACCGAGGGTTATTGTAGATGATGAAAGCCATTACTAAAATTAAATCTAAATTGACTGAAAAGCTTTCAAGGTTCAATAGTGGGTAAAGTCGGGTTGTCAAAAAACCTATAAATTAATTTTAACTTACTCTGTGTACTTCTTGATGCAGTCTGTAGTATTGTATATATCAAGCATAGTAACTCTCAGCTTTGAATGCTTTTGCGTAACTTCGTTCTTCTGAAAAATATACAATTTGAACCATCGCAAAAATATCGATCAATTTGGGATACGCAACTCTAAAGAAGAAAAGGAGCTACATCTGCCAACAAACTGCTTTGCAGTTTGTCAGAGGTAATAAATAAATTGTTAGCAATGTATTACTGTGAATAAACACTTTTTAGCCTTATATAATTCAGAAACATAACCAACCACGTGGTTGGTCATGGCACACCCACTCACAGTGAGGAGATTGTATACCATCAGTGTGAACGTTACAGGCTGACCATGTTATTTCTTCATCACGTCACACGAATAAACACCGGATCAACCCACCTTTGTAGCGCCCCATCCCAGTATAAGTATCTCTCTCGTGTCATTAGACAAAGCCCCTGCATTCGTATCCCACAAAATACGCCTAATTTTCTTCTGCTTCCTCGAAAATCGAACCCTCTTCTCTAGTCTGATTATTGCAAGGTTATTCTGTAAGTTCTTCGGCTCAAATTCGGGATGGAAGTACAAGTTTTGTACTGGAATCGTCTCACCACCACGTGTCGTGTGATCACTGCCGAGACGTACGTAGATCGATTTCAGGTTCTTCTCGAAGAGATCGTTTTTGTATGCTCTGGGAGAAAAGCAAAAATGATAATGTCAGTTGGTAAGTAGTTAACAGAATACAAGAGTGCCAATTCTTATCATTTTTAAGCAACGTTGATAAAAATGTATGAAAACTGAGATGCGAATGCGAATGTTGCCTTAAAAGTAGTCGATTAAATAACCAAAATGACACTTTAATTTAAAAACACTAATTATTACTTTAAACTCACTAATTATAAAACACAACTTCACCACTGATCACTTTAATCGCACTTGAAGATCGCTTTCGAAGTATTCGCTTATATCGCAAATTCAATACTGACTCGGTCGCGGAATACGCGCATCTTATATAGGTCAGTTAATTCTAGAAACTTTTATTCTCGAAACATCTGGAAAGTACTCGTAACTACCGCTGCCGACTGACCAGATATCGAGAAGTGTAGAATGTTCTGGCAAAGAAATGTCAAGAAGGTACTTGACTCTACTAGTTCTGCTACTTGATACTAGATGGCGCTAGTAGTAACTTAATGACATTAATTCTGGCGCGTAACACTATTAAAGGAAGGTAACTTTTTTTTTCCTTACCCCACACTAGGAATTTTTCATGTATCGATGGTGCGTTTACAAACATGTAACTCACATACACAAACAGCCAGACCCGTAACAAATATCTGTAGGCTATAAAAATATTTGTTCCTTGCGGGAATAACCCACGACATGCAGGGCAGCAGGCAATCGCTCAACCAGTGCGTCAACAGCGGCTTCAATCATAATCGACGTCGACGTCGTAATTGAACCGACATATTCATCTATTTATTTATTCAAACTTTATACACTAGTTTTAAAATCTTTAATATCTTGGTCTCACACACGGTCATCCGATCCCAAACTAGGCAGAGCCTGTGCTATGGCAACCAGACAACTGATAAACATACTTATATATTTCTAAATACATACATATTATAGACAAATTACACCCAGACACAGAACAAATGATCATGCTCATCACACAAAGATTTGTCCTGGGAGGGAATCGAACCCACGACCTCCGGTTTAGCAGTCAGGGGCCAGTCATAAGTTAAAAACACTGCACGTGTACAACAGTGGAATTAATGCCTTAAGCATTTTCTACTAGTCGATCTTAGGACCTTATTACTTAATCAGGCTCCATTGATTAACGAGATGCATTTAGTAGAAGATTTATATCTGTAACACGTTATTTAGCCAAGCATCACTCCCACCGCAAAATAGTTACAAGCACACATACAAATAAATTTGAGAATGATGTTGCAACCTGACAAGACTACGAATGTTAGGAAGAGACATATGTTCAGCAGCGGTTGTTTATCGGCTGAAATGATAATGAAGCTTACTAACATGCCCAAACAGGAAGCCGCCGTGATGACCAGGTCCCTGCTAATGATGCAGCCAGAACAAGTGAACTCCCCCATGGTGTGAATGCTGACAATAAACGGAAAGAACTTCACATGCGGCTTCGAGCCTTCAAAGATTCTTCTGGTATCATCACTCTCTTCCAGGTCAAATATAAGGCTTGATGGTGCTTCTGTGGAAAAAATGGAAGAAGAAATAATTGACTGGATTTAGCTAACATGCTGGTAAGGTCATATATGAGTATTACTTTTAAACCTAAAAGTTGACTGCCAGAGAATAGCTTGCATTTGGCTCATGTTTAGCTACGAAACATAAAAATGGTAAATAGTTATTGCAAGTTGTTGCCTTTTATCATGAACTAAACTCACCCCACGCCCTAAGATTCTTCTTAGATGAAACCCCAAGTCTGCCATGTTTCGCGGACGTCTTGAAATCATGTATAGTAAGATTATTAACTTTTGCCAAAAAGTTAATAACAAAGTTTGTAAATTCTTCACTGTTTTCAAAGGCTGGTTTAATTGACTTTGTATATGTGTCTTCATCTCCGTTTCGTTTGAGTTTAGTTCCTTTTATTGCTCTGTATACATCAAAATTATTTTTATTTAATATTTCATTAACTATAGTGTCTAATTTCTTCACGTCTTCTTCAGTTTCATTAAGTGAATATATAAAGTGAGATTGGTAACTGTTATTTTCATTGATTATTTCCTGAATAACATTATAAGTTTCGATGGCTACATCTGCTATATTTCTTAGATCATGATGCATAGTTAACAATATCTTTATGCTTGATTGATTTGTGAAATTCATACCAATATCAATGGATTCGAATAAATTATTAATAACAGAGTGAATGGCTACATAAACGCTGCCGAAGAAAACATCGTTTGGACCTAAATAGCTATGATGATGTTTAGCAATTGTTGCCGTTATTAGAAACAAGATAACTTTAACAACCATCATCGTGATTTCTTAAATTTCTTAACTGTCTTGTACTACACAACAATACGTCTGATTTCAAATATCAGTTATTCGTGACAAAGTTACAAAATTCAATTTTAGATTAGAATAAAAAATATTATGTTTCGAAATAAATAATTCGAATATAAAACGCACGGCCATAAAGTATTGAGAAATAACATCTACTTTAAAACACTGGCTTTTAGTTTTGCCAAGAGCCTTTTGCCACGTTGAATAGCAATGCCACCAGTATCTTGAGCACATAGCAGCTGACAGCGTTGGGGACGAATTTATTGATGCCATATTTTAGTTTGTTATAAATATATATTTGTTTTTTCAATCGCTCAACCACTGCGCCAATCGTGTCGTCATATGTTTAGTTTATTTGTTAACTTTAAAAGTGTATAAAGTTATGCTTTCATTTATTCGTTGTATTTATCGTAAAGGATTAACAGTTTATTATTTTGTTTTGATCATAGATCGATTACCTATCAAGTCATAGTTATGTATACTCATAGCCTTTCCGTGAGCTGCAGAGCTCAGGCAGGATTATTATGTCTTAGTAGCTTCTTCCAGCGGCCCCGCCTGCGTGGATGTCTCAAATCATCCCAAAATAATATACTGTCGGGAGCCTATTTCAGATCATAATCTATCTCTGTGCCAATTTTCATCCAGATCCATTCAGCCATTCAGGCGTGATTGAGTAACAAACATTCATCCATTCATAATTCCATCCCAACTTTCGCATTTATGATAGTAGTATGAGTAGTATGAAGAAAGATGATAACTTTACTTTTAATTATCAGTAGTTGTTATGAGATAGTAGGGATTACAAAAACCAGCCAAGTGCGAGTCGGACTCGCGCACGAAGGGTTCCGTACCATTATCTATAAAAACGGCAAAAAAATCACGTTTGTTGTATGGGAACCTCCCTTATATATTTGTTTTATTTTAATTTAACTAGTTATTTTTAAAGTGAATATATAACTAAATATTCTGTAAATATTTCAAGAGTCTACCTGTTGCCGTTATCAATATCGAGCAAACACAACCAAAACAATCACGTTTGTTGTACGGGGCTCCCGTACAACAAACCCTTAAATATTTATTTTATTCTGTTTTTTAGTATTTATTGTTATAGCGGCAACAGAAATCCATCATCTCTGAAAATTTCAACTATCTAACTATTACGGTTCATGAGATACAGCCTGGTGGTAGACGGATAGACAGACAGACAGACAGACAGACAGCGGAGTCTTAGTAGTATAGGGTCCCACCACGCTGGTCTACTGCGAGTTGGTAGGTTTGTCAGGGACTACGTTACTAGGTCTTTAGGTCCCGGATACAGAGAGGTCGAAAGGAAATCAGGGAGGCCTTCGCCCTGCATTGGAGGCTAGAAGTATAACGTCACTTCTAGTTGTAGATAGTGACATCTGCCATCATACAAACATTAATGTGCTTTGAAGCCGCATTTATGGCTAAGATACCAAATATTGGAATTGCGCATCTTCCTAAATGGAAAGACTTTTTTATTTCACAGCAATATTCAAAGCTGAACTTGACTTGGTAGAGATACTCGTACTTACAATTCAGTAATAGGTACAAAATAATCGAAACACAAATATTTTCAATTGTAATATGCTTTAAATCTCAGCGTTTTATTTTTTTCTTCGCTGTGATGAATATAATCTGGTTCAGAAAGTTCTGTTGTAGGTGTATTGGTTACCTCGGTTCCCTCAGTGTTGAGCTCAGTAGTAGCTACTGACATGTCCTTGGTGGGCCATGCGTCTAAAGGTGCGTGTGTAGCCTCTGTTAATAGATCTATGATGCGATGCGTTGTCGACAGCACCGAGGCTGTCCTCACTGTCCATGTATTCCCAAAGTTAGACTCCTTTTCATACGGATCTGGCGATAGCTCCTTCCCTCCCGACGTAGTCAGACGAATCGTACTATACTTCTGTTTTTGCGTGATGATAGTATGGACCCCGGGTATCGGAACCAAACTTTTATTCACCAAGGGGTGCTGCAATACATTCTCCACCTTTCGTGTGGTCTTGAACATGTCATTTACTTCTTCTGGTACAAGTCCATAGTCCTCATATAGCATGCTTCGTAGCAGTTGTATTGGTAAGAATATGGGAAATCTTGTGGTAGGTGTGTTAGGAAATAGTTTATCAAACTGAGTTCTGTATGTCGTTCGTCTTTCGACTACATGATTATACTGTAAAAGACCGGAAAAGGCGAATTTAGATGCAGTTTTATTTTCTTATACTACAATCGGAATGTTCCAACTTTTGACGAGTTTAGGATTCGTCTTCTTTATTTTCAATTACCTCCTCTTCTGGCTCGCTCTCTTCTAGGAACATTAGTGGTGGCTCTATTAACCCTCTTGTGGTTGTATGGGGTGAGTCAGGTGGTAAGGCGTCTGGGTCGACGAAGTAGCGGTTACCAACTTTAGCGACCGTTGTTCTCGTCTTGACCGCGGGGCCGTTCTAGAAAAGGACGGAAACAGTTTAAATTAAATTGTTTTATATTAAACAAAACTCGAAAATGGCAATTACCCCTTCTCTGAACTCATCATAATATTGGACCAACATACAATTTGCGAAAAGTGAATCTGTTGTTCAACTGTATAACAAGAGCTATCAAAATATAACGTGAAGAATCCCTTTCATTTTGTCGAAAATCACTATAACTGATCGAATGATAGTAGCTCCAGGTGCATTTCCTTCACTTTTCAAAGGGAACTCTCTGCAAATTTAGTTTAAAGTTGTCTTTTCCTCGGAAAAACTTGATTGTTACCTAATAACAAAAACACACCTGCTCTATAATGCTGTCAATCCATTTGGCGTAGAACCCGAGTTTGGTGAAGACCGTGGGCGCATCTATGGCCCCGCATAAGGGAGCTCCAAAGCTGATCACTCCAACTAAAAGCCCACCGACGACTCCTGGACCACCAAGATCTTTCTGAAAATATTAATTACTATAATTAATAAAAATAATATCTTGGGACAACTCACACACGGTCATCCGATCCCAAACTAGGCAGAGCCTGTGATATGGCAACCAGACAACTGATAAACCTACTTATATATTTCTAAATACATACATGTCATAGACAAATTACACCCAGACACAGAACAAATGATCATGCTCATCACACAAAGATTTGTCCTGGGTGGGAATCGAACCCACGACCTCCGGTTTAGTAGTCAGGGTCACTAACCACACGAAGTCAAAGTCAAAGTCAAAGTCAAAACGTTTATTTCAATTAGGCCATTAAACGGCACTTTTGAACGTCATCGTTTACAGTTCAGTAAAAATAATAGAATTACATTAATAAAGTGACTCTACTGTCCATTCGGAAAGGTAGATTCTTATGGAGAAGAACGGACAAGAAACTCCATAGTTACTCTTTTCAAATAATGATTTACAAAATTTGGTATACAAAAATTAATTTAATATTATGTGAGGACGATGCACCCAGAGTATGCTACTTATAAGAACAAAGTATCACCAGTAGAGGTAAACTTATTCATTTTCTAAAGAAATTTAGGTAAATGGTACTCACATATTTACAAACATTGGAACCATTAATTAAACAGTGTGTGAGTCAACAGAAAAATAGAAACACAAAAAAAGGAACAGTATATCTATAAAGTTAATACATAGATCAACCAGTTGGATTTTGTCTACACCCTTGATTGTCCTATGGAGCAGGACCAGCATGTTTCCAAGCATTCTTATCCTGAATGTAATCTTCTAATTTGTAATATGCTTGTTTACAAAGTGTACTTTTAACATAAGTTTTAAATTTTCCTTCATTTAGTTTTAATATGTCAGAAGGTATCTTATTGTAACATTTAACACAATACCCCATGAAAGAACTGTGGACTTTAGCTAATCTAAAAAATGGTTGATCTAATTTGTCTTTATTTCTAGTATTAAAATTATGTCTATCACTAATTTTACTAAAAAGATGACGATTTTTCCGCACATACATAATATTTTCATAGATGAATTGGCAAGGGACTGTCATAATATTAATCTTTTTAAAAAGTTCCCTAAGAGAATCACGGCGACGCAGATTATAAAGGGCTCTGACAGCTCTCTTTTGTAAAATAAATATGGATTCAATGTCAGCAGCCCGACCCCACAGCAAAATACCGTACGACATAATGCTGTGAAAGTAACTAAAGTAGACCAAACGTGCGGTTTCTACGTCTGTTAACTGTCTTATCTTTCTAACAGCATACGCGGCTGAGCTTAGACGACCCGCAAGAGATGTTATATGAGGCCCCCATTGTAATTTCTCGTCCAATGTGATACCTAGGAAAACCGTCTGATTAATGAACTCCAGTTTTTCTCCATTCAATATGATGTCACATTCGCTACTTTTAACATTTGGTAAAGAAAATCTAATACATTTAGTTTTTTTTTTATTTAAAACCAAGTTGTTTGCCGTAAACCAATTTTGGACCTGATGAATAGAGCTATTGACGTCGTCAAGATTTTGTGAACGTCGGTCTATTTTAAATATTAATGATGTGTCATCCGCAAATAACACCATCTTTGGTTGATTTTTAAGTAATTGGGGCAAATCATTTATGTAAACTAAAAAAAGGAATGGACCCAATATTGAACCCTGAGGAACGCCCATTGTCGTTTCCGACCCTATTGAGTTTACACCGTTTATCTGAACTTTAACCTGTCTGCCCATCAAGTATGAACTAAGTAAACCAAGGGCTCTATTCCTAATCCCATAGTGCTCAAGTTTCAACAAAAGCGTCTCATGGTTAACGCAGTCGAACGCTTTCGAGAGGTCGCAGAATATTCCAATGGCATCTTGCGACTCTTCCCAGGCGTTAAAAATGTTCTTTATTAGGGTGACACCGGCGTCAGTTGTACAACGCCCTTTGGTGAAACCGTACTGGTGTTCATGAAAGATGGAATTTTTATTAAAGTGACGTAACATCTGACTAAGCATTAACTTTTCAAACACTTTACTGAGAACTGGCAGAATTGACACCGGCCGATAATTGTTGGGTTCTTGAGAATCACCCGATTTGAACAATGGAACGACTTTACTGTGTTTCATGAGATCCGGAAATACTCCCTTGTCTACACTAGTGTTAAATATGACAGCTAAGTAGGGGGCAATAGTTTCAATGATAGATCTACAAACTTTTACAGATATTCCCCAAAGATCTTCTGTTGATTTAATTTTAAGATCTTTAAAAGCTTTTATAATGGCCTGGGGGTTTGTATGTTGAAACTTAAACTCCGATGGGCATACCTTTACATTCTTTCTAAGTAAGTCAGCAGCGAGCGTGGATGACGAGTTGAGAGCTTCTGTAGTTTTAAGAGGAATATTGGCAAAGAAGTTATCAAATTCCTGAGCTACCTCTGCGTCCGAGTTTATTTGGCCATGTACAGTATTTAAATTAAATTTAGTTTCACGCTGTTTTTTCCTACCTGTTTCGTTATTTATTATTTTCCAAGTAGTTTTTATTTTGTCGTCTGCTGATTTTATTTTATTGCTAATATGCAGAGCTTTTGCTGTTTTGCATACACTTTTATATGTTTTTGAATATTTTGCAACATACTTATGAAAACTTATATTATTCATATGCTGCTTCAGGCCATACAGTTCATATAGCTTTTCCCTGCTTATACGAATGCCTGGAGTTGCCCAATCGCTAAATAAGAACTTAGTGTAAATACTTTTAGATTTTAGAGGAAAAGTGTCATTAAATTGCGTGTTTAATATAGAAAAAAACTCGGCATAGAACTCATTAGGGTCGTCTATGTTATTAAAACTATGAGCACCTAGTTCACTAGCCAAAGTATTTTTAAGTTTCTCCGAATTTTTATCTGTAATTGGTCTAAATTTTATTAGAATTTTTTGTAAAGGTATGTAAGTGCAAAACGTTATTGTTTGTCCGCTGTGATCAGATGGTAACGACCATCAGGCCAGCCATTATTGATAAAACTATCCAGCAACTGAGGTGTGATGAGTTGTGTTCCCAACTAAGCTGGGATCGGCTTCCCGTCTAACCAGACGCAGCTGGTAACCAGTGTTTTACAGCACTTATCGTGCCTCCACTACCCAGTAACTGTGTAGCACGACACCCCTTGACAAGACTGGTGTCGGATTTCTTGGCTTCTGACTATCCGTACTGACTGTCAAAGATCTAAAAATATTAGTCGGCATCAACCGCTTCACGTGCTTTCCGAGGCATGGACGAATCTTGTTACGTTAAGATGGCCATCCCATTCATGGCCCATCCCTGGCAAGCGTTGCTTATACTTGAAGAGCTACCCGCGCGGCTGTTATTATTTGGCCACGAGCTTGGTCAGTTGTCGCGCTGTGTATACTAGTAAGCTGCATCCAGATTGATTGAATGTGGGATCTTTCCTTCTAGCTTTAAAATTCACCCAAATGTTGCTTCTAGCGATACGACCATGTTCATGAACGGCGTCATGTTCGTGAACGGGCGCCGTCAGTAGAGACTGGATCCCTTGGTTGCCACTGCCTCATTTTAATATTTCATACTATAAATTGCTTTTTTCTTTCTTTACATTGTTCTCATATATAAAAGCAACAAGGTTTATGTAACCAGGATTTTTGTAAACATAAAATGATTTAAAAGAGTGTCCGTGGAGTTTCTTGCACGTTCTTCTCCATAGAGATCTACGCTTTCGAACGTGCAAATAGCTTCATGTTTTTGACGGACTGACTTTGACAATTCAAAAGTACCTGATAATGGTTTATTTGAAATAAATGCTTTGACTTTGACTTTGACCACCCATTGTGTCACCCTATGTTTAACGGTTTCATCATCTATCTTTTCTGTAAATTGGGTGTACATAAAAAGGTGTCTATCCACCTTTTTTTTTTTTTTTTTTTTTTTTTTT